>CAHIKZ030000123.1:1072500-1110000 GCA_903632075.3 Acanthosepion pharaonis | reverse complement strand
CCCGAGTCTATAAATGTCAGCTCTCTGTTCTGTCTTCAAGAATGAGGAGGAGAACTCATCCCCGTCGCAATATCGGCCATCAGCCTCTTAATTATCATCAACTGTCATCAGTAAGGTTTCTGGTCGCTTAACAGTAACAACCTCCTGAGTGACAAGCAATATGGATTTCACGCTTCTAGGTCCACTGCTGAATCCATGTCTGAACACAAAATCAGTGAGGCACTCGAAAATAATTTCATCAAAAGATCGCTCATGATAACGTGTGGCATAGAAGGTTGCTACACAAAGTGTCTAGCTATGAAATGTCTGGAAGAGACCTCACAATCAACAAGGGCTTTCTATCAGGTAGGTCCTGGAAGGTAATTTTCAGTGGTCAGGTTTCTGAAGCCTCTCAATGCAAATGGCTTACATTTTGTCTCTACCCTCTTTCTGCTTTATAATAAATATCTGCCTAATAACATACTCAGATAATTAATAAATATTTATGCATATGATACCAGTTTATGGGTGCACCTCCAAAAATCTAGATTATCAGAATCTGGCAGCTAATCTCTCCTCTAACAGTCCAATGCTAGTGGGTGGGGGTGGGTCTTGTAACTCTAAAAACCACGATAACCCTTCATCGCCGAGTTGGCTCTGAATACTAACCAATCACGATGGTTGGTTGTATTTTTAAACTGGAATTACCTTGAATTAGCTTCTCAAAGGGGCTTCTTGACTTTAATCTTTATTGGGTCACAGGTTTACTCCAAACCTCGTGGAAGTCATATATAAAATCCATAACTAAAGAAGTTAGACTTTTTATACCGCTTCAGAAAGTATCTGAATACAACTGCCATGTTATATTCTTACAAGATTCGAATTAGCCCCAAAATGGAGCATTTGCTGGGATATCTGGACTGGAGATGCTTAGTCCTCTCTTCTTCTTTTTTTAAGCGTTTCACCCCAAGCAAGGTGGGAAGCCAGTAGGACGCAAGGGGTTACAGAAAATTTGGAGCATGATCAGAGAGGAGTGATAGAAGAAATGATGAGAAGGGTAGTGGATAGATCAAGGCAACTGGAGATGTCGATTGACATTACACTTGAATAGCTGGAGATTATAGCTCCCAGGGAAACTGGAATAGGGAAGGGAATTCCACAGGCGAGAGGTGCGAGAGATGAAGCTATTAGAGTAGAAGAGACGGCTATATTTAGGAGTTTCGACAGTAAAGGGGTGAGAGCGGGATGCCAGCCTCGTAGGGCGCTTGAACTCATGAAGTCTGGGAACCAGCGAATGCAGCGCCTCAGAGCAATTGCAATGAAAGTATTTGTAAAAAAGACAGAAAGAGGCGACGGCGCGTCTGTGAGAAAGTGACTGTAGACGAGATGTCAGAGCAGGGCCAATTATATTGCATATCCGCCTCTGGAGCTTATCAATAACCCCGAGGCAAACAGAAGGGGCTCCAGACCATATATGGCAGCAATACTCTATGCAAGGGCGAATTGTTGATTTGTAGATCTGAAGGATCGATTCCGGAGAGAAAAATTTCCTGGCGCGGCACAGGGAGCCAACTTTCCTTGCGGTGGACGAAGAAATTGACTCAATGTATTTGTTCCATATCAGGTCAGCAGTTAACGTGAGATCGAATAGCCGCAGAGAGGTGCTCTCGAGAAGTTGAGCGTCAGACATTCTAATGGAGGGAAGGGAAGGATCTCTGTGGTGATTAATAGAGAGCAGTTTCCAACCCTGACAAAGTTCAAATGCGCTTACACGGCCTTTTAGGTGACAAATTATTTTCCAACCTACAACACCTTTTCCCACAACGTCGCAATCCTCACCCTACTTTATCGCTATTTCCATGGAAAATGTTCTGATGAGATACATTCCTTGGTTCTCCCAGTTCAGATATTTGCAGCTAAGAACCGCCATGTCATATACACAGGGACCGAACTATCCTCATTAACTTCCATTGTAAGAAGAAAGTTTCATTCTGACAGCTTTTTCTCAAGAGTTGCTGCCTTATGGAAAAGACTCCCGAGAGGATGCTTCCCTGATCACTATAACCTTGACCTTTTCAAGTCTAGTCTACTGTTATCTATCCTACATATCCTCGTAATCTACATTGCTTACCGCCTCCTCTTATTGTCATAAATTAACCTCACTCAATAACCTTCGATTTTTGACATTGTACAGTGGGTAAATAGCGTAAAAACATGCTGATGAGGCAGCGGAGTTGAATTGATGGACGTTTATATATTTTTGGAGTAGCTTGAAAACAAACTGTTGGTTGAAGTTATGTGGATATTTTCTGATTGGTCAGGAAGTATTTTTATGACTTTTCAATTTTCCTTTTTGTTTCAAAAATGTATGCAAGAAGCAGGCCTAAAATTAAACTCCTGGCTATCTTCCATTTTCGTTGAACTGCAGGTCTTCAGTCAGACTATAAGCATCATGTGGTCAGATTGTATGAAATGATTTGCCTCTTCGTAATGATTTGCTATTTGAGCTTGCTTATAGCTCCCCTTTACAATAATGAATATAAATAAAAGCTGCAGAACTTACCAGTCTCATAAACCATAGCTTGCGAGTTCGATTCTCACTTGATAATCACTGAATGCGATTTCATCTAAACAACGTAAACAAATATCTTTTATAAATGCTGCTACTTCATTGTGTTAAATTGGTTGACGACTTTGCATTAACTCTGTGATAAATTTCTATTAACCTTTTTAGCTGTAAAGACTGTCTAGGTTGAATTCAAGTTTTTCAGATAGAAACTATTAAATCTTTCACACGTTTCAATACTTCGAAGGTCGGAGTATTATGCACCCGTTGAATACAACATTTTACAGTAAAATATCTTCTTCTATGTGCCGTGTCCCTTCAGGATGTGGGCGATCCTGGCTTTCCACAATATCTTGTCAGCAGCTCTTACTAAATTTTGTCTTTTTGCTATATCTCCCAAGATTTTTCTGCCAACCGTTTATACAAGCTCGCCAAGTAGGTTATTCGCTGCCCTGTGAGTGTTAAATCTTCTAAGTCCTCTTTCTTCTCATTCTCTAGAAATTTCAAGAGACTCTTTCTGATGTTATGTAAAATATAATCATCCCAAAATGTGCTAAAAGCAGTTATATCAGTGCAGACATTTACTCTTGCTTTGTGGTTGGTTTCTCTCAAATTATAGTGAACTCATTTCCCTAAGTTTAGCTATTTTTCCAGTGAACCGTTGAACAACTAGAATTAAGTTTTTAAGCCAATAATTCAACTATAATAGTATTATTTTTCTCGAGTTTAGACAAAATCATGTCAACGTTATTCTGAGCCCTGTTCATTGTATTGGTGTCACCTTTTTTGAACTTTTCAAATCTTCACGAATGTTTTCGTTTAAAAGAATTCTATTCTATAACAACCATGAATATTTTGAGCGTCTGCAGAATGCATAGGTAAGACATGTGTGCTTCATACACGCGTCCATCTTTAAGAAGGAAGTTAGAAACTTAAATCGTACTCTGACGATGTAACTTACTCGTTTAAACATAAACATCTAATAAAATGGATCATTATCATTTAGATATTTTAGAGTAGCGAATTTATGGCATCTCTTTCAGATTCCAGATATTACCTGAAGATGATCTGGAAAAATCAGCAACTATACTGAAAATAGTGTTGGAGTATTGAGGATACTTGTTAGTTGATCTTTGCTGAAAGTCACCAAAACTGAGCCATGAACCCAGTCTGATACCGCCCGATGCTGTGCTTCATCTTGCATGGAATGGAAGTGATTTGAATGTGTCCCAGATCCACCGCCGTCACTGGCACTAGAAGGGACTATAATGCATCAAACCTAAGCTTCATTTGGACGCACCCAGACTGATCCAATTAGCTAAAGTAGTCAACGTATCCTCGCTTTCGCCGATACAATGGTTCTAACGTGTCAAGTGGACCAGAGATATTAAAATTACTCAGGCGCCCAGACGAGTACCTCGTCCCAATTAGTCAATGAATATGTGACATCGCAGACAACCAGCTTCATATAAAGGGCATGTTTTCAAGCATATAAGAATTGGCTCGAGAGAGGTACGACAATTGGTGTATGCGTCAAACAACACGTCTGGTTTTATCCATCAAAATCTGCCCTGGAGTATCTACATCTGCTGCCACCTGATTTCCCATCCCAGACGTCACGGCTCAACTCGTTGAAGGGCGCAAATGAGAAATGCCCTGTACACACGCCTACACAGAATCCCGTTCCTTCTGACGAAAACCAACAGACACTTCCTAGAACGAGGGATACGTGACCATTTCAAGTCGAGCTCACTTAATACATGCCTACACTAACGCCTACATACTATGACAGGAAAGCCATTGAGCATTACCTTCGCACCCTGAGTCGATGTCATCAGCGGTCCACAGACTGATCTCTGTCCCTCACCATTGGATGAAAAAAGTGAAATAAGACCTCGATCGAGATGTCGCATTTGGTGTGATTCAACCGGTGCCAGTTGGCACTGCTACAATCTTGTGCTCAAGGACCATAGTTGCACTCAAAAAAGCCGGCTCCCAGACGTACGGTGGACTTACAAAAACTGACCGCTGCCTCCATAAGGGGAAACCCATCATACCCCGTCCCCATTTAATCAGGTCTCCTTCGTGCCGGCTAGAGCAAGAAAAACTGTTCTGGACGCATGGAACAGGCATCATAACTTACAGCTTTCACCAGATTCACAAGATTCCACTACATTTATTACTGAATGGCGCTGGTACACGTAATTTCATGCTATCCAGGGATTTCACGCGTCTAGAGTTTGATATATCCGTCGGTTCGACGATATTAGAGTAAACATGATTCGAAAAATCCGTTGCATAGACGATAGCCTCCTTTGAAGCGATTCTATAGAGTCCTCATTCTGGTACATAATGGAATATATAATCCACTGTGGGAAGATTGGGATTGTGTTTAAGCCTGACAAATTCCATTTTGCAGATAATGAGTGGAGTCTGCCGGGTTCTTAATATCGGCTGACCCACGCAGAAAATGACTGAGGCCATCCTTCATAAATATCACAGACGTCAGGTCCTGGTTTGGACTAGTGAATCGAGTATCTTATGCATTCTCGCAAGCTGAGTTGATGGGCCCCACCTTCCAGGAATTACTGCGCTCGAAGAACCGAAAATGTTATTGGGACGAAATGCTTGACCAACTTTTTGAAGAGTCGAAATGAGTAATCGTGCAGTAAGTTGAGGACGCAGTCAAGACGTTCAAGATCATTAAAACGAGATGCCTTTCAACAGATTACAGTAAAACAAGAATCGGTTACTTTTTTTTAAATTGTCCTGGCAAAGCGAACCCAAAATGCGGTGATGGTCACTGGGAAATTATTTGGGCCTTATTTCGTCTTATCATCGACGTAGAATCCCGCTATGCACCGGTCGAGGGTGAAGCCCTGTCTATTGTCTATGAGCTTGAATCGGATGTTTATATTGGGATGCCCAGATTTGCTAGTGACTGTTGACCATCAACCATTAATAAAGTTTTTTTTTTCCCAGATCAGGCCCTCGAGAACATAAAGAACCCACTTCTCTTTAATTTCAAGGAACGTACAATAGTGTACAAATTCAGCATTAAACATCTCCCTGGAAAAATTATTGCTGTACCCGACTTCGCCTGCCGGCACCCAGCATAGATCCCATCAGAGGACCCGACAGTCCCTAAATATCATCTTCACATATACAACAGAAGAGTAGACTATAAATCTACGAGACTACTGCAACTGATGCAGTCGAATCAATCGACAGTGCAATCAAGGCTGCATTCATGTTCACATACGACCATGACCTTAGAGAGAGGTCTATCACATGGGATAGGATCGTTGCTGCGGCAGCCATTGATGAACAATGTCGGACTCTAACGGAATATATACGGAGTGGTTTCTCCAAATCACGCCATGACCTCCCGTTGGCAATCACTCTATTTTGACCCGGAATTGTACTGCGTCGAAGGAGTACCGATCAAGGAGAATAAAATTCTTATGCCTTGACAACTTCGTGCAGAAGTACTTGAATCCCTACATTCTGCATACCATGTTGTAAATGGCATGCTAGCAAATGCTAGACAACGCCTATTTTGGTCTGATTTGGATGCCGGCATCCGATAGATCAGAGCCCAATACCAGATATATAACTCTATCGCCCCATCACAGCTTAAGGTGCCCTTGATGCCGCAATTTAACATACCAACAAACCGTGATTGACTTTTTTCGACTTACACGGTAGAAATTATGTTGTGTATGCAGATTGGTACACTGGTGGGGTGGAAATAGCTCTGTCATCTGGGAAGGTTAGGGCAGTATTCGACACCCTGAGCACATGGTTCTGCACATATGGTGCATCTGAAGAACTTTCTTCCGGTGTGGGATCACCTTTTGATTTCTAAGAAAACGACTCGTTCCTTAAGAATCAGGGAATACGGAAATGTACTTCGTCGGCTTACTACCCAAAAGGCAATGACTGGGCAAAACGGCTGAGCGTGTAATTGCAGACAACACGGACAGCTGTGGTTGGCTTTGTCATGATCGTGCAGGATCTTGGCATGTTTCCTGCTATGATGTTATACGGTCGTGTTATCAAAGACCACATCCCTGTCCTACAGGACAAATACCAGATACGTAAACAGTGGAGAGATATTTGTGAATTGAGAGGGACAGCAATGGCTAAAAGGTACATGCGAAACGAATAATTTTACAATGAACATTGTCGCCCACTTCGGAAATTACAAATTGGCGAGTCTGTTCAGATCCAGAATCAAGATGGCCTTTACCCTACTCGGTAGACGAAAGCAGGGAGAATCGCGGAGTTACACGGTAACCGGCAGTACCGTATGCGGGTGGATGGAAGCAATCGGTTAATTCTACGCAACCGTCGCTTCCCCCGTAAGATCCACACAGTTGTTGACGTCCCATATCATTGTACCCAGAAAGCGGGTTCCTCGACCTCATGGCACCCCGATTTAAAGCCGGCTTAAGATAGCAACACGGAAAATATATTAACCACATCTCGACCAGAACTGTATAATACCTTTGCAGGTCCTGCGGTCCGACCGCAGCGACCTGGTGAATTATTTTATTGTGATCCATACGGATTATAATGTTATCCCCCAAAATACAACATAAACCAAATACAGCTAGTAATGAACCAGACTAAATGGAAACTGACGACACCGCGGATTCAGTTGGCCCAATACAAAATAATATTGGAGAGCACTAATATCGGACGACTCCATGTCAACGCCAACGTCGAAACACGCGGGTTCCTCGAACTCTATCCCTACAAATGCATATTCTGGGGCAAACTTTCAATTGACCACATCAATCAGTCCTGTTCTCAAAAGGAGGGGTCATGTAGAGTAGAAATAGAAGGTCTCAAGCAGACATAAGTTACCTCGTCCAAGCAGACATAAGTTACCTCGTCCAGTGTTATATAAACAGCTGAGTGGCCAGGAATCGAATATATTTTTGCATTTGGGGCACCTCGAGGCGATGTAATGGTTAGTAAGCTTGTCTCGCTAGAACAATTACGACTGAGTAGTGAGTTCGATCCTCACTGGGTGCCCCCTACTTTCGGTCTTGTGCCACATCTAAGCTACGCTTGGAAAATCACTATATTTTTGCATTTGTATCTCATTGGTACAAGAATAAAGTAATTGAGAATTACTACTACTATTCCCGTTGTGGTTATTTTATACTTAAGTTATATGATACTGCACGCAGTTGGATGGTGACAATTACTGCAACAACAAAAAAACCCTTCAAGAATGTTATTAGTTCTAGGTAAATTAGCATTGACTCTCTTAAAGCAAGACCACATACGTATTTCAAACATAAGTATTTCGAATGATTATTATTGAGTGTAACTGTCCTTTCGATGAATTTTTGTTCAAAACATTTACAATTCGAATAAATATTTTTCGAATAAATTTTTTCGAACAATTTTCTTAAAACGCGAGATAACTCGTGGTTGGCAGTCAATGTGTTAACAGAAATATATAGAATATGTTCCCAATTCTTTAATACCTAAATAATAACAATAAATGTCCAGATCAAACGTATAGACGACGTTATCTTGGTTCAATTGAATTAATTTACGAAATTGATCCACGGAGCACATAAGACGTGAACGAGTATAGAAAATCAATAATGCTGCAGAATCAAGCCAAAATATTAATTGTATTTATGGAATAAATTATTTATACGAAAGGAATTGCTGAAGACAATCTGAAAGTTTAGGAAAGGTGATACATTATGAATAGAATTTCCTACTGAGTTTATCGTTTAACAATATCCCATTTTTGCCTGAGCTTCATAGAAATAATGTTACGGTTGAAGAATTGGCTCAGAAACTTAATTCAAAGTTCTTTTCAAGTTCACCACCATCTGTAACAACTAGGAAAGGCATCTAAACTTGACGAAATGAGTTCACTATAATTTGAGAGAAGCCAACATTTAAAGCAAGAGGAAGCATCTGCACTTTTCTGTACCTAGCACATTTTGGAGATATTAGTGATTATCGGTGCAAAATGGATATTTTTACAAGAATATAGATTGTTTAGTACCATTAATCTATTGTCTGCGTTAAAGTACAATCGGAAATTAGTCTGAGGACAGTTTTAGTCAATGTTTGGTAGGACTGTATTGATGTTGTCTACATTAAAGTAGACCATGTTGTGATTATAGCATAGGTTTATTTTCAGTGGTTAGAATTTGTATTACTTTCAAGGAAGGGGTAATTGGTTTAATCACAAGAGTATGGTGTTCCATTATGATAATTCATGGTCCTATGCAGGAAATATCATAATTGAAAAAATTGTATCTCTCGAATGGGTAAATTGTCACACTGCTTATTATTGCGCCATCTGTTTACCACTTGTTTACCACTTGTTCCAGTGATTGGAGATCCATTTAGTTAGACTAGTTCTTAAAACACAAGAAAAATCCGAAACTAACCTCTTTAAGATCTTTTGCTCCTAAACACTTTCGGTTGCCTAATAGACGGAAGGACCTTTTTTTTTAAGTTTGTTAAGACCACCTGTTTATTAATTTCGCCTTTTCTTACACTTCAATTGATTTTCTTACCCCCGCTTTATTAAGACTACCCCCCATTTATTGCATATTGAGAAAATTTCCAACACTCACCTTGATCATTATGACCTCACCTTGTAATCGGCCTATTTAAGTCCAAGCGCCATACAAGATACACACTTGGGCGATCATGTCTCTTTCAATTCATGACTGACTAGGCAAAAGATTTCCCGTAGTAGACGGTCATCTTTTTCTGCGGGAAACTGATTGCCAACTAAGGCTATAGGGCCCAGTCTGCCCTGCTATCCAACACCTAGCTGGAGGAAGATGTGATAAGTCATACTTCTTTCCAACGGTATTTGCGCGTAAGTGACTTCAACAAACCCAACTGGCATTCGAACTCTGGTCTCCTCTCTCATTCCGAACAGTTATCCGTTACGCCACACCGCACCTCGACTTGTAGGAGTACTTTTTAAGATATGGTGTTAAGTTCTTTGTGAGTTGTTGATTGGAAATTCTTAATAATGATTAAATTACTTTTGAAATTAACTGAGTCTTTTTTTTTTATCTCTGTATATACATTTCATTGAACCTCTTCGCAAAGCTTTTCGGGACTATTCCAAAATCGCCAATAATGATGGGTCCAGTCGCCATCTTCACATTCTGAGATTTTTTTTTTTCATCTTTCTGCCAAGATACAGATATTTTTTGAGCTTTTCAATTTTATTCTGGGATTTATTATCATACTTCTGCTTGGAGTTGTACGATTCGTTTGAATTTCAAAATTCAGCCACCCCTTAAAAAAAACAAACAATTTTAGGCTTCGACAGACACATTTCTTTACATGGTTAACTTCTACTCATTAACATAATTTCCAGTGGACCACTGTCTTTAAGCAGCCATAGCAATGTATGTCATCCAAAACTAATTTGATAAATTCGCTTATGTTTTAAAGCAATTTTCTGTCTCCGCATTGTCCATATTTACTATTTTCTTGTGTCCTGTGGGTATTGTCTTTTATAACTATGACCGGGACAGGGGAACAAGTTAGTATTAAGATCATTACACCATTTTGACTGGAAACATTCTCTTTTTATGTCTCTTAGTGTAACTAAATCCATTAAGTCTTCATTGCTCCATATTTTTTCTGTTATTATCGATTGTTGATACTTTAATGCTTTCCGTTTTTGTTTTCAACAATTCGACCTGAAAATTAACGACTTCTGCTTCTGTCATCAAATGTAAGAAAGAAAAATATCATTTTTAAGCTATCAATTAGATTTATGAAGAACCTAATGTTCTAAAATCAGCAAGCTTCCTACAAAACAACTATAATGACCCCCAAACGCTACTGTTGAAATTAAGTGCTACTTATACAACAAAGTTAAATTTTCACATGAAAAAATATTTTTTTACAATGATTTTCACCTTGTACAAGTCAGTTAAAGTTACAGATGAAGACTCACAGTTTATGCGGTTATGTGGGGGAAGATAACGATTAACCCTAGACTTGAACAGGTTAAGACGGTAACGATTGGGGAAGAATCCTCTTTTGAGACAGTTTCCCAAAGCAGCTGTTCGTGGGAAGAAGTAGATCGAGTGGAATCCAACGGGAATGGCGATGGTCCACTACAATGTCCGTGGCATGGTGGGGGTCTTAATCATGAAGGTTAGAACTGGTGGAACTGAAAAATGTACTTCATCTGAACACTTTCTATGGAAATAGCGAGAGGCTTAGTTTTCCACCCTACAACCCTTTTCCCCAAAGCCAAGATTTCGTAAACATCTCGGCTTTGGGGAAAAAGGTTGTAGGGTGGAAAACTAAGCCCATCGTGAAAAAAAGCGAATTCTCTACCAATAGCTTGTGAGGTCAACATCTGAATCATTACAAATTAAATTGGGCTTCATCATTAATTTATAAACAAACGTAAGACAAGAAGCTCAGTTCATTATTTAATCGGTTAGAAATTATGGAAGAATTCTTCTCAAAGAACTTCAATACATTAGAGTGTGTTTATATTACAGAAAATAATTAAAATATAAACTAACTTGTACCGGAATAAAACTTCCTATTAAGATACTTTTCTTTCATTTAAAAACTTCACTTTTAATTTTTATTTTTTTCGATGACAATAATTTTAAATTTGAATATTAATCAAAAATACGTGTTTCAAAACAAATACTCTTTCTATAATAATCAAAAATACGTGTTTCAAAACAGATACTCTTTCTATGATAATCAAAAATACGTGTTTCAAAACGGATACTCTTTCTATGATAATCAAAAATACGTGTTTCAAAACGGATACTCTTTCTATGATAATCAAAAATACGTGTTTCAAAACGGATACTCTTTCTATGATAATCAAAAATACGTGTTTCAAAACGGATACTCTTTCTATGATAATCAAAAATACGTGTTTCAAAACGGATACTCTTTCTATGATAATCAAAAATACGTGTTTCAAAACGGATACTCTTTCTATGATAATCAAAATACGTGTTTCAAAACGGATACTCTTTCTATGATAATCAAAAATACGTGTTTCAAAACGGATACTCTTTCTATGATAATCAAAAATACGTGTTTCAAAACGGATACTCTTTTCTATGATAATCAAAAATACGTGTTTCAAAACGGATACTCTTTTCTATGATAATCAAAAAATACGTGTTTCAAAACGGATACTCTTTCTATGATAATCAAAATACGTGTTTCAAAACGGATACTCTTTCTATGATAATCAAAAATACGTGTTTCAAAACAGATACTCTTTCTATGATAATCAAAAATACGTGTTTCAAAACAGATACTCTTTCTATGATAATCAAAAATACGTGTTTCAAAACAGATACTCTTTTGGTTATGTTTTAACATTAAAAAAAAAAAAAACCTTTGGTATTTTAAAGATGTCTCCTACATTTTCAAAACTGTAATTAATTTTTTGTTAAAAATTATTTCATTGAAATCAAACAACTAAGTTTCTCAGTGATACATTTCATGCAAGATTTCCTGAACTCGCTTAAATTTCATTTCCATTTTAAACAATCCACAATGAGGCACTACGAGATCCTGTTGGGAAAGTTATAATCAAGGCATAAGCGGACCCGAAGCCCTTTCACTGAATCGACTGTGACCATATTACTTCCGGCCACCCGATCGAACGTAAGCAGACACAAACGCAACACTCTCTGGCTTGCAGGTGTAAACCGTGCGTCGGGGCAGTTGTATACGGTCGTTACTTCGTCCGGTATGTCCGGCAGGGCCAAATATACGTATGTCTCCGTCAGTGGTTCCGGTCAGTCTTGTGTTCTGTTTTCCGACAGCAATCGCCGACTGACTCGTTGTGTTCACTCACGGAGAGGTTATTAAATCCCTCCCGGGAGCATGGTAACTTGTTTCCTGTGTGATACTAAAAGCTGACCTCCAGCGTCGAAGCTAGGCGGAAGATCCTTTAAATGACGAATGACCACTTACAATTGATTGACTGGGGAATATTACACAAACATGCGTCGTCTACACATCTAGGTAGTAAAATGGTGATTTAAGACTTTCTGAGGTCTTTCGTTTTCCGATCGCTTCAATTCTTTTCCTTTTGGCTGCTATTAATAGCGTTGTAGTAGCAGCAGCAGCTGCTCTTCCAGCCCCCCCCCCCACAGTGTGTCCGCAACAGTTGCATTTCTATGTGTCCCTTCTGTCCACAGGATCCGTGTGTGCTCTTGTCTACGAGACACGGGGATTTTCTTAGCACGTCGTTCTGAGATCTTTCCAGTGACTCTCGAAGCCAAATGCTTCACGGGCTTATATAAGCGATGCCACTGGACAGCCCATTCCCATTTTTGACATTGATGTATGTAAAAATTTCCACCTTCATCTGGATTCTCTCATTGTTTATTGTCCAAAAAAACACATGGCCTCAGCAAAACATTTCTCCAAGTTTGGCTTAGCATTGTAGTATTAAGTTGTCCTCTCTGGTCATATTTCAACTCGGAAACCCAAGCAATTATTTTTCTTTATCAGGGAGAATAAACCCCCTTTGAAAAATTCCAAATTTCACCAAATTCGTTCGGGGTTCAACTCCCTCAACAATTCCATTTTATATATCTGATGTAATTTTAATTCTCCGTTTCTTTTCTCATTATCCTCCTAGTCATTGAAGACATCCTTCGGGGAGATTTCGCAGTTTATTTTTAATCACCACAAATCTCCCTTTTGCATTCTGATTCAGCTAAACGTCAAACTAGGGCCAGCTTCCTGTTACAAAGGTATGAATCTATCTCTTAGTCGAGGGTCAATAGTTAGCTATAATCCATAATCTTTACTTCCTCATTACATTCATATCTGACATATCATTCAGCTACATCGAGTGGCTCTTCATCCTTACATTGAGTGAACATGAATTAGAATATTTACAGAAATTTGAAGCACTGGCCAAGTAATGTTGTCAACAAACTAATTTAAACAATTCAGGTTTGTATTTCAAGTTCAGATTTATAGCAAACACTCCTAGAATGAAAAAAGACAAAAAAAGATTTCCTCCGTCACGCAGAAATGTTGGTTTTTGTTGCCATTATTGTTATTGCTTTGTTAATATAATGAACCTTTGTCTGCTAAAAACAGAAATGAAAATTGAACACCAATTAACAAGAATTTCCCCAACAAATCGTGCTAGGAAATTTCCTTTTTTTCTATTCAAACTTGGGTAACAACATAATTATTAGTGGACTGAAATAATTTGCCGAGCGGGCAAACATGTCCAGCGTCTGTCTACAGTTATGAATTCAAACCTATAAAAATAAATGGATGTCACACATCAGTCCTTTTGTTAAAATATGATTATCGATACATACGTCAATAAAATAAAAATGTGCATATACATATATAAACATATATATGAACTCATAACGAATATGCATATGGTATGACCGGAAATTATGCAGCTTTTCGAATATCTCAAGAACCGTTAATACAGCTTTATTGCAGCATGACAACCATTAAGAGGACACCTTACTGCATATGAGTGAATAGACACATGCCTGTGGTTGTTATCCAGTCGGAAGTAATACGATGTTAAGCGAGCTTGTGTCTTGTGTCATTAAATATGCACCAGGTTTTCTTTAAAACGTGGCCATTCATCCGTGGAGATTATTCGAATCATCAAGCAGACGTTCGGGAAGATTCAATAAATGAAACCCAGATAAAACGTTCGTATCAACTTGACCGGGAATCCGTTGAGTCATTTACGTTTTTATTATTATTATTATTATTATTATTATAGTTCCCCTCCCCCCACCAATACAAGGCCAAGTGGCTCTCAATGTAGAGGGCTACTGTGATTGCTGTAAGGGAGGAGAGAGAAGTAAAAATGTAGGATAGATATCGGTTGAATTTTTTTTATAATAATCTTCAGCCTGTACAAGACTCAAGAACCACTCGAGTTAGAGGGTTACAAAGTAAGCGGAACAGTTTATGGGAATATCTGAAGAATTCTCTTGGAGAAAGAAGCATTTCGTGGGAAGAAGCTGCTTAAGTGGAACTTATATGTTACCAATGGAATACGAAGTAAATGAGGGTTCTTTGCTACAATGTACATTGCACGGTGGATCTTAATTGTTATGGTTAGAATTGGTGAAACTAAGGAATGTAGTTCGTTTGAAAACTTTCCATGGAAGTAGTGATGGAGCAACGAGACTTCGTCTGTGGAGAAAGAGGTCATAGAATCGGAAATAATTCATCATCCACAAGGACGTGGAGACGTTTTCGGACTCTATAAAGATTAGAATGTAAAGTCTGGATAGCTCCAGCCCATATACGACAGCAATACTCCATTTTCAGCCTTGTCTTGTTTTTGTAAAGGTAGAGAATAGCAGGAGTCGGGCTCTCAACATACAGAACACCCGAAAATATTCAACGTTTGCTGGCCATAATCAAAGAAAACAGTGATTGATAATGGGAGAATTCAAAAATCTACCAATTCTATAGACTCTCCAGAAATAATTCAGTATTGCTAATCGGCTCAACTGCATATTCCTTCTGCCTCGGGGTATTGGCAGAACATCGCAACATTCAAATCTGTCATCCCCCGTTTCCTCGATTACAAAGCATAATTGTTTCCACGTGACATCTGGCTTAAAAAAATAAAGTAAAATCCACCCATTAAATGGAAACTATTCAATAACGTGAACGAGATTAAAGAGACTGCGATAAGGCAATTAACGGCGATCCTTAAATAAGACTTCCCAGATTCTGATTTTGTTTTCTTTTTTTAAGTGGAACGTAAACCGAGATTGAGTATATAAGGTTCTAAGGTTAGTAATTTGAAGAGGAATAAGGCGCCATTGTACAAATTTAGATACTTTTTTCATTAATATTAAATGGCTACATATATTCCAGACTTACTTCGTATACATAAGGTCAGCTTTTATTATGCAAGTCAATGCCTCCACAATAAAATTAATACCAACCAGTCGGTGCTGGTGAAATATCCAGGATATATTTTTATGAGCAATATATTTTACGAATTTCAGCTTAGAATAGCTGTTATTATAGGAAATCTATAAAATAGTGATTTTGTTATGCAATTCGAATTTTTTCTTTGCTATAATATATTTACTTCAAAATAAAGTTAGTTATTTATTTTTTTTAATTTCAGATATTTAATGATTGCCATGGATCGTAAGAAAGCTATTATAATCTTAAGAGAAATAAGATACATTTTATTTATATAGACTAATGTTTTCCCAATACAAGCACACAAGGTAAAGGTTTACCATGTGGTGGTGTGAGAACGTAATAAAGGCAAAAAGTAAAGTTCATGAAGCTATGCAAGAAAACGGTTAATCCTAGATTTGAGGGAGTCAAGATTGTTGTAATTGGGAAAACATCTTGGCGGGAGTCTGTTCTACAAAGTATTAGTTCTTGGGAAGAAAATGTCCGAGTGGAACACATGCCATATAAGGTTTCGTTTTTGGGAATGGAGTTATAGAGTAGAAAATAATTCCTCACTCACAAATCTGTGTAGACACTTTTGAACTCTATCAAAAGAGGCAAGTGGGGAGTGGGCATCTCCAGCCCAGATATAGCAATAATCCCTCATTTTTTTTTTGTTTTTTTGGTCTAATCTGGCTCTTGTAATGATAGTGTATAGCAGAGGGAGTCAGATAATTACTGCAGAAGTACAATGAATCGACCATTTTCCACGTATCTGTAACAAGAGATCGGATATTGAGACCTGGGGAGAGGTTATGTCCCAATAGACATTGAATGTGAGGAACCTCTTTGAGAGAATAATCTATCATGATAGGTGAAAGGTCAGGGTTTGTTTGGTGGTGGTGAAACGTTACTACATTGATTTTGGCCGTACTAAATTTTACAAGCCATTCCTGAACCAACTGGGCTAGGTCAGAGGAGATATGAGGTTCTGGTCTTCCAGATTTTTAGAGGTGCACCTATAAACTGTGGTATCATCCAAGTAGGGTCGGCTTATGTTCTTATGCAGATCATTAATATAGAGTAGAAAGATGGCAGGATCAAGGAGATAGCCCAAAGGAACGTTGGCATTGATCTTATGCACTTCTGATGACTGGCCGTTAACAACCGCCTTCGTGAAATTGTCTATTAGGAAGGACTGCATAATTGAAAGAGCCTTTTCGGAGATTTCATAACTGGAGAGTTTATCTAGTAGCCCCAAATGCCACACCTTGTCAAATACCTTTGATATATATATATATATATATATATATATATATATATAAAAGGGTTAAATTTCAGTGCCCCTCTGATTCTCTGAGACATCAGCTGTGAATCTAGCATACTGGTGATTGCTAAGGAGGTTGTTCCTGGTGAGGTGTTTAACAACCTTCCTGTCCATTATAGATTCAAGAGTTTACTAATGACACTAAGGAGGATTATGCATCGATATCGCAACAGGCATAGCACACATTTGGCACCTTCACTGTAAGGTTATTCAGTGAGATAATAGAGAATTGAAAATCGTTAAAGAGTTGAATAGAGATTATCCAGAATCACCCAAAAGACTATTTTGGTAAGGTATGAACAAATTGTTTTTTAATTGCCACATCAAAATATTTGAGTGACCGCTTCAACGTGGTGTAGTAGTTAGTAAGTTTGTTTTGCTAGATCAGTTACGACTGAATATTGAGTTTGATCCTCACTGGGTGCTTCACACTTTCGGCCTTGCGCCACATCTAAGCTACGCTTAGAAAATCATTTCTAGGCACTGATTTGTGGTGTAATGGTTAGCAAGCTTGTATCGCTAGATCCATTACGACTGAATATTAAGTTCGATCCTCACTGGGTGCCCCATATTTTCGGCCTTGTGCCACATTTAAGCTACGCTGAGAAAATCACCCTAAAGATATTTGAGAAAAAATAGGTTAACCAATCAGCATGGAACGATCTACTGTTTTAGTTGAATTTAAAGAGAAAGGTTTAAATCAGGTTTTAATGATAGCTGATTTCTTAAAAATAATTTTTAGTTACGATTCTTGAGCCACATTGAATATACTTGATGGCTGAGATAGAGGTTGATCCCTCCATGGAAATAGTGAGCTAGCATGATGTAACTGTCAAAAGCTATGAGATAGAAAAGAATTGATTGATTTCTAAGCTTGTGAGGCAGTAAATTTATTGGTATCTAGCCACCCCCCCACGAGGGTTGCATGTGGCACAAGGCCGAGTTTATCGTAGGCTCAGCCAAAAAATGCCCGTATAACCCGTATAAACGAGATCGGGTTGGTCATTCTCCCCGAACGAGATTCTGCACTTCGGCGGAACCTCGTCCGGGTTCCTTTCTGCTCAAAAGCAGAGAGTTCGACCGTCAAGTCGAGAAGCTATTGTTATTGGTCCGTTCAAAGTTGATTATAATTAAAAATAAATGAAGATAATTATTGTAAGCTCTTTACAAGGCGTCTTTTGCCACAAGTAAGAAACTTTTAGCTAAAAAGTATATTCCTGCAAGATAATGTTACTCCGACATTCCGCAAAGATTACTATTGCCTGCTAGCCAAGGAGAAAAGTTTGGAAGACGCCAAATTATAGATATGACCCGCTAACCTCTCCCAACAGTATGGAGATAAATTGCATCCAGCATCAAGACCTATAATCAGGAGGTTTTGAGGAGTGTGAAACCACCTCTTAATTGCTGTTGTTCCCAGGTTCAACCTGACCTGGGGTGGTAGCACCTTTTTAGGGTCCTTTTTGACAAACTATATACCAAGCTATGGGTAAATAGTTCCCCACAACTGGTGCTGAATACTAAGGTGTAAAGTATCCACTTTCATCGCGTTTATACCGTCTATGTAGCTATCGTGAATCAGGGCGAATGGGATTAGTCACCCCCCCCCCGATAGCGTCCCTTAAGAAGGAACTCCGAGATGGGTGGGGAACACGGACAGCGAATACAAAAATCAAAATTATATGGCTCTTATGTATAAAAAAAAGAAAAATAATACACTTTTAATTCAAGTAAAAACTTAAAAAGTCGCAGAAAAATTACTAAAAATCAAGCAAATAGACAACAATAAAGTAAAGGCTTACCGCCACCAATTTTTTAATTTATCTAAGGGAGTAATTGTCAAGAGTTACCCTGTGAAAGGCTTTCTCTATGTCCAAATGATAAAACACCCAGCAAATTCTAAAGAGTGTAATATCTTGGAAAAGGAAATAATAGGAATAAAATACACGCCAAACATCTCGTTCCAAAAAGCCAGAAAAAAAGGTTGAATCTGATTCACTTCCAACAACATATGCAAATATCGCTAAAATATCAAATCACCAAAATGAATCCAAGATAACAATGCAATAAGAAGCAAAGATCTTACAACTCTAGAAAACTAATTAAAAAGTCTAATAGAAATAGTAAAGTGCAGTATATCACACATAAATCATCTCATAGACAAAATAAATCCTATCCCGTCAACATCAAACAAAAAAGAATGTATATGTACAAAAAATTTAACTCCGAATATCACAATCCAAAGTACAGAAAGCCTTCCAGAAATAGAATCCTCTAAATATTCCTAAGAGAATCAAAAGGTGCAAAAAATAATACAACCCAGGACATCATAGAAGAACCAAGTGAAATGGACATAAATGAACAAAACTCTGTCCCATCTTAAACAAGGAGACGTTCATTACCAGCAATACATTTTTTTTTGAAAAAGATATTACCAGCCATACATTTTTGGACAAATATTATCAGAAATAGATATTTGAAGGAAAAATATCCCCAATAAAAATTTTGTCGGCATTAATTTGTCGGCATTAATTAACCCACTGAGGTTGATATGCCGTAAAATCTAATCTAATCTAATCAAACAGTAAATGAATATATAAGAATGGAAAACAATAAATTTTAAAGATCAAAATAAATTACACGTATAAATATATAAGCTATGGTAATAAGTGTACATTGATGTCAACTCCCGGTGGTGAGAGTCTGTTTCATGCTTAAACGCAATTTTCAGACCTGAAGATTATTCTCCACCCCTAATATTGAGCACTATAACACATAAATATAGCATACCTTGACACTATATTCTTATAATATATAATGAGGTATTACTAAAAGGTTATCAGTTTAACCAAATTCCAAAAGTAATTGTTCTGGATGTGCCAACTACATGAAAACTCATTTTAACGGGCTGTAAATAGAAGACAACCTCACGCCATGTTGCGCGACAATCACCAAATTTTGACATTCTGATTTCTCTGGCAAACTGACTAAAAGCATTAACATACCAGCTTACAATCTGACACAAGAAATGAAAAGACACGTCGTGCTCATTGCTACAGCCATCAACCACAGATAAGCGGAGATAACAACCCTCTAGAAATTGACCAGGTGAATAGAAAGAACGAGAGATGGTTATGTGCGGACACATTGAAAAGATACCCACGTTGATACACAATGAGTTCACGTGGTCTGTGATGGCCCTGGGTGCTGTGAGTCAAAATCGCCACGTCAACTCATTCCACAAAAATCATCTAATCCAATCATGTAGCCATTTCTGAAAGCTGGGGACGATTTTATTTAATCAAGATTTTTTCTATTTTAGGGAGCTGATTGTGTGTACAAATCACGTAGCAGATGTTTGCAACTCTCTGGTGCACATGTTTATGCAATGTGAGTGTGATTGGCATGTACAGTTATGTATAAAGTTTGCATTAATGCACATCATGCCACATATAGACAATAATTAGACTAAGATTTTTCATATTACAGACACTTGTATATACATATAAATAAAATCAGAATATTTTCGCATTCATACACACACACAGATATACATACATATATATATATATATATAGTGTAGTTTACAATTCGCACAACAACCTGATAAGTATTTTTTTTTAAAATTCATGTTACTATTCATTAATTACTCCAGATTACGAATATCTGAAAAGAAAAAAGTTTCTTAAATTTTATAACAATTAATAGGGGGTCCAGTTTGTTACGTAAATTCATTATGAATTGTAAAATGTAAAAAAAAAATCATTCTTCATACTGTGTGAAAACAGTATTTCAGATTTTAAAACTTTTAAATTGCTTTAATACTCTAGGTTATTCAAGTGGAATATTCTAGAATGTTCCAATAATTAGTAGTTATTTTTAACTTAAAAAATACAAAAAGAACATTTTGTAATTAATATTCGTGCAAGAAGGTTTTCATCATGACAAGAGGTAAAGAATTGACAAATTCACAAAAAGAACTGATTGTTAAGCTTTGGAAAGAAGGTAAAAGTTACAGGAAAATCTCAGACAATCCGAATATCCCATTTACTACCATTAGTTCATTCATTGCAAGGTATAAAAAATTCAAAACTGTTGAAAACCAAAGAAGAACAGGTACTCCACGGAAGATTTCTGCAAGATCTTCGAAGAAATTAATGCATCAAATTAAGCAAAATCCAATGGTTACTCGTCAAGAGTTGAAGGATGATTTGCTTTCATCAGGAATCTGTCACTAAACGGACAATAAGCAATGAAATTCATTGGGACAATCTAAACTCACACTCCCCACGAAAAGCTCCACTGCTATTGAAAAAACATAGATTCGAGATTGAAATTCGTTCGTGAACATAAGGATAATGAAAAATCGTATTTAGAAAGAGTACTATGGACAAACGAAACAAAAATAAAATTGTTTGGACAAAATTTCAGAAATCATGTACGAAGGAAAGAAGGCAATGCCTTCAAACAAAAGAATACATTTATAACAATGAAATTTGGTGGTGACAGCATCATAGTTTGGGGACCTTTTTTCTGTAAAAGGTACTGGCAACATATCAGTAATATATGGTAGAATGAATGCTGCATCATATCAAAATACTTAGGAAGCAAATTTAATGAATTCGGTTGAAAGTCTTGAACTTCATTCTGATTGGATCTTTCAACAAGATAATGCTCCTAAGCACACTGCAAAATCTACGAAGAAATGGCTTGCTCAAAATAATGTAAATATCCTGAAATGGCAAAGTCAGTCCCCAAATTTAAACGAATCGAGAATCTGTGGCGTTATTTGAAAGTTCAAATCCAATCGAGAGCTCCAACAAACTTTCCGGATTTGAAGACCATATGCGAAAAAGAATGGAATAAAATACCAACTAAAATGTGAAAACTACAAGAGGAGGTTGGTTGCTGTAGAAGTGAATAATGGCTAGTCTACAATTATTAAATGAAGATTATGTATTCTTTTTTGTATTGTACGAATAATTTTTCACCCATTAAAATTGATAAATAGAATTTATTCCTCTTAAATCAATTTTTCTGTTTTCCATGCATATTTAGTTATTATGCATCTGTGTACAGTTAATTATATGAAACGTATGTTCATTCATTTATTTGGAAATACAATAAATTTTAAAAATTGTATGTGTACGAATACTTGTTTCCCCCTACTGAATAAGAGCCAGATCAGGCCGAAAATGGCGTACTGTTACCATATTTGGGCGGGAGATGCGCGGCCCTCACTTTCCAGTCTTGATAGAGTTCAAAAGCGTCTCCAGATCCTTGTTGGTGGAGAATTATTTTCCACCCTCCAACCTCTCTCTTACAGGCGAGATATGGCGAGTCTCTCACTGCTCTATCGCTACTTCCGTGGAAAGTGCTCGGACGAACTACATTCCTTGATACCGCCATGTCTAACCTGCATGGCTAAGACCCGCCATGCCACTTACATAGTATCAAACCAGCCACATTCCTTCCGTATTCCATCAGCGTGAAGTTCCACACAAATAGTTTCTTCTCGCAAACCACTTCCCTGTGAAACCGACCCCCAAGAGGATGCTTCTCTGATCACTACAATCTTAACCTAGAGTTAACCATTATCTTCCCCTCCTATCCATATAAACTACCGCTTAACGTAACTCTCTACCTCGAGCGGCCCAGGGCCTTGTACAGGTTGACCCTTACTGTAAATAAAATTTTCGAATTATTACTTAAAAATCATATCGTATGTGCATATTCGTTTTGGCTACCGTACTGCGATAGGGCGTGTCAGTAAGATGAAGTTCTCCTTTCTCTCTCATGTTACAATTATCTCTACTGACCCATCTCTTTACAGTACTCACATCCAGTGCAACCTTTTCATATTCACTAACCTCCTGTAAATGTTTATCTTTCTAATAGCAGAAATTATTTGATAACTCTTTTACGTGTGCTCAGAGTGGCAACCATTTTGGAAAAAAGAGGATTATGGGTAAGAAAAGATGATGTAACTCCATAGCAGGCCATAATTTTGTTCCGATTCTTTTATATTGCCGTGTGCACACTCAACAAAAAGCCATCCGCAGCATGTTTCTGAAAATCTCCCAAAACTCAACTAACATCCCATTTTCAATAAAATGTGTTTGTACTTATTCAGTGATAGTTACATTTATTTATGGAAACAGCATTTTGTTCTATACTATTCGTAGAAATATTTTTAAATCTGTTTCTCCAACACTCCTTCCTTTTTATTTAATTTTATGAATCCTCTATAAAATATTTGGACACTAAAAATATTTACACTTTTATAAAGTCTCCGGAGAAATTAAATCAGTTAAAATTTTCTTCAAAATTTCAGTTGAAGAAAATAAACTCTGAATCGGGAAATAAAAACTGCAATAGAACTGAAATATTGTTTTGTTTGGGAATATTTCATTTTTTTTTTTTTTTTTTTTTAGTTTTATTAAGATCTATTGACGACTTTCGGGTTGTGAAAACAAATCCGCGCTGAAAAGTTGTTTTTGAAACATTTCTTTTCAATGATGTAATGAAATAAAAGTTTTAATGTTTTGAAAGGATCTATTATTATTCTATTTCTAAAACATATTTTATAAAATCGAAAAGGTAAAATTTAACAAAATCCAACAATCCAGAGAAGGGGGGAATAGTAAAAGCTAGGAAATAGAAAACTATTTTTATGTCCTTACTTTCTGCAATTTTTATCTAGAGAAGATCGCTAAGATTTCAATTATATTATTTTGCTTTGCTTGGTTCAGTCACATGCGGAGAGCATGTGAACTTCAGGATTATTTTACTTTAATAATTTTCAGTATCATTAGAATAATGTTATTAATTTTAAGAAAGAAATAATAAATCCTACTAAATAAAATGAATCTGGCATTGTGTACAATAAAATATTTAATGATATTGCTTAGTGGAAAAGTAAACAAAAAAATATTATAAAAGAAACAAGTTAAGCGAAGTTATGTTATTTTTTTTTAATACCTAATTTCCTGCGTGTATATGGTAGTGAATGCAGAAAGTTTTAGTCACAAAAGATGTAAAAACTTGAAGCGAGTGGGATGTGGATTTGCCATCTTTTGTCAATACTATGATCACTTGTTCTGGAAGGGAGCACATCATACAGAAAGAAAGAAATTAGACCGATCGTTCTTACGCAAAAAGAAAAAAAAAAGCACGTAATTTTGAAATTCTGAAATTATCATTTTGCTCCGTCATCTGCCAAACAATAAAATTATTTTAGATTATTTAAAACTAGGTTTAATTTGTTTGTTGCTGATATCTATCATAGCATCTTGGAGTAAAGTTGATCGCAAATATCGGAAATGATTTTTAAGTTTTGAAATATCTAAAAATTGCCTTAAATACACAAAGGTATTCTTTCTTTTTTACGGCTAAGTTTTATGTTATTTTCTTGTAATTGAAATTAAAATTTTAAAGATGATATTAAAGTGATTAGCACGCATCTTAAAATATGTTTAATTTGTTGTATGGATTTTCGTGCGCGCACATACACACATGACTTCAAGAACACACACACACACACACACACACATATATATATATATATATATATATATATATATATATATAAATGCTATTTTAGTAGATACCCGTGTTTGAAATAGACGCCCCATTTTTAAACAGTATTTATTACGTCCGCCGGCCAGCGCACATTTTCTTTAAGTTTTCTGGAGTACACAGACCGGCAGACGTAATAAATACTGTTTAAAAATGGGGCGTCTATTTCAAACACGGGTATCTACTAAAAAAAAAATAACGTTTGAAGTAATAAAAATGTTAGACTAAAATAAATCTATTAATTCTTTATTTTATATATATATATAATCTTTGTTTTCGGCGATCTATTTATCCGGGGAGTCTTGCTGTATTTTAACGTTTAAAGAGACGTCTGCTTTACCGCTACAAATGATTAATGCATTTGATCTTCACTGGGTACCTCCATACAAGATTTGATTTTAACCACCACCCCCACACACATACAAAAAGGTTGACATATAATATCAACTTAAACTATCCTAAAAGGTTGTTCATACATATATTCCCTGTTCTTATAAACAGGGCAGTGAATCTATCTTTCTATAAATTATACACGTCATATGCTGTGACTAATGAGCAAATTTCCGAAGTTGTTGAGTCTCCAGGGAGGCTTTCTAGTTAAAAAATATAAACCAAGTTTATTATCTATTTATCCAGTTTGTGTTACTGATGTCACGCTGTCTTTTATACGGACTATTGATATAAAATGAGGCTAGGAAAATTCAAGTTTCTTAGACCAAATTTCATGTCAAACACACATCTTCCCATTCAAATAGACGTTCTTTAATGTCTTTATTCTTTCAGCAATCAGAATATTGATTATTTAAAAGGCTTACGAATATACGGCCTGTTTATCTATCTATTTAACTGGGGGCAAGTAATGGCTTATAAATTTTAACGCTTCCAAATTTAATCATCATAGAGAACCTTCTCTGCATGGTTGATGTTAACCCCCAGGAGAGCCACTGTTCTCTCTGCATGGAGAGATGTTAACCTCCATGGAGAGACACTGTTCTCTGCATGGTTGATGTTAACCCCCAGGAGAGCCACTGTTCTCTGCATGGTTGATGTTAACCTCCAGGAGAGACACTGTTCTCTGCATGGTTGATGTTAACCTCCAGGAGAGCCACTGTTCTCTGCATGGTTGATGTTAACCTCCAGGAGAGCCACTGTTCTCTGCATGGTTGATGTTAACCTCCAGGAGAGACACTGTTCTCTGCATGGTTGATGCTAGCCTCCAGGGGAGCCTCTGCATGATTGGTGCTAACCTACAGGAGAGCCACTTTTTGCGCTTTCTTGGGCCCACATTTTTCACCGACATAAAGTAGAGTGATTATATTGAATCAACCGCAAGGAAATTTGATTCACTGTCACGTGCCAGACAATTTTTCTCGTCAGAACCTATCATCTACATTTATAAATCTACTATTCGTCTGTGCATTGAACATTGCTGCCATATCTGATCTGGTGTCCCTGCTATATATCTCCGGATTCTTGAAAAAATTCCAAAAAGAAGTCAGTAATCGACTTCCGTCACTTTTCCACACTGTGAGGTACCTTCTCCATCTCTTTTCTATAAGTGTTTTCATGGAAGTTACTAAGCGCAATACTAGATTGGCAACTAGGACTCACCGTTTTACTATTGAACTTGCAAGATATAACCGTATGTTATATTCTAATAGTTTTGTCTGTGGAACTCTCTTCCAGTTTCTTGCTTTTCTGCTACCTACAATCTTCAAAGATTTAAATGCAACGCCGATCGCCATCTTCTGTCTTCCTGAAACCTGTTCTCTTATTGTCCTTCCTCCTCACTGAAGTCTTTTCATTTTCTTTCACTCCCAGTAATCACCTCACGACTTAGTGGCATTATCACCTTCCCTGCAGTGAAATGGTTAAAAAATCCAATTATTTTTTTTCTTTTTATTCTAATTCTCTATCGATGTACTTTCTTCTTTCTATCACCGAAACAATAGTAAGTTTGTATTCAGATCAATAATCTTTAATCGATTTCAAGTAAAATCGTAGATTTTGATTTCTTATTTGCCAGAGATCTGAATAAAAGATATCGGGACTGGTGCTACAAAAAGAAAACTACAACACATATTAATTCCGAATTTAATCTCCTTCGAAGTAGTCCTCTTCTGATGTCACATACTATCTAGCGTCGTTTCAGTTGATGGAAGCATTCCTATAACACCAGGATGGCGAGAAGCTACCTAGTCACATTCTTCTGGATTTTCTCGACGTCTTGAAATCTTGTTCTTTTCAGGTGAGATCTGATTCGTGAAGAGGAAATTGTCACTAGGAGTATGATTTGGGGAATATGGTGGTTGTAGAACCTGAGGAATGTTGTTGTTGGCCAAAAACTGCTGCATAAGCCATGGTCACTGATGGAACATTTGTGGTGTGATGAGATGACTACGTTCTACACACGCTTTCCTTCCAAGCACTGCTATAAACAACGGAAGTGAGTAAGAACGTTATAACTTAGTGTGCATGCGCAACAAAGTTCAAAGTCAATCTGTGTCACACGCCTTCACTTTGCGTACTTCAGCTCTGTTAGCGTAGCAACAGTCCCGATACTTTTTGATCATACCTCGTAAGTAGTAGCGCATACATTTGACTATTGGCAATACAAAGAAAATTCCGTCCTGGGTAAGACGATAAACTACGTCCAACAGCAAGGCCTCTGATCAGGAGGTTTTGTGGAGCGTGGAACCACTTCTTACTTGCTGGTGTTCCCAGCTCCACCCTGACACGGGGTGGTACCAACTGTTAGGGTCCTAGTTATGGGCAAATAGTTAACCCCCACCCCGCAAAAGTGAAAGTGTAAAAATAGATTTTAATACCAGAAATACTTTGTAAAAAAAAATTATAACCAGCAATGAATTTTTGAAGAAAAAAATTATTACCAGCAATACATTTAGAAAAAAAAATTACCAGCTATACATTTAAAAAAAAAAAATTACCAGCTATACACTTTTGAAAAAAAAAAAACATTCACAGAAATAGATTTTTTGAAGGAAAAAAATATTACCTAAAATAGATTTTTGAAAAAAAATATTACCAACAATAAAAATTTTGTCAATATTAAAGGTTGATATGTCGTAAAACAAACCAAACCAAAGAAAATTGTAACCTAGTAAAAAAATAGACTGCTGATACTTGGTCAAGATTATTCAAAAATGCACTTTGGCCACACTCCATAATGTTGGATCCAAAATCACATTCCAGTTTTGCACGTAATATGTGCAGGTTATTTAATCTATAACTATAGACAAGTATTACGTTGCTGTTACCATAAAAACGTATATGAGGCGACCAGTTAGCTGCTAGCAGAAGTTAGTGAAACAGCGGAGATTTTAGTTGGCATCAGCTGCCTTTCTGTGATTGTCAGAAATGGTCAGAAGATTTGAAATACGGAAACATCATCCCTAATCTTTATTTTCTCTTCGACCAATATTCCGAACAGAGCGCGAATTCACAACCGCTGCGACAGAATGCCGAGTTGTATTTTGACAGTACTACCACTAAAACGAAAATAACCATCCTCTGTTCATCAAACCATTATATTATGAAAAAATGTTTCTGTTAAGCTTAGCACAGATATATTAATCCGTTTATCTACTTTACACCGATCTCTGCATGTGACAAAGCTTCGAATCTTCTCATGTATGAAAGAAAAGAAGTAATAGATTTTTTTTTTTTAAGCATTTCACCCCGAGCAAGGCGAGAGTGCCACTAGCACGCAAGGGGTTATAGAGAGTGGGAGCAAGAGTAAAGAGGCGTGAGAGAGGGAAGGATGAAGAGAAGGACGGGGAATAGATCAAGACATCTGAAGATGTCGATTGACATTGTATTTGAATAATTGAAGATTATAGCTATCAGGGAAGCGAGGAAGAGAGTCCCACACACAGGAAGTGCGAGACATGAAGGTATTATAGTAGAAGAGTCGGCTATATTAAACAGTTTCAACAGTGAAAGGGTGGGACCGAGATGCCAACCTAGTAGCAGGCTTAAATTGATGCAGTTTG
The DNA here is from genome assembly GCA_903632075.3 of Acanthosepion pharaonis. Classification (NCBI taxonomy): domain Eukaryota; kingdom Metazoa; phylum Mollusca; class Cephalopoda; order Sepiida; family Sepiidae; genus Acanthosepion; species Acanthosepion pharaonis. The sequence goes on along the minus strand of CAHIKZ030000123.1, from coordinate 1,081,598 downwards.
GGAACCAGTCAAAGTAGCTCGTCGGTTTGACTATTGAATTAAAATGAGAACAGAGATTTCTAAATTTACTCTGGCCTAACCACAAAGGAGAAATAAGGCTAATGAATCTTTGAATTTTATAAATGCAACTCTGAAGAGAAATCCAGATGTTTAATATTGTATATTCGATCGAGTAAGGTAAAATACAAAAATAAAACCTCATGACGAGCTTGCAGTCTTATTTATTAAATGTAAATAATTATTTTTCAATTAACATATTATCATAATAATGAAAATATACTTTAATTAATTTCATATATATTTGGTATATCATTGTATATAGGTATAGGTTTATTTTATATGTACATTAAATTGATTAATGTACATATTTTTATAAATATTTAATTTATATTTTCATATCAATATTTCCTCTACCTATATATATATATATATATATATATATATATATATATATATATATATATATATATATATATATTGTTGTATTGATGTGAGTTTGTGACCCTGAGTTTCACGCTTTTGCGATCGTCAGACAAACTGATTAATTTTTGGGGTTTGTGTAGATTGCGTGTATTGGTGTTATTATGGTTGTGAGGGGGTAATCGTCGTCGTGATGTCACTCATGCTAACGCAAACATAGATGCATGTCCGTACACCCGTTGAGGTACGCAGACACACATACACACTCACTCGTCCGCTGGGGCTTATACAGATATAAACATATGTGGACCGTATGGGGTTTAACATATGGGTGTATATGTGTGCTGTTGTCTATATACATACGCATTTGTATGTTGAAATTCAAAGATCGGAAGTGTAGCGAAAATTTCTCGTGAATGTATACATGTCAGCAATATATATACATAGATATATATATTTATAGACACACACTTTTCATATATATATATATATATATATATAATAGCTGCTCACTCGTATTCGAGGATACCCGTCAACTAGGGCAGCTAGCCAAATCCTATTGCAGACGCTTGCTCAGGTACATTTGTGTTTGCTCACCTGTGGTTTATACTGCAACTATGCTGAGCAGACTTTAGTTACAATTTCTGGGTGAGAGCGTGTTATCTAGAATGATCAACAATTTGAGCAAGACTAGCACGCTCAAGCCCTCGGCTACGATGACTTGTAGCTTCGTGCTAACTTAGCTATCCACGCCCCCCAAGAGTTCCGTTTGCCCAATTTCACTCACAAGGCTTGGGCGCGTGGCCGACTGGTTAGAGTGTTCGTTTTCTGACCATGAGACCCGGGTTCGAACCTCACCATGGTCGATTTGTCAGGAAGGAGATTTCTTGATATTATCAGGCTGGAAAGTGCCTGAAAACCTATCTATCATCATTATATATATATATATATACATATACATACATACATACACTAAGGTGGATCAATAAGTCCGTAAAATGAACATACACGTATTTATTTTGATGTTAAATTTTCGCTCAATATGATGTCCGATCTTTTCGATTATGATTCACTTCGGAATTTAGTTCATTGACAAAATTATTCTGATAAATATTTTTTGTTTGCTTGCTTTATTCCTCATTAGATTACTGATTTGTTATCTCCCCTTATATTCATAAATAATTTATATACATCTTATTACCCGTTATTGTTTGTGGATCCATATGTCGAGTAGACGCATTGGCTCTTATTTGTTCTTGGTGGGGCGGTTATACAGCATGAATTACGTCCACCGACCTCCGCACACATGAGCTTAATAAACAAAATGTTATCACCGGTAGGAATCGAACTTGCATCATTCTTTGAAGAGAAAACCATTGTCTAATCTGACGCTTTTTAAACCGATCAGGCATCTACTTAAATATGTATATACACAAAAATAACACTTGGGATAGTGAGAAATAATGTCGGAGAAAAAATTAGTTACAAAAATATATAAGCAATCGTGCCCGATTCACTTACGTCTGTATCACGTGTATGTCTGTGGAACTAAAACCAATTAATTCTAATTTTATATTTTGTAAATTAAACTTACCGAACAAGCTATATAAAATTTTTACTCACACGATCTCCCCCTACCTATTTTCCTCTCAAAATTGTAAATAATTTCAAAATAAACAAGACATAAAATACGCATACATAGAAACTTACATTCGTCTCTTTCCTTCTGTGTGTGTCTACTTTTAGATTTTACAAAGTTTTTTTTTCCCGTATATTTACTCATTTTCATTTAACCAAAAAATTATCTGAAACTTCAAAAAAAGATCGATAACTTCAGAAACATTAGATTTTTAAGAGAAAAAAAATGTTTATGAACTTTATCGCGTAAATCTTAGTCTCTGCGGATCAAATATCGAGGGTTATACCCGCTCTTTTTCTAACAAAAAATAATAATAATAAAATAAATCAAATACTTTTCAGTGATTTAAAACAAAACAAAAAAAAAACAGGCAACGATAACTCTGATTGGGTTTGATCTCTGCCCATTTACTGGTTTGGGGGCATAAATAACACGACAAAGAGTGTTTCTTTCCAAAATTGAAAAGGAAAGATGCAAATATTATCTCATATGTAATTCTTTTCGTAAAGAGTTTATCTGTAAATGTTTTTTCCACGATTCAATGAACGAATGTTTTGCATTCTTACGAGATAAAACTTCGAAAATAATACAATATGTTTAATGTAGATACAATTTTATCCAAAAGGCTGATTATTTTGGGATGGAAATTTGCATAATCCGAAGGAGAAAGAAAATGATAACCGGCTCTTGTTAAATCGTATGGTGTCTCATAAGAAATGTGTTTTATGTCAATACAACAGGTAAGCTTTCTTTTTCATATATCGCAGGGAAAGTTAATAAGCTTAACACACTCACAGACATCTATTTATACAGACACACATACAATAAATATATATATATGTGTGTGTGTGAAAAGGAAGTTGAAAATACAACTGAAGCGATTAATAATATTTATTGAGAGTAACTTTACCGCTTCCACAGTTCTATGATTTTCAAAAGTTAAATTTAGATGACGAAAGGTGTAGCTATGCCATGATATGTCTCCGTTTGATGTAAAAAAAAAGTGGAGGCTCAGTTTGCTATCTGTTTAAAATGCAATCTGATTGGTTGATTATGACCACGTGATATGACAGTAATTTTTTCGCCTAATTTTATGATCATCAATTTTTTTTTTTTTATTCTTTTTCCTATATTTTTAACCGTATGGGATATATTTTTAAAATATTAATCTCTCATAAACATACACATAGACTGATGAACCAAAACATTATCATCATCTCCGTAATAAACTGTTGGTCTTCCGTGTACCAACACCACAAGTTTGATCCATTCACTCATGGACGACAAGGTCCTTTAAATGACGCTAGTTAGCTGCTGCTCGTTCAACAAAGCGATAGAATTGAGTTTGTTTGTTTTTATTAATAGTTCACCCAATACAAGCCCCAAGATCAACTCAAGGTAGAAGGTTAATTAATCTAACTGTATGAACGTCAAGGGTGGGTAAGAAGGGCAGATTATGAGGATATATCGTAAAAAGAATGGTTAACGCTAGACATGAAGAGGTTAAGATTGTAGTGATCGAGAAAGAATCCTCTTGGGGGACTGTTCACAATAGAACTTCCTTCTTTCGCCCCAATGACATGACTGGTGGAACTAAGAAATGTATATTGTCAAAACATTTCTCATGGAAATAGCGATAGAGTAGTGAGAGGCTTGCAACGTTTAGTTTGCTAAAAAAAAAAAAAAAAAAAAGAGGCCATAGTGGAAAATAATTATTCCCCTACAAGGCCGCGTAGATGATTTTGAACATTATTCAGTCGGAAAAATGAGGATTGGGCAACTCTAACCTATATAAAGCAATATCACTCGATTTTTGGTCTGATCTAGCTCTTATAAATATAGTGTATTAGCAGGAGGAGTCAGATACTTTCACCAGGAACCGGCCATTTTTCCAGTATCTTTAGCGATGGGTCGTATATAGAAGTTCCACGGGGTCTGAGATGCGCTATAGTCTCAATAGCTGTTCGAGGCAAGGAGCTTCCTTAAGAGAACAACCATTCAAAATTCAGGATCGCCTCTGGAGAATTTAATGGCCAGGGCAACACAGAGAAGTATTCGTGTTTTGTTTTGTTTTTTAAAAATCATTCCCGTAAAGTCCTACACGCAATGTCCTATTTAAGACACAGTTGACGTTGTTAAATGTCTGTTGCCATAAAAAGGTGTACCTGGTTTTCATTCGGTGTCACACTGACATTTTAATTGGTAAATTATAGAACTGATATGATGAGGAAATAGAACATCCTTTCGGTCCGATCACAATATTGGTCGGGCAGTAAAGATAAAACATGGATTGACAGACAGATAAGTTTTTTTTGTTTTTTTTTTTTACAATCATATAAATCTGTCTAGCAAACCTGGTATACACATCACAAATCTATGGTATACCAAAATAGACTAGACATTTATCCGGCCCAATTCGAGTTAATGGGTTTACAAATTGCAACATATTTTCTGGTTATTACGACTTCGATTCCTGTGGAAATTCTTGGAAATTAAAAAATCTCTGTGACATCAGAAATTTAGAAGTATGGAATCCAAAAAATGACAGCCATAACTGTACCTGTAGCTGCTCACAACGGATACACGGTTTATTGCCTAACCGAAGCTGACTCATAATTTACAGAATTTGTAACGACCAGACAAAATGCAATTTTAGTATGCTCGCACTAAAATAAACGGATGCGATGATTACCCGGAACCAATTAAACGGAATCTACTATCAGGATTACTTATCCACGTTATATTTGAGATAATGCTACGATATCGATATAAGGCCTGTCCAAAATGGTCATCAACACCTTTTGAATGTTATATCACTCTTTGGTCAAAGCTTAATCCGAAAACTATATCAATCAGCTATAAGTTCTGTTAAGTAAATTTATTTATAAATAAATGCTGAGATGTAAAACTAAATGGTGATGATTTTTGTTCCGATATATATTTATATATGTGTGTAGGGTGTATGACAGTATACGAAACAAAAGTGAAAATGATGAGACAGAATGGAAAATCTATAAACGATCGTTTCACCGAGAGCGTCTGCTCTCTCTAGCTTCGTCAGATTAGAATAAAAGAAATGTGATGACCAGCAGCGATCATCTGCAACGACCAACCAACCTTCCCCGTATAGTATCGGTTGTAATTACTACGGGAGGTTTCGACACCGACCTCGACCAGCAATGCCTGCACTGCAACGTCCAACCGACGACACAACCGGAACGTCTGCATCTCGACTCCAACCGTCAACACGACCGGAACGTCTGCACCTCGACTCCAACTGTCGACACGGTCGGAACGTCTGCACCTCGACTCCAACCGTCGACACGGTCGGAACGTCGGAACGTCTGCAACCGTCGACACGATCAACGTGTCGACAACGTCGACCGACCGAATGTCTGCACCTCGACTCCAACTGTCGACACGACCGGAACGTCTGCACCTCGGCTCCAACCGACGACACGACCAATCCAACCTTCGACACGACCTGTCCGACGACTATTACTACTATCGGCAGACCAATATACCCCTTCTTTATATAATAAACTTAGCATTAATCATACATATCCTCCTTCTGTTGTCCATTTTGTTTCACCTTGTCAGATCTCACGTCTTAATACGAAAAACGTTCGAGGGCCTCTTGTTACCTCATCTTTTTTGCGATACGGGGGTGCTCGGGCCGCGCTTTCATATCGCCCCACCCTTCAGGGGGTCCGCCACAGAAAGATAAAACTGTATGTGAGGAAAAAATCGTTAGGATCTCTAAGAACATAATAGCTGGCCACTTGTATTCGAGGATATCCGTCTACTAGGGCGACTAGCCAATCCCTATTGCAAACGCTTGCTCAGGCACATTTGTTTTTGCTCAACATCTACATAACCCTCCTGTGGCTTATACGGCAACTATGCTAAGAAGACCTTAGTTACAGTTTCTGGGAGAGAACGTTTTAACTAGCATGATCAACAACTTGAACAAGCCAGCACGCTCAAGCCCTCGGCGACGATAACTTGTGGCTTCGTGCTAGCATAGCTATCGACGGCCCACAAAAGTTTCGAACACCCATTTTCACTCATAAGGCTTGGGTTAACTCGTGGTATGGTTTTCAGGCACTTTCCAAAGGTGCCGCACGCTGGGATCGACCTCGATGCAGTCTAGTATCATCAGGAAGTCGACTTCCTGACAGATCGACCATGGTGAGATTCGAACCCGGGTCTCATGATCAGAAAGTGAACGTTCTAGCTACTCGGACATTTGAGTCATAAAAAAAGCGGATTAAAAATAAATCAATCGATTCTCATCTCTATAAGCCGCGGTAAATGGAAAAGAAATACCACAATATCCACTTTGTTTGTTCCCTTATTTTTTTCGCTTCTCAAGAGTGATTCCAATCGGTTATTTGTCTGAAGATGTTCCTTCTTGGAATGTAACCCGTCACAACTTGTCATTCGTTTTTTCTTCTATTATTCTGACTTATTTTAAAGGATATGGGATTAAAAAAATTCGTATGAATGTTTTCATCATAATGTAGATAAATTTTAATTTTTTTTTTTTTTTTGTGAAATCTCATAGTCGTCCTCTGTACCGTGTCCTTTCAAGACGAGGATGATCATGGCTCTTCACAACTTCCTACACATTGTAGCACTTAGGTTTGTTTTACACCATCCCCGAACAACTGTTCTGTCAATCAGGCTCATGAGGTTATTCACTGAGATTCTCTGTTCCTATTGCCTTGAATATGTCCTTCTTCAAACCCTCTTTACTCATGTCCTGGAAATTTCTTTTTCTCATTCTAAGCAAAGCATCCTTTTTTTATATTAAAACTTCCTCATTAATCACATATTTAGTTCATGATATTCTCAGCCTCCAGTAGAACCATATCTCTGTTGCTTCAGCTCTCTTGGCCATCTATTGAGATTATCCACCATTCACTGCTATATAGGAAGGACAATATTACGTAACAGTTCAGAGAGTTTTTTTTCTTTGTTTCTAACGAAATTTTCCTGTCTCTTAATACATTGCTTAGCTTTGGGAAGGCAACATTGTCTATTCCAATGCGCTTTTCAGATTAATTATAATTCAACCGCCTTTTTTAGGAAGGGATATATGAATGTTTTTGTTATTTGATATTTATTCCAGAGCTTTTATATATCTGCGGGAAGTGTGTTTTGATTTCTTTTCTTTTTTTAGTGTGATTGTAATTAGAAACTGAATTTATCTTTCGTTGGAATCCAAGTCATTGCGTTGGTAATTTTTAATCGTGAAATCCGTAATATCAGTTTTCGGCAATCCGGTGGAAAATTTTAGACCGAAGCTGAAAGCTTCCAGTTGATTATCCGATGTTTTGAATTTAGATAAATCTGTAATTAAGTCCTTTCTGCCTACTTTAGGTCATTTGATTTTAGAAATCAACATATTTAGCTTATTTTGTAAATTATGGATTTGCTTATTGTTATTGTAACTGATCGAATTAATTAACTCCGTTCGTGTTTATTTAGGATGTTGTGGGGTTGAAGATCATTTCCTTTTCTTTACTTTTTTTTCTTCGGCCTTATCAAAAAATATTACTTCTTCTAATTCATGTGCTGACGATGTTTATTAATGCATTAGTTGTACATCGAAATAAATCCAACCACAACTTTGATCTAAAATGCCACACTTATAAAAAGAGGAAGTCACTTACTGAAATGGAAAATTCTCGATAATGCTGCTATCGAATCTTATCAAAATATAAATCTGCGCCATGGATTTTTTTCAAATATCTCCATTCCTGAAAGAATTACTCCTTTCCCATGTCAACATATATGACTATAAAAATGTTAAAAAAATAAAAGAAACCCGTTAAAGCCATAACTTCATGTTATTTAAAATATATAACACATAAATTAATTCCAAACTAAAATAATTTAAATACTAATTTGCATTAAAAAAATTAAAAATATGAATAAAAGTTTGAAAGAACATCATATACACACTTTCGTTTATTAGACATTGAATTGTACCAGTTGGAGCCTTACATAGCTTGTCTAGACTTTTCGGCTAACCTGATGAATATTTATGAGCGTTCTTAAATTTAAAAATCTTGAAAAACCAATAACATTTTTGGTCTTCTAAATAAATACTTCTTACAGAATAAAATCCTTGCATTTGACTTGACAAAGTCCCTTTAAGGACGAAACGTGCCGGTTAAGTTTTCCTTTCGTCTTTATTCATATTGTACTTTTGCAGATATATTCTATCTGAAATTTTACATATATATAATTTTTTTGTTTTTACTCCATTATTTCTTGTTACTATAAATGTTATTTTTAGTGGGTTCACTTGTTTGTGTTGTTATCTCTATTTATCGATTCCGGTCAGAAGGCACAATTTACTTGTCTTTTCTTTTCTTTTTTTTTTTAGTAAGACTTTAGGTCTAGGCCGGTTGTTATTAATTTCAGTATTTAAGAATGTAAAATAACATTGATAGAAAGTAAAACATGTATCCACTAAAAATAATGTTTATTGTAATAAGATATATAAAAGCCAAGTATAACGTTTTCGTTTATAATTTCTGTAGGATTTTTACGGTAATAACATTGTCACCATTAAACTGTTGACACAAACCGACACTGTATTTTTATGACAGTGACAGGATTTTAATATTCTTACGACGCTAGAAGCAGAAAAAAACAACTCTGTGAAAGTACAGTAAGTCACAATTGTAAAAACATAAAGACTCACGTATGAAAATGTAACAAATGTGGGGAATTAGCAAAACATACCGTCACTTTTAGCGTCAATAAGCTTATATATATATATATATATATATATATATATATATATATATATATAATGGTGATTTAATTCTTACCGTAAGCAAACAGACTAAATGTGCGCCGCGTGTCAGATATAATTCTTACGACTTCATATAAAATCAGCGAAAGCAATTACTTTGCATCAGTGACACTTCCACTTTTCATAATTCATAAGAACTATAATCTGTCTCATAAATTAGATAAGTCATTACTAAATAAATTGGAAGGCATTTTGTTTTCAGTGATA
>CAHIKZ030000123.1:1062500-1065000 GCA_903632075.3 Acanthosepion pharaonis | reverse complement strand
AGAAAGTAATGGACATATATATATATATATATATATATATATATATATATATATATATAGTACAAATGTTTGAAGCCACCCTTGGTAATACAGTGTACCCCGATATAAGAGAGTTGTCGGGACCGGAGAAGAAGTCTCTTATATCCGGGTTTTCTTATATCCGGGTTTGGTCTATTTTATATACATTAACACAGGCTCTAATTTGGGACCAGAGGAAATATCTCTTATATCCGGGTTTCTCTTTACATCCGTGTTACACTGTATTTTTCAATTGGTCCTAACAGTCATTTTTTGTGCTTTTAAATAAGAGATAATTATTATACATGATTAAAAAAAAGGAGACATGGTTTTTATTAGAAATTTTATTATACAAAAAAAAAAAAAAAAAGCATTTTATGATTAAATTTTGCTCCTTTAGTTTTACTGCAGCACAAACTTTTTGGCATTCGTAGCAAAACTTTCTCAAAATATAAGTTTGATTACTGATTTCATTGTTTTTCAATGACTCTAAGACCCCTTTTTTTTTTTTTTTTTTTCACTCTTCTGCCAAGTTCATCCTATGCTAATTTGGGGTGGCTTCAAACTTTTGAACTGTAGTGAACATATATATATATATATATATATATATATATATATATATATATATATATATATATATATAATGCACTCTCCCGTCGAGTTCGACGTATGAGCTTCCAACGACCACGGACTAATTATCTGCATGCCTATGAAGGCATGACTTTTGAGAATTGCACAAAAGACCACAAACAGTACAGGAGGATGTATTGTGTCCAAGTACTACAGATGTCTTATTTTGCTTTTTGTGTTTCACATAGTCGACTGATGCTTACTTCTTGATGGTGCATTATTCCTGAATGGCAGCTAGAATGATGCACTGAACTCTTCATAGCTACCTCTTCAAAGTTCTTGAATGGAATGTTGACGCAAGAAAGGCTGCTTTTCAGTTTATCTTTATACCTGGAGCCAAGGTATATCAACATTTCTATGATCACTATGGAGTATACATGTATGTGTGTGTGTGTGTGTGTACAATCACATGTATATGCAAACAGAAACACGCACACAAACGTGTGGACGTGTGGATGTAATGGATAGTGGCTCGTAATGAGAATTGAGAGACGAGTTTCAATTCTAGTCTAGTTCGTTCCATACACCTACGCGCAAATACACTTTGTGGATAGTATGAATCCATCAGTTCTCGCAATAGCCATGACACTTTTAGGCTTGGTTGTCATCCAGTCTAGAAGGCGCTCTGAATTCAAAACCTAGGGGGTCATTTTGAGACCATGTGGTACACTATGTGTATCGGTTCTCTATATTCAGTTCGTCCGAAAAGTGTGGTTGGTTCGGCACAAGCGAAAAAATGTATTCTTGTCTTCCGAGAGTTTTCAGTTTTCTTAAGCAATTACGAAACAGTTTTATGTTTCTGTTGATGTTTGTGCTATGAGTTTTCTTTGGCAACGAGCAGTTGTGTGTCTACCCAGGCCTTTAGGTGTCATTTATTTGCTCATATATATGTCCTGTCGTTCTGGCCGACAGAGGATCCTGGTCGCGTGAAACTGGAGTAGCTTTGTCTATTTTTTTTTAATACTCTCGATTGGTAGCATAACTGAACATTTAGACAATTCTTTTTTGTAAAAGATTCCATAAATACTACGAATAAATTAAAAATTTTATAATAATTATAGAGAGCGTTCGCGCATGTTTTTAAAAAATGACCACCACAGCGGAATGTAGATTGTATCGCAGTTGTTTGTCTTTGTAATTTACACCTGAAGATGATCTTGGAAAAGATCGAAAGTACTTAGGTTAAGAAAAACTACGATGCCTTCCTTCATCAATTTTATTTTAACTGATTAGACAACTGGAAAGGATGGGTATAAACATAAGTAGACACAATATGTTTATATTATTCAATGGAACATGTTTCAATGAAAATATATGCATATATATATATATATATATATATATATATATATATATATATATATATATATATATATATACAAATGTTTAGAGGTACAAAATTTATATACAGTTTTAAAAAACTAGGAATTTATTGATTTTAATTTTATTAGTCTCTAAAGCCCTTTCGACCAACATCTCATCAGGAGACAATCGTTGGATCATTAATTAAAGAAAAGAACAGTAACGAAAATAAAGAGCAAAAAAAGGGGGAACACACTAAAATAATAAAAAAAGTGTATATACTTGTAACGAGGGGAGGGGAAATAACGTGTAAAGAAATTAGCGAGGGACAGTTAAAATAAAATATCCCCCAACAGATTAAGAGACTTTACAAATTCTTTCTGCCGGCAGAGAGAAGGTTTCTTAATCCTATGCAGATCGATTCCAAAAATCTTCAAATGATTGTTGAATCGGTTGTATGAATGATTTTAAACCACTGTATATATATATGTATGTATATATATGTAATATATATATATATATATGTGGATATATACATATATGTGTATAT
>CAHIKZ030000123.1:760000-1057500 GCA_903632075.3 Acanthosepion pharaonis | reverse complement strand
ATAGTAAGCAAACTATGCTCACAAGGCATTTTTACGAAATTCTGTTTACATTGGGCTCCAGATTATTGTGATTTCACACGAGGTAACTCTAAATTTATTAAATATTTATGAAATTAAAGACTTTCAGGACAAAATGCAATACTGCGTTACACATTAAATGTTAGTTCAAACACTAAGGCTTCGTCCACACTCGTATTAATCCTACTTAGGGACTTACAAATCACAATCTATATCTTTTAATAGCCAAAGATTTTACTCTACAAAGACCCGTTGTTACACCTAAAAATGATGCTTACTAAATTTGAATCTGTCTGGCACAGGGCTTCAAATGTGAAAAAATGAGTAAAGTTCGCACTTGCTACACTAGTATTGATACAAGAAGGGTTTATTGGTCATTACCCTACAGTAGTTATCAATATATTTACATAGCTTAGCGTATTTTAGAACAGGGTAATAATAGTGAAAGGTCTCTGAAAGATCGAACTCTTCGTGATTTACGAGACAAAATTATTGACTATCGCTCATCAGCAGTCAGCGATACAGAAAAAAATATATAGCATTTCATGACTTGTCAGTTCCATTGCTCTACTCTACATTGGCTGCTCGGCAACAATATATTCGTATTGTCCCCCTTGGAGATGCTAATCATCCAATCGCACCGTTAGAATATCAAACCTTCAGTTCAGACATGCGCCAACCCATTCAGTATGTCGGTCATGTCCAAGATCCGAGCTCAGCCAATATTATCCAGTTTTCTATATTTCAGAAGCCTGTTCTCCCCCTTTTCACTATTCTTTACATTGGAAATATACAAACTTTTATTTTCATTTTCATTTGATAATTACGAAATAGCTGTCTGCGTCTGCTTCTAATTGAAGACAAAATGGGGCGGACATAGAACGCCTTCATCCATACATTAGTTTGACACATTCTTGGAGATATTCCAGTTACTGTTTTTAATATGATTGTTTACACAAACAAACCGAATACTTCTGCTTTTCTTTAATTTAGTCTTGTCTAATTTTACATTGTGCCCTATCTGTCAATCATTTTTTTTTCTTTTCTTTCTTATTCTTTGAATAACTTTACCGTGCTTTATTTTTCCTTTGTCGTGTTTTCTTTTTCTTTGGCTCGGCATCGATTGGCAGGATTTTATAATTTGTATAAGATTCGGTTGTTTATCTGCGCAAATCTTTTCCCTGTCAAAAGCAGATTGAAAGATAAATGGGAAGGAAGAACGTTCCAGACGAAGGTGTCGGAGTATCGCGTTCGACGTGATATTTATGAAGCACGGCAAAGCCAAATAGATGGAACCACATTAGTTAAGATTCTGTTGCGCCAGTATTCGCACTAGATAGACTAGCTGACTAGTTTGAAAATCGCTATTGAAAATCCGAGCTTTTGCCTAGCGCTGATGAGCAATACATGACTATCAGATACAAAAAGCAGACCGCATCGATTTGTCATAAGCTTGATGAAACAGACAAGCGGAGCAATGAAATTAAATGAGAAGGGGGCAAAATAATATATAAATTTGCTAGAAATGAATGAAAAAAAACATTTGTTAAATTGTTGAATCATAGAAAAAGAAAGCGGAAATGGTGTCTCTATGTCTTATAAAAGAAAATCCTTCATTAAATCTCTATGTCTTATAAAAGAAAATCCTTCATTAAATCTCTATGTCTTATAAAAGAAAATCCTTCATTAAATCTCTATGTCTTATAAAAGAAAATCCTTCATTAAATCTCTATGTCTTATAAAAGAAAATCCTTCATTAAATCTCTATGTCTTATAAAAGAAAATCCTTCATTAAATCTCTGTCTTATAGAAGAAAATCCTTCATTAAATCTCTATGTCTTATAAAAGAAAATCCTTCATTAAATCTCTATGTCTTATAAAAGAAAATCCTTCATTAAATCTCTATGTCTTATAAAAGAAAATCCTTCATTAAATCTCTATGTCTTATAAAAGAAAATCCTTCATTAAATCTCTATGTCTTATAAAAGAAAATCCTTCATTAAATCTCTATGTCTTATAGAAGAAAATCCTTCATTAAATCTCTATGTCTTATAAAAGAAAATCCTTCATTAAATCTTATAGACAATTTTATTGAATGAATTTACTCTTTAGTATTTCAAGATATTTTTGAGCAATTTTGGTAAATATATCTGTTAAAATGAAATGTCAATGTTATATTCATTTTTGACTAATTTAGATGACAATTTATTCATCGCACCCTGTATATATTCAGCACCTGAAGATTGTATTGTACATGAAACTCCATGTCGTGCTATCGGTGAGGGGTAATATGTATATTTATTAATATATACTCATAGCTTTGTTATATTACATATAGCACTCTTTTATTAATACCAGCACTCTGTGTATATATATATATATATATATATATATATATATATATATATATAGTTCAACATCAAGGAATCATTCTACTGTTGTGGTCTAAATCTTTAACTTTTACTCAATGTAGACAGGTACATCAGCTAGTGCTTACTAAACTACTTGCCTGTTAGTCAAAACTCAATCGAAAGAAACAAAGAACAAATAACACACACAAATGAGCATGTATGTCTGTTTTAACACTCCTTTGACATGCATTACGTGTAAAGAGCCTAACCTTATCCCTGTTTTGTTTCATTTGACTTATATTGGATTAGTAAATTACTTTTCATATTTTAAGATTTTTACAAATATTGACTTACGGTCTATATTTATACTTACTTTTGGCACCTCGTGGCAGTGTTAGCAAACTTGCCTCGCTAGATCAATGACGACTGAAAAGTGAGTTTGATCTTCGCTGGGTGCCCCATAACTTTCGGCCTTGTGTCACATCTGCGCTATGCTTAGAAAATTATCATATTTGTACTTACTTCTATTGTTGTCCTTTTTTTTATTTTGCAGAAGAAAAAGTCTCAAGATTGTATAGGTTGCAAAACAATTATTGTATAGGATACCTGGACAAAAGATTTTGAAGTTTTATAAAACATAAAAAAAACAATGTTCCCCCAAATACATTTTCTACCTTTTGATAGAGGAGGAACGGTGGAGTTATGGATAGTGGTTCGGATTGAGAAATCGGAGAGCCGAGTTCGAATTTCAGTCGAATCCATTACATTCATTTACGTGCTAATAACCTTGGGAAAAGTTCTGAATCCTCTTCTTCTCCACCCACCCCCCGCCAGCTATGGGTAAATAGCAGGACAGGCCGGGTTCTATAGCCTTGGATGGCAACTGGTCTAACGCAGAAAGAAATAACGACCTACTGCGGCAAAAAAATCTGCCTCGTCAGTCATGTATCTAAAGATACATGATCGCCTAAGCGCGTATCACGCATGGCACGTAACTGATTTTGATAGTATTTCTTCATTGGAAACTTAGCAAGAAAAAAAATAAAATCTGTTTTGTTTATCTTTTATGCTATTTATACAACGTTTTATATCGTTATTATACATGACTGATATCACTTAAAATGAACTTTGATGGGTGTAAATAATGACGATAACAATTGGTGACGAAGAATATAAAATCATTTCTTGTATATTTCGTTTCTCTTTCGATGACGAACTTAAAAGATATCAAATTATCTTTTATTTGACTCTAACATAACACTTACCGCCACTCGTCATAAAGCATCGATTTACTCTCAAATGTAATCCGAAGTTTGACCTCTTACCCTGCGGAAACAGGTACTTTAGCTAGTGATTAATTAGTTATTAGATTTTTTTTACGGTTTATCAACCGTATGTGGCTTATTTAAAGCTGATAAATATTTTGAATAGTAAGGATAATTCTTTGCTTTCTGCGAGTAAATATAGCATTAATATCTTTGAGAATACCCATGATTTTTCCAGATATAGGTTCTACGATTTAGCCCACAGCTGGGGGGAAATTGATTCATAACATCCCAAGGGTATTTGCGCGTAAATGAAGGTTACGAACCAGACTCGGATTCGAACTCGGCACTTTAGTTAGTGAGCTGAGATATTCGTACATTTTGAGGGATATTTTTCATCGAGTCATAAATAACGAGATAGGAACTGATACGAAATGTTTTAGATGGCCTCATCACACGTTTAACCACTGAGCTATAAATCAGCATAATTCTAATTTTATAAATGGAAAAAAATAATTCCACTGAATTCGTTTTCCAAATCTGCTTACTTTTTTTTCTTTCATAAGGATCTCCACAGAAGCAAAAAAAATTGATTCCAAAACAAAAAAAAGCTTTCCTTATATGGAAATAGTGCGGTCACTGAACAGAAAGCTAATTAAAATCGAACGTTGTACATTTGGCTTGGCACAGTTTACATCTCAAGTTTTGTCCCGCGTCAGATTTTTTTAAATCGATATTTGGCACCGATATTTACACATACTGATTAAATAAGGAAAATGAATGTTCGCTTTAATAGCAAGTTATACACACGCTGATACAGATGACCAACGGTATAATAAGGCTCATAGTTAATTGAGAAGCTTACAAGATAGCAGCTGAAAATTGATGGAGAAGTCTTTAAATTGCCACAGAAATCAGAAGAATCAATAAATTGAACGATTTCTACTGATTAAACAAAATGAAAGTGTTTGTAAGTGTTGTCAAAACTCAGTTCAATAAGTCTTTTACTGTTATACTAATTTCTACAGGGACAAATTTAGTTTGTGATTGACGGTCAAAGCTTTTATCTCTATTGTTATATTTATTTGCCTAACATACAAAGGTTCTTCGCAAGATCTTTTTTTTGTGTGTCGTATCACTCAAGACGTAAGCGATCATGGCTCTCCACAATTTACGATTCTGTTGTAGTTCTAAATAATGTTTATTCCTTACTACCCACCCATTTTTTGTTCTGTTATCCATTTACACAATATCGTTAGGTAGGTTAATTAGAGTTTCCTTTTGCAACTTTTATTTCAATATGTTGTAACTGAGTTATCAAAACAACAATTGAAAATCAGAATTAGTTTAACAACAATTTATTACCTTTTGGTACAGACAAATATAATGTAGAATAGAAACTAGGAAAGAGAATGTTTAACCGTAAATGACTATTTTCAGCAAAAGCTGCTACTTTTCCTCCTACTACTCCTCTTGATGTAGGAGTATTTTTATGTCTTTCGTCCGACGGCTGAGTCCAAACTTGTAGCGAAATATTCCCACTTACAACACAATATATACTGTGATTTTTCCCCCACTCCCTTCTCTCGTTATATGTCCCAGAAATTTCCACTGTTTCCGATTTTAAGTATAAGCTCGTTACTTACATCTTCTGTCTCTGGTATTCTCATTTTTTTTTTTTTTTTTCGTTTATTCTTCAGGGTGAGGTAGATATACCGTCTACATAATGGTAAGACATTAGTGGCAACAGTGTCTTCAGCTAATGTCTTATCATTATGATTAATGTATGTCTTAGAGTTACAAACTTTATATATAATTGTTTATCACTAAAAAGTCAATGTTTGATGAATTCCATAGTCACTATGTCTCGAAAACAGGCATCAGCAATCTTCTAAAAACCTTCTGCAACCTTGTCTAAACACTATATTTAAAGGGGTTTACTGACAATTACGTTATATCTGTCATCCTAACTTTGCTATTTTCTTCAAGAGTGACAAAGACTCGTGTTTAATGGCGTGTCCCAGACGCTTACATACCCAAAAGGTATCCGAATGACCCACGACCCCTCTTTTAGTGCAATTTAGATGTATATAATTAATATTTCTAGCCACTGCATCTATCTTATGTCCAGTCTTGCCCGAAGTCAAAAATGAACCCAGCCTTGAAAGACCGAAGGAAATAGTAATATTCTTTTAACATTAGAAACTGAGTCCTTCTGCGTTTCATCGATGACATTGTTTCAGATGAAGAAAGCTAAAAACATTTAAATGATACCACTGAGTAATAATTAAAAGGAAACGTACTACATTTGAAAAATTAAATAGATTACAGGCTTGGACATACACTTTTTTCACAAATGAATGTATTTCAGATGATTAAAACCACTTTTGACACTGAAGATATTGTTTCAAGATCTCCGAATTCCTCAAAAATGAATCTCAGCAAATTTTCTAATGTCTTTATTGTGTGTGTGTGTGCGCGCGCGTAAAATTCCAAATATAGTATATCTGTAAAAGGACAATAGAAATAAAGACAAAAGGTAAACTTACCCGATGAGTTTTGTCCTCTGATAGACTTTTACTTTCCCAACCCAACATGCATGAATATAAAAATGTTAAAATATTAAAAGAAAAAAAGTTAAATTCTGTTATGGGACCTTACCCATAATAACATAATGGACTATTCCATACGTAATAAATACTGCGCCTCAAGAGGAAGCAGGGAGTTCAGTCCGAAGTCGGGCGACCGGCTGATCGGTTGAACTCTCTGCCTTCTGGCAGGGAGGAACCCGAACGAGGCTACGCCGAAGGGCGGAGTCTCTTTTGGGGAGGTAAACCGACCCTGAACCCGTTTACACGGGTTCAAAGGGCATATTTTTGGCCGAGCCCACGGACTCGGAGATCCCACGTTAAACCGGCCTTGTGCCACATGATGCCCTCGTTGGGGGGGGGTGACTAAATACTATTCAGTTTGAAGTCCGTCAGAATTACGTCAGGATTCTGTCTGTCAGTCAGAGCGAGTGAGTCAGTCGAGTCAGAGGCAGTCCGAACAGAGTCGCGTTCATACAATTACTACTAAACCTGATTGTTCGTACTAATACGTTCTACTTCTCTGTATATATTCCTGTTTGTAATATATCTGTGTTATTCCATACCTGTTCTTCTTTATTGGTTCTACTTTGGACTATCACCGTGGTACAAGGAACCGGACCATAACAAATTCATAACCTCAAATCATTTAAAATATATAACACTTAAGTTAATCCCAAACAAAAATAATTTAATTTGCATTAAACAAAAAAATTCAAGAATATCATTTACTGACATTCGTTTATTAGACATTGAATTGTACCACTTGGCGTCTTACCTAGATTTTTCGGTTAACCTGATGAATATTTATGAGCGTTCTTAAATTTTTAAAATTTGAAAAAACGAATAACATTTTTGCTCTTGTATGTAAATACTTGTTACAAAATAAAATCCTTATATTTGCCTTGTAAAAGTCCCTCAGAGGACGAAACGCATCGGCTAAGATACGTTTTCTTTTTGTCTTTATTATATATATATATATATATATATATATATATATATATATATATTCACTACAGTTCAAAAGTTAGAAGCAACCCTTGGTAATTGTTTTAATTAGCTCCAAAGGTAGATGTTTTGAACTTGAAATAAGAGAAAATTATTATACATGGTTAAAAAAAAAAGTGATATGATTTTTTTATTAAAAGTCTTATGACAAAAAGAAAAAAAGCATTTTATGATTAAATTTTGCTCTTGTCAAAATATCCTCCTTTAGCCTTGATTACTGCAGCACAAATTTTTGGTATTCCTTTCAAAAGTTTCTCGAAGTATAAGTTTGATAAATAATTTCATTCTTTTTTCAATGACTCTACGAGTTTTTTTTTGTTTTGTTTTTTTTGAATGGAAAAGTTTCACTGTTCTGTCAAGTTCATCCCATGTTAATTCTGAAACTCCAAACTTTTGAACTAGTGTATGTGCATATATGTGCATATATATATATATATATATATATATATATATATATATATATATATATATATATATATATATATACTATTTTTAAAAACGCATTATAACACTGGGTCACTTTCAGATAAGGAAAACTAATTACACACTGTCGCTATAAACATTCTTTATATCACCAGCATGACTACGCGTACATCCACTGGTGATAAAGCGTGGGTCAGTCGGGTGATGAGCTATAAATTTCCATCTTGAAAGAATCCATACTTGAATTCTAGATACAAGCAAGGAGATGCGAAATGAATGACAAGAAATCCGGTATAAAATTTTATCGTACCTTGTTTCAGCCACTGCATTAAAATTGGGGAACAAATTGATTTTTCAGCAAAGGATTGTCATGTGTCGGTGGTGAGAGTTTCAGTTTAGGTGTGAGATATGGAGAGGGAACTTGATCAAGAGACTGAGAACCATCTGCTAGGTTGCAATCACATATTCCTTATACCTCTGCTTACTTCTGCGACAAAAAAAAAAGGAACGAGTGTTCTTTGTTCTAACAGAGGATTGAAAATTCGACACCGAAATTCGAAGGCACATCGTATTAGCAAAACATGCATTCTAAAAGCTAAACAAAGTGCAAGAAAATTTCGTTAAAAACAAAGAAAACAGTGTTAAATTGCTATGTGATATCAACAATTTATATGGCAGTGAATGCTGGGCAATTTCCCACAGATGAAGAGACAGCATAAATGTGGTTCTACAGAAGGATACTGAAAATTACAAGGACGAAACGAGTATGCAACAAGGAAGTCTTAAAGAAAATTGCAACAAAAAGGACACTTATACTCATTACCAGAAAGAGATAGCTGAAATTACTGGGATACATAATGAGGAAGGAGGGCTTGGAAAACTTAAATCTCACAGGGCATATCTAAGGCAGGAGATATACAAGGCAGTGGGTCAACTACCTGACGAGCTTGTGTGAATGGATAGTGGAACGGAGGGCGAGAAGCTTAGCAAATATATAAACGTTACTAAGGTTCACGAGGGATAGGAAGATATGGAGAGCCATGACTGCCTACGGCACATAGAAGAAATACCAATCGGTTAACTATCGTGAATTTTACAGTTCTCCATGCTTGAAAGCAACTATATACAGTCGTTTTAGTATCATTATTGGGTATCATCATCATAAATAGATCCAGTAGGAGTCACGGCTAAGGGGCGGGGTGTCTCGTGGGACAATATATAAAGAAATGTATAAAGACAATAATTCTTTTCAAGTTCTCAGGAGAGTTACAAAAAGTAAACTCCTACAATTACCGATATCCCACGAAATGATATACAATATAGTGGCGACGCCACAATTATTTATTAGGAGTGAAATCTTTACACTTCCAATAAAACATTGGAATACAATAATAATGTTTGTTTGTTTTTGTTTTTTTTTTTGTTTTTGTTTTTTGTTTTTTTTTTCATTAAAAAGAAAATAGTGTCTGCATATCAATTTTGTCGCCATTTTAAGAAACCTTAACATAAACTTTGATTTTATGAAAGATACAGTCTTTGTTGAAAGGATTTTTTTATTCGACATTATTTCTTATTACTATAAACGTTATCTTCAGTGGCAACACCTGTTTGAGTTGCTATCCATGTTTTGTTTTGTTTTTTTGTTTTGTTATTTTTATTAAACAGTGAAATTAATAACAACTGGACTAAATTAAGTACTAACTAATGAAAAATTATGCCTCCGAAAGAAATCGAATCTGCATCCCTTTTTTCCATCAGCTAATCTACCTTTTGAGTTCAAAGTGTATCTCTATCAGTTCGGCTACGGAGCCTACCTACCAGAGCAAGGTTAGAATTACCAATATTAACGAAAGCACATTTCTTGTTGGGACATCTTCGAATCTATATCTGCTAGCTTTAGTTTCGTACCCGCAATTTAGGACGATTTTATTAACTTCACGTTTGAATAAAATGAAAAACAGGGATAGCAACTCAAACACGTGTATCCACTAAAATTAACGTTTATAGTAATAAGATACAGTATCTTTGACAATATCCTGTAATTAAGGATATGCGTATAAAATATTCAATGTATATGTAATATAAATATGGGCTTACCTCGTTGTCGAGTTCTTTTCTGTATTATTTTAACGTTATAAATATCCTAGAGGAAGCATTCTAATATGAATCACCTGTAAACAATTTTCCATGAAAATTCATAGATTATTTTTTACAAACTTTTTAAATCTGATAAAGTTTGGTTTATTCTTCCATGGAATATGCGAGTTGTCTTTTATAACGTTATAGCAACACAAATCTAATTTGTTGTGGAGAAATTCATTTTTATCATTTGTTGGGTTATCTGGTGCACTCTTAGCAGTTCTGGCTCTCAATATTTAATAAAGTATTATTTTCAGTTCAACTAAAGTGAATAAGTTAGACTTTTTTCGAAAGAAATACTAAATCTTTTATTCATTTGAAAACAAAAAAAATTTGGAAAATTATTTAATTTGGAAAGATATCTTCATTTAAGACCGATCTTAGTATTCCTAAGATATGCGACTAAACTGATTTTAAAAATATAGACCCTAAACTAAAATATTCACCTTAACAATTAGACACGCTCTGCCATTTATAAAAACACACGAAGTTTCCTTCCTTTCGATATATGTCTTTCTAAGCACTTCGCTGTACTGTCATGGTTAGTAATGTTGTTTCGATAGAATAAATACGACTGCAGAGTTCTTTCTGCACTAGGCTCCCCTTAATTGTGGCCTTGTGCCAAATTTAAGCTACGCGTAGTAAATCGCTGTATCTGCCTGTCAATTTATATTATCTAAACAACAATTTCGAAAATACCAGCACGAACAGTGACTGTGAACTTATACCAATGTTTAAAACTACATTCAAACACGCACATACATACACACATATACAACTACACTGACAGAAAATAAAATTGCAACACACTGAATCAGTGTTTCAATTTATTCAAGACTAGCAGTAGAGCCCGGCGTTGCCCGGGGATGTAACAGTAAGAGATAGATCAAGTATCGACCATCATAAAGACTGAAAAATAAAATTGACAAAGATTATTGTTTCAGGTTGACAGACTAACTTAATTTTTTTTTTTTTTTTTTACAAATTGGTCAAACCCAAAACTCAAACAAAACATTGTTTTCAATCGTTATGAGTCTACCAATTGAATAGAATTTTATTATAAACAATTGTCTTGTAAATGGAATTTTAAAGCATTCTGAATGTAAAATAAAGAAAAAGTGTGCAAGACAATAAGAAACACTACCTGCCAAAAAAAAGTGAAGTTTTGTTGAAATCGGTTGAAAATGTAGGAAATCCGATCCCATATATAAAGGAACACACACACACACACACACACACACACACACACAAACAAACAAACAAACAACCTGGGTTTTATAATAAGTATAACTCGATATGAGTTGCCACCCTTTCATTCTGGCGACAGAATCGTGTTTTCAAATTGATTTTGTGCAAAAACAATTGTTTTTCCAATTTTTGGCTCTGTCAGAACCACCGCAAGATAATTGTACGCAGTCCTGTGAAGTTTTATTGAAATCGCTTGAAAAATGTAGGAAATCCGATCCAATATATAAACGTACAGACACACACACACACACACACACACAAATCTGCGTTTTATAATAAGTAAGATTAAACATACAGGGAATATAACTGGATTACAGTATAAGATCGATCAATCTATATACAACTTGCTAAATAAAGTTTGTCTCAACAGTATACAGACCCCATGATAAGATAATATATGTCCCCAATTGGGCGTTAATACATGCGTGTACACACGGATGCATGTGCTGAATGTGGCACAAAAAAGTGTTGTAGATGGGTGAACTGAACAGGTCAGATACGTCTCATCATGTCCCAGACATGTTCAATGGCGACCCGGTCAAGCGCACGCACCAACTAGAAAAGTCCTCGATCAACTTGCAGACTATGTTGAGTGGTACATGCAATATGTGAGCGGACGTGGTTCTTATTGACAGTACATCGCCTTTCTGTTGCAGAAGGGGTTGAATAATTTTCTGAACTTACATGACGCTATTCAACGTTCCCTATGAGAGTTGTAAATTTACGGCACCTTGACACCATAATGCCAGTGGTTATGTATGTGTACCGTTAAAATACACTCTGAGATATGTTGCTCCCAACACGTAGACCACCATTACTTGCATGAAGGCTAACCTGCTAACCACATTGTTTTGTCATTCGATCCTGACTGTCTCCCGAGACAACTGAATAGTTTTGTAACGTAAGTGGAAATCTGGCTGGATACACGCGTATCCGTATTCCTGCTGCAAGTAAGACAATTCCGAATTGACACTGCTGGAGCCACATATTTGCTCTTTTTTGTGCTGTGGATGTGTTGCATACCACCCTCTTTTCTGGGGAGGTTTTTGGTTGACGGGTGTCGCTTCCATAGCAAAGCTGCATTCTTCTCTTTCGACCGAGTTCTTCCGATCGGGTGAACGCTAGTTGGTTTTTTTCTGAGGTAAACTGAGAACTTCAACAAAAGGAATTTTAAACTTATCTATATTATTAAACACGTCGGCGTATAGATCTTCTAACTAGGGAGTGGCGTAGCTTTATCACCCCCCACTAGGGAGCAAGTTTCCGAGACACGAAATAACCACATCTGCTGTGTATGATGTGTAAAAACTTAACTCCCAGAAAACACTTTCTAACTTTAATATTCCCACGTTCGGCTCAGCCAATCAAAATCGACATCCCTATTTTATCTACCATCTAACCTTAAAGGTCAACCTCAGAAGGTCTGAGCCAAAATAAACTGCCACTAAAATATAATAGTCTGAAACTATTATTTAACAGATGTTATGCGGTCTGCTAATGCTGCTCTTATAATGCTTCGATCATAGCGTTTTATTTTCCGTCAATCCGAACACTGATTGGAATAGCAAATGGTGCCTTCCAAAAACTAAGCAAAGTATGAAAAAACAGGAAAATTTCGTAAGAAACAATAGAAAGAGTGCTGGACTGCTACGTAATATTAATCCTTCTATATAGCAGTGAAGTCTGGACAATTTCATATGAAGAAAAGACTGAAAGCAACAGAAATTACTTTCTACAAATGAATCTTGAGACATTTAACCAACGGTCAATGGATATTTAACTAACGGGGAAGCCTTAAGTAAAATGGACAAAACCAGAAAGCGACAGTTGAAACTTCTGTGGCATATGAGAAAGGAGGGCTTGGAAAATTTGACACCTAAAGGACATATTGCATGTAAAGGGGTCAGTTATATTAGCAGGCCACCTACAGGCGACAAGCTTATGCGAATAGAGGGCAAAACAGTGCTTGGAAGGAAAAGTAAGGAGACAAACATTACTAAGAGCTGCAAGGGATAGGAAATTGTGGAGAACCATTATCGCCAACATCCTGAATGGACATGGCACATAGGAGTTTGTTTGATGTTTTATATACGAAGTGGGGCTGAAATGTTTTCGACCCGACGCGATTCCCTAAATAATGAATTCGAACGTGACCAAATATCAGAATTTTTAGAAAGGCTACATGATTGTCCAAGAACTTTTCTACGCCCTCTCGTACATGTGTATGTGTATCAAAAAGAGAAAGAAAGTAATATGTTGGGTTTGGCCTGCGTTGATAAATCCTTTAAATAATGACATAAGAGAAAAATTAAAATCTCTCCATCCCTTTCCATCTCTTTCTCTCTCTCGCTATCTCTGTCTTACTATCTCTCGTTAATTCTCTCTATCTCACTAGATCTCGTTATCTCTGTCTCACTCACTATCTTTCGCTCACTATCTCTCTCTCTCACTCAATATATCTCTTTTTCTCTCTCACTCACTAGCTCTTTCTATCCCTTTATCTCTCGCTCACTATCTATCTCGCTTTCTCTCTCGCTCACTATCTCCCTTTCTCGCACTATTTCTCCCAGTCTCTATCAGATACATACATGCAGCGATGCTCAAAATATTGGACACATAATTTTTAAAGAATATAATATCCATTCTAATTACTGACCTAAAATTCGAATTTTTTTTATTCACCGAAAACAAAGCGCAAGAGCCACTCAAGTTAGAGGATTACTAAAAAGTTAGGTTTTATGAACGTAAAAGTTGTAGATTATGAAAATATGTAGGATAGGTATCGGTTGACTCTAGGCGTTAAGAGGTTAAGATTGTAGTGTTCGAGAAATTATCCTCTTAGGAATCTGTCTCGTAAGGTATCGGCTATTTGAAAGACGCTGTCCGAATGGAACGTTTTTCTTTTACCAATGGAATATGAAGAAAATGGGGATAATTCGCTCCTCTGTATATGACAATGGTGAGTCATAGCTGTAAAGATCTGGACTAGATGAACTAAGGAATGTAGAAATAGCGATAGGGTAATGAGAAGCGTGCGATTTGCGTCTGCAGGAATGGGATTGTAGAGTGGGAAATAATTCATCGCCTACAAGGCACTGTAAATGCTTTTAAACTTTGGTGAGGCTGAAAAGGTAAGATTGGGTAGCCCCATCCCAGATATGGTAGCAGTACCGCAATTTGGGTCTGATCTGGCTCTTGTAAACAGGTGGAGTACTTTCTGGAGTGGTATATGGAGTCGATTATTTTCCAGCGTCTTTTGCGATGAATTGTATTTATTTGTTCCACTTGAGAATTGGAGTGAGTCCCAATAGACGCTCAAAGCAAAGAACCTCTTTAAGAGTGCAATCATTCATTGTGAATGAATATTATATATAGTTAGAGTATATTATAGATAAGCATAAATAAAGAAATTATACCACAATTATTAATTTGAAAATTTCTGCCGGTCAGCCAAAGCATGTCACACACAATGACCGATAACTTACAATGTCAGTATGACCTTTGAACGATTATTGAAGATCTGATTTGCATGTACGAGGGTTTTAACAATGACAAAGATGAATGAGCTCTCTAAGAATTTTGTGACGTGAGAATTGATCATCAAAATCGTGGAATGGGATATCGAATACGCGTAAAGTAAGTAAACAGACAGCTAGATTGATCCGTTGGGAATTAATTTACAAGCCATTCGCAACCCGAGCAAAACTTCAGAAAGAATAACATGCAGCTGGCAAAGAAGGACACAATTAGTCGGACATTTCGCCGGATAGAAATTTATTCTTGGACACCGAGAAAACCATTTCAGCTGAAGCCCAGGCGCACGAATATTCATTTACATTTTTTTCTATCATTGAAGTCTGTTTTGTTCTGGCCTAAAATATTATTTTCTTACGAGACTCTTTGATGCAAACAATTCAGAGACAGAAGTATATTTCCTATGATCCGACAAAGAACATACTGGGAACTGAATATGAATTTGAAGCCATAATGATTTGGTGGTGTTCTGGACAATCTCGTCACAGAGGGAGAAGAGACTTAAGGCAACATAAATGTTGTTCTACAGAAGGATGCTGAGAGTATCATGGACGAAACATGTGAGAAATAACGAAGTTTTAGAAAACAAAAAGTATACTTAACATCAGAAAGAGAGGGTTGTAATATTTAAGGCATATAATTTGGAAAGAGGGCTTAGAAAATTTGATACGAACAGGAAATGTTAAAGGCAAGAAGAAAAGAGGAAATCAAACCCATAAACCTACCTAACAAGGTTATGTAAATGGTTAGAAGAATATGGATTAGGAGAGATAGCAAAAAGATAAGATTTACTAAGCTCTACAAAGGACAGGAAATTGCGGTGAGCAATGATCGTCTACGCTGAAGGGACATGACACATAGAAGATTGAAGAAATGTTGGTCAGTGCTATGTATCGCAAAATACTGAAGAAAACTGTTGTAACCTAGGCAAGGTTACTGAATAGAATAATCATACGAAGGTTGGTAATGAACGATAATACTTAGGACACGAACAACAAATATAAGATTCGCCAGCGTCGCGTAGAAGTAGTGGTCAACTGCTAGAAGTGAGTCACGTGAATTCCACAATGAATCTCCAACTGCAGGATATCTATCAACCACCCCACGCGCTCAGATGTGGCACAAGGCCGAATTTAATATGGGATATCCGAGCCCGTAGGCTTGGTCAAAAATTTCCCGTATGCCCGGTATAAAAAGGGCTCGGGTAGCTGTTTCCCCGAGACGAAACTCTGCCCTTCGACATAGCCTCGTCTGGGGATCCTCTCTGACCGGAGGCATAGTTTGAGCAGCACAGCTGGAGACGAATGCATTTACAACTGGGAAATTTCTCACTAGTACAGTGTGTTGAATTTGTTCAGCAACAAGTACTAATTGGAAAATTAAATAGAACAAAATTTAGAGATCTGGTAGAAGAAATAGGCATATACGAGATATAAAAAAAGATAAGGTATACATTTTATGGATATCAACATCAAAGAGAAAAACAAAATGTCGGGCATATAAAAAAATGTGAAAAAGTATTTCAAAATGAATCCGTTTAAACGTATGTGTAAATCCAAAAAGAAAAACGTAGAAACGGTTCAACAAAATGAAGAGGAAATAAGAGGTGACGTCTTGTTATTAAAAACCCGAATCAATAATGTTGGACATGCAAGTAGATACGGGACGTGACGTTGATACTCAGAAATTCCTGGAAGAAATTAGGAAAGCGAAGATTAAAGAAATGCTATGTCCATTTGAATCAGTTCGACGGATCGGTGGTAAAAACGATATTTTGAAGCCTACGTGGAACTAAAAAATAAGTTTGACGTATCATCAATTATTGTGACAAACTGAAAAGAGTCATGGTCTAATAGGAAATGGTGTACTGAACATAAATTCGACAAAATTAGTAAACGAAGTCAAGATAGAAGAAACTGGTATGTTAAAAATCTATGAAGCAAAGTTAAAACTAATGGAAAATGAATCACCTCATATTTTGAAACAGCAATAATGCCAGATCATTTACTACCAATAGTTGTGGGAAAACTAAAACAAAAAAAACTACTTGAAAAACTACTTCCGCCAGGAGGGATCAAATGGGCCACCCTGTTAGTAATTTTAAGGAAAAAGGATGGGGATCTGTGCGACCTCAAAATAGGTGTAAACTACAATATATACCGTATCAATGTAGAAGGCGCTTTGAACTACTTTGCGGGCATGAAAACATTCTCTAAAATTGATCTAAAGTCGGCATACCATCAAATATCTATTGGTGAAGACTTTAAAGATGTCACAACAATAAACACGCCAATAGGTTTATTAAGATGGAAAAGAATGCCATATGAAATTAAAACTGCAAGTGCGATTTTCCAAAGGTATATATAGCAAATTATTGATAGCGATATAAAAAAAATACCATATGCTACTAGGATGATGTCTGTGTTGGTGCTATTAAGATTTAAAATGGAAAACCAGGATGGTTTTAAATAAGTTAAAAATTCTGGATTAACAATTTGCGAAAAAAATATATGTGCAACGTTAAAAAAATATAATTTTTGGAATATTCCATATCTCACGAAGGCATATCGCCAGACTAATCGTTAACTGAAAAAATATTAAAAGTTGAAGTGCCTAAGAACAAAAGATTTATCTTTCTTAGGACTTGTAAATTTCTGCAGACGATATGTAGAGCGATACTCCGAATGGAGTTGCTTTAAGGAAAAAGAATGTGGAATTTATTTGGACAAAAGAATGAGTGGCATTTGAAAATGTAAAAGCTCTTTTGGCAAAGAAGCCTGGAGTAAAAATATTCGACCCTAGAAAGGAAATAATAGTAACAATTATTGCAAGTCAATTTCGGAAATATTAGCTCAGGGTGGTATTGTCAAAAGCCGAATTGAACTTCTCAAATATTGAGAAAGAAGCGTTGGCCATAATATGGACAACAAATAAGGCTCGTCAGTAAGAAATTACTAACATCCTGCTATAGACCTTTAGAATTCATATTTAATCCGAGGAATAAGGAACTTCCTAAGATAGCGTCTTCTAGAATTCTAAGTTATTTAAGTTAATGGCGTTTGACTTTGATATTGAGTACGTGAAAGGCAATACAATTCCGCATGTAGATGCTGTTGTGAGATTGATGTTCATTACTTATGAAAGTGAGAAAGGAGAGTAAAAATTTTGAAGATACTTTCTTGCACTGGGTCTATGTGAAGCGAGATCCCATATTGAACAGTATATAAAATGTGTAAGCCAATTTAGGCAAAAAGACATACATAGACTAAAGAGTCCCAACCTTCGGACAGCGTACACATGGATCATACCCATGTTAATAGATTTGGATTATTACTAATACTAGTAAATTCGTATTCAGGCTGACTAGAAGTAATACAGATCTTCAATAAAAGAAGTTCGACTGTGAAACAAAAGTTAAGAATCATATTTTCAAGAAATGGAATTCCGAAAACGCTAGTATCTGACAACGTCCCAGAATTCTGTGATTAGGAATTATGTTAATGGTTGAACAAAATTGGATGCAAATCATATAGCCGCCTCGTACCATCCGCAAACAAGCGGATTAGTAGAAAGGATTGCGCCAACTATGAAAAATGGATTGAAAATAGGTGCAAAACGGAAATAAAAGATAGAAGCATTCCTAGATTGTTGCTAAGATATAGGACATTAAATATGGTGAAAGGTCGAAAATCCTGTCTGCCCTCATGAGTAGACAAATTAAAGCCCCTGTTCTATGCTCCCAACGAAAACCTATTGTATAAAAAATAGTAAATCTAATCTACAAGAGGCAACATTCATAATGCAAAATGGACAGAATAGAAAAAATGGAAATGAGGAAACTAGCGCATGCAGACCAAGTTAGATTGCAAGAAATATGTAGTGAGCCTGAAAGTAATGAAGGCGAAAGTGTCAAGGCAAGACAAACATGACAGTGAAATCGAAATTAATATAGACAATGAAAAATCGTTGGAGGAATGTTCCTATGAAAAAAGAGAAAGATCGCAATCTTCCATATCTAAACAATCACTTAGTCAAAAGGAGAAAGATAGAAGACAAAAGCTCCGGAATAAGTACCAAGGAAAGTAAGGAGATAAAACCTCTTCGATACAGGGAGATGAGATGATTCATTTACGTATGAAAACTATAAATATCTACGGCCATTACATGCATGCGACTTCCTGTGATTCAGTAACAGTGCCATCAATATTTTTACTTAGCGATAAATCAGATGATGCGACACAAAATAACAATGGAATCATTAACAATAAGGAAGGAAGCGCTCGCAGAAATCACGCAAAAGCACAATAGACAAGCAGCCAAATTGTCTTGAAAACAAAAACAATCAAAATCGAATAGTTACATTTCAGTCGACCAATCCTTGAACCCATGCCTTATTCTCTTCTTAAGTATCTGATACATTTAGAGATATAACCAACGTGCTTATTTAACTGTAATTTGGTATGGTCAGAATGTCTCAACAATTTAGAAAACATGTACTACTGCCCGGCTGCTAGTATGACTAATAAAAGTGCTCTAATTAGTATCATCAGACCACATATGTATCTTGGCGCCAAATTTTGTAGCTTTCATTAAAAATTACATAACGAATATTTACCTTATATTGAGTGACTTCAGTCTCTTTAAGTGATAGCAGGAATTCGAATTTTTTTTTTAATTGTGAAATTTAATTTTAACGCAGTTCCACAAAGATGCCTTTAAAAAGAAAGCAAGGAAAGAAAAAATTGCTATGAAAATTGTTTGATTGTAAAACATATTCTCCTGGTGTCAGTTTAAACTGACATTTTCTTTTTACTATAAATTGTGATCGTTTTGCTTGAAGTTCTTGTTTGTCTGCTTTTTGCTTTCAAATGAGAACTGGGAAATTTTACAACAAATTTCAATTAAATTTTCACTTTCAAAAATCATAGTTTATAATTATCGCTTAGATATATCTAGAGGGGAAAAAGCGTCGGTTTAAATTAAAGCAATTTTTTCTTTCCTTGCTTTCTTTTTAAAGGCATCTTTGTGATATGAGTTAAATTACACCCAAATACTCACCAAAGAAACTTATTACAGGTTTGAAATAGAATCTGTTATTTGTGATGAAAATTTAATAAAGATTGTGGAATAATTTTGTAGCTTATAACCCTCGGACTGTGTGGCATTTAACCTCAGACAACTTTTAGTTCAGGCTACTGCTCCACTGATTGTGCCGCGCTGCTGATTCTTTCAAAATAGAATCGTTTTGTTTACGGTGAGCATTAAGAACTCGACATAAATAGCTAATCTATTTAAAAAGTTTTGTTTGAGGTGTTTATCTAAAGAAACTTGGTGTGACATTCGGTGATTTATCTTGCTAAAATTATGAACAAAATCTCTCAATTCAGTCAACTAAGAGGAAACCAGAGAATTAGAAGGGAAAACTATTGCGCCACAATGTTCATTGGGCATCAAATAATGCGTTTCCATGGAAACGGTACCTAATGTGGAGTCACTTCATAAATCGCACGAATTAGAAATCTCCTCCGCAAGTCCAAATTGATATAAATAAATTTATTATTTAGTAAAATTTTTGATGATTAAATTCAATATTATCAAGAATACAAAATGAATTCATAAACGAATCAACCTATATTTAAAACAAATAATACGATTTATTTATTTCTATAATAAAAGTATAGGTATGACTTCTTTTTCTATTCTTAAATTAACTATTTATTTAACGTGGAATAACACAGGTAAGATTTATTAAATACATCAGAGTATTTAGTCACTCAGCTGATTACATTTAAAAAGCCAAAAAAACTCCGGAAGTGATGGGAAGCTGAATAAAATAATAATCAAAGTTGTATTTTAAATACCGATTCAATTCGAAACCCGGTATCCGTCTTTTAGGTTTCGATTTTTTATCGCTGGCCACTGAATGTCCCACGACACCAACACTTTCCACTTCATTTTTTATATGAAATATAAATCGAATGTTTCTCGAGATAGAATGTTGAGCAATGAAATGGTTATAGATCAGATTATATATATATATATATATATATATATATATATATATATATATATATGTATATGTATGTATGTATATGCGCGTAGCTATGTTTATTTTCCGATCATGAAAATTTCCCGCTAGTCGATTTGGCACTTTTTCATGCTATCAACCTGGGGAGGTGATCCCAGTCATCATGACTGAGGGTTTCAGTGTACTGACTTCGTTCATGCAGCTGATCATGCCAGATGATGCGCTGTCTCTCACAGAAACTGTAACGAAGTTCCGCGAGTATTGAAGAAACACAACTGTGCCTGAGGCTAGCCTCTGTATGAGACAGTTATTGCTCAAAAACGAATAGCCGATCATTTTATATATATATATATATATATATATATATATATATATATATATATATATATATATAAGCAAATATTACCGAGGCAGAAAGTGAAATTCTCCGAGCCAAGTTCAAATTCAGCACGATTCTGTATCGTTTACTTCGCATTAATATACTTGGTAAAGGCATGAATCTAACTTCCTGCATCGATGTTTTAAATAACAAACCACAATGGTGTCTCTTGTCTTGAGAATGAAAAGGAGGTTATTTGGAGATTTCGTACTACACTATGCACAAGTACTTTAGCAGATCTTCTGGACAGTGTGGCTTTTTGTACACGAGTCTACACCACTATAATCAAAACCTCATCAATAATCGACCGATTTAGTTATAAACTGAAATCTTGCACTCTCATGTGTCAAAATCGACGGGGAATTTATATATATATATAATATATATATATATATATAATGTTGTGTTTGGTAATCCATATGGATAATTCCAAGGAGGATATAATCCAGAGAGCTCAATGTAAAAACAGAGCAAATATTAATTATTATTAATAAACAGACAACTTTAAGGTTTCATGATGATTATAATTTATTTCCTTGAGATCAAAATTCGATCCTAATTCTCCGGATCGATCATTTTCATTCAAATAAGAAGAACTATTTATTATCATTTTTAATTTATGCAAACATGTGTTTGCGAAGTCAGGTTTAAATTGGTGGCAGAAGGGGGTTGAAGGAGATATATATCTCACGAAAGAGATAAGGTGATTGAGAGAGTAGAAGACGGAAGATAGGCAAACAAAATTAGGAAAAGAAGTAAGAAAAGTGATAGCTGAATTCACATTCATATTAATAAAGAGACATATAATAACATTGGTGGTGGGCCTGTTGACGTATTTATCAAGTATATCCTCAGAAAAGTGAGAAAAGAACTTAGAAAAAAAAAAGAAAAAAGACACAAAGGAGAAAAAATATAGAGAAAATAGACAGGGAGAAAAGAAAAAGGAAAACATATATGATGGGCACAGACAAAAAATGTCTGCAATCGGATTATGACACTTCAACATTAATATTTTAAAATAATAATAATAATAATAATAACAACTCAAAATTAAAAAAAAACAGTAACATTGTTCTAAGAGAAAAAAGAAATTTTTAAAAAAATGATATAAGGAAATTTTGTTTCAAAAACTTATTTTATATAGATACACATATATACACATACCTATACACAAATATATATATATATATATATATATATATATATATATATATATTAATTTTCAATAAGGATTATATTTAAAAAAAAAATTGTAATAAATAAAAGCTCAAGATAATTCTATTAAAAATTAACCAGAATAAAAAACTCCTTCTCATCAAGCTATAGACAGTAATAAAACAATAATACAAATAATAATAATAATAATAATAATAATGTGATAAGATAGAATCAAATAAAGTTAAGAAACCTATATTTAAAAATAGTAAGCTATGAAGAAACGAATACAGTAGTACATTAATTCCTCAGGTCTATCATTTAATTATGAAAATTTTCTCTTTACTGCAGAGATCACATCTGTCTCTGAAGTTTCTCGGAGTTCGAGTCCTGGATATGATTTTCCATTGCAATTGCGGAGTGGAGCCGTTTTCCACAAGATCCCAATAATATTTAAACAGCGCTGTTTCATGCTTAAGGGATTCGTTGTTGAAGGAATGGCGATGATTGTATAAATGCTGTTTCCAATTCCCAGTAATTATTCCAATATAAACCTTTTTCAGGCCTATATTTCCCTTGGAGAAGATTGTGGCTTCATACACCACATTTTGGGTCGTACAATTTCCACCCACTAGACATTTAGTTTTTACCCTGCAATTACAGGTAGAATCATTTCTTAGTCATCGATTATTATGAAATTTTCTATTAAGGCTATCATTGTGTGAATTTATAATTTTTCCACATTATTCACATATGAGTAACTAATTTTCAAAATTTTTCTATTAATTTTTTTTCAGTGGATTGTTATGTCTAAAATGCTTATCTATTAAATTTTAAAAGAATTTGCCAATATTAATATTGGATAATTTGAAGAAGGGGGGGTTGAACCATATAACTTTCCTTTTCCTATTTTTGCATTTCTTGGATGTATTGTCATTCAATTATTCTTGATAAGTTTCTTAAAACATACCCTTCTTGAGGCCTTGATTATAGTTAGATTTATTATCATTAAATACTTTGCAGCTAGAAGACTATTTGTTTATCCTGGTGTCGATGGTGTTGGGAATTTGGTTTATAACTGATTTGGGGTGATTACAACAAGGATTTAGTCAGACAAGTTTTATTAAATGAAAGCGACAACTTTTGTCTACTTAAGTTTGTTTTTTTGTTTTTTTGTGTGTGTGTTTTTTGTTTTTTTTGCTTTTAACCAATTTGTTAAACATCTGGATCATATTTGTGTTCAAAATGTTATCTCTAACACTGACAACATTAACCTTCCTGATAATGGCCAGGGATTGTCGAAACTACTCGAACAAAAACATGAAATTTGTGCAGTTTCTCTACAGATTTAATTTGGATATTCGACAACTTATTCATGAATCGAAAAAATATGTTACACAGACCTTGTCGGTATACTTTAAGAAAATTTGTTACACACACACATAACTGCAAAGGTTCGGCATTAAATTTATGCATGTACAAGAGAAATTCATTTGATTTTCATTCTGCAAATATAAAAGATTCGTTCATTACTTCACGAGAAATGGAAATTTTTCATTCGACATTGACATCTTTTTAAATTGGTTAAGTTTTCTGCAATTCATGTAAATGACACGTGAGATCCTTATTTGTAAAAACTTACCTTGCCTGGAAGATATTTCTTGAAAGCCATATTAGAATTTCCTTAAGTCAACTTGAGTGAGCAGAATTAAAATTTCTCTTAGGCAATCAAGAACTGTCAAAATTTTAAAAATTTAATTTGAAAAGCATGTATTGAAAAACAGTGATATCTTTCGTAGTTTTTTTTAAATAAGTTAGGTTCCTTGCCCCCAAACCAAATTTAATATATAAAATTTAAAGTTTGTGTGCGCGTGTTTGTCCGCTTGACACCCTGAAAATCTACCTGCTTGCGAGGAGGCGCAAATATTAAGTAAATCTGTGACATCTAATCTATACTTTTCAAACCTTATATCTTCTAACATGTCTTGCCGGTAATTTGCATATTCTGTGTTAAAAGTTAATTTTAAAATAACTTATTTGTTACTTATTTCCAACGTGTTTTTAGTTACTTTATTATTAAGCAATTATTTTGTTGAATGCTTTTATAATTGATTTAATTCAAATAAATTTTTTTCTGCATTTAAAAGGATAACAACATTAGCATTTAGATCACAGCTTTAAATAAAGGCATATAAGCTATGTATAAAGGGAAGTAAGCAATACTAATTTTAATAATATATTTTAAAAATAGGACAAAATTTAATTTTCATTTCTGAAATATTTTTAAAATTTTCTTCATAAAATAAAAATTTACTCGATTTGTTTTGTTTAATAAAGGGTTTGTTTATCTTTGAGTTTATTTAAAGTAATAGGTTATTTTGTCGTTGTTTTTAATAGCATGACAGAAAAAAGTGTAATACGAAAAATTGGATTTTGAATGGTTTATTTAATACAAAAACATTGCAGATATTAATGTATTACAGTGGTTTCTCTAAATTTATAATGTATGTTTAATTATTCACCAGGACACGAACACGTGACCATTCGATTACTATCCTATCACGTTTACCATTGCGTCTCGACGCCTATATGCCACGTGTGGAATAAACGATTACGAAAATATTTGAATCTGTTGAACTGCTTTATGAAATTTCTCGCTAATATCTTCATACGCCAATCTCTCTAAGAGACAGAGGAGATGAATGAAGAGACTTGACTCGTAACGAGTATCTTTACTAGTAAAAAGACAACAATTTATTGAAAAAAGTAACTATAAACAAAGTGCTTTTTTTCATTTTTTTTTTTGTTTGCTATCGTCTGCCAGCCGCAATGATGGAGAAAGCATTACCTCGCACCATCGACAGTGAGACACGCTGCAAGAGCCACCCCGTTTCACGAGGCTCGTCCCTTAGTCTAGACGCCATCCAGCCAACCCTCCGAAGGAAAACCATCGAAGGAGGGCTAATAACCACAGGAGTCTCAGAAGAATCTATCAGCAAGAGAAAAGAATATTTAACTTTTATCTCCATATCCCGAGAGACAGGCCCCGGCTCAACCGCGAATCTGATCAAATTACCGGTTGAAAATGTATCAGCACAGATCGCATCCCAAATTAATGACTGCCCCATTTTAAAAGGGAAAATGGTAATCCCATCTGGTCGCTTTTCCATCGCCACGGTCGAGGCCTCCGGGTTCGATTTGGGAAGGGAACCCAGCTGCATCCAGAATTCTTCTGATGATGTCATTTATTGCTGCATGCCTTGGAAAGCGGGCCTGCACTACGACGACAGGAGAGAGGATGCACACCAAACTCATCAATGGAAGCTCCACATCTGCTTCTGTGACGCTCACGTAATTTGAGCCCAAGACGGGTCGCCACTCCGACCCGCGTGCACTCATCATCTAGAATTGTACGGTAGTTGAAGAGGGCACTGCGTTGAGCCAGGCGCCACTACTCGGTTGTGAAGCAGATCGTAGACAGGCGAGGCGGTGCTGATCCAGAGAGAGCCTCAAATTAGTAAAATTGGCCTCGCATTTTATTTTATCCCAGCTTTTCTGTTTTGATGTGTCTAGTAGGATAGAAAGTAATTCTTGGGCCCAAACGCTGCAAGCTTGTTTGAAAGAACTACCCGAGAAACATTGAGTATCTCATCAATTAATTCGCGACCGGAAGAAAGTGAAGAAAGATATGCTGAAAGGACCAAGTCTGCCGATGATCGAAGGCCCAAACCTCCGAAACTCAAAGAAAGCTTCGCCTGCCTCTAGCCTGTGTCGCCGAAATTAACATTGAAAATTAACTCCGCTCATCTCTTAATTGTGATATCCATCTCATTTAAGAAATCCTGTTCGATGTAGCAAAAGGCACTTCGGAGAGTGTAGGGGAAACCGCGATAGCGAAAAACTGTTCTTCAAGAGGAAGAGGCCTGGGCGTGCATCAATTAATTGCAATTTCTCAGTCATTCTTGTTAGAATGACATACTTAGTATCCAAACACTCTCGAATGGCCAATGGAAAGACTGGAGAACCAAGAATGTGTAATTCCTCCTTAGGTGTTATTTTTATATCCTCAAGGATGAGTCTAATATCCCGGGTAGCACTCTCGAAATCATCTGAATTATAATTAAAGTTTATTATCTCTGACTTGAACGAGTTAATCTCAAGTCCAAGCAGAGATAAAGCAGGAATAACTCGTCAGATTTCACCAGCTACGGCCTCGACATGTCCTCCCAGCGTTGTATTGCCAAGATACCATATATTGAAAGGAAAAGCAGAAGAGATAATATCAGAAGTGATCATCATACTTGGATGACTATACGAAAGATGAGCCAGTTGAAATAAGGAAGGAGTCCGTTGATGACAAGCTTCCATGGTATGATCCCTTCTGATGCTATTGAAAGTGTTTTTCATATCCAATTTTAATAAGATACATGGGGAAACAGGTGATTTATTCTCGAAAAATGATCTTCTAGCATGAACCATGGCTTCACATCCGCCCTGTATGCCTACCCCGAGCTAGACAGGTCGCAATTCATGCCCTATCTCCTTCACAAGAACTCTACAAGCAATTTTTACCGCGAGTCGACGAAAAATGTTACCAACAGCTATAGGGCGGATATCTCCGGGTTTTTTTAAAGCCCTTAAGTTGGCTGAAAATATTAAGTCGCTGGCATGTTGGGTTATCTCAGCTCGGAGAAGGGTATTAATAAGTGTTGTTATGGATCTTTTCAAATGTTCGTCAGGTTCGATAGTGTGGGCAGAAATTAAGTCCTTGATGTGACCAGGTCGTAGGCCGTCCACACCTCCACTGCTGCTTTCCGAGAAAGACTTCAGAGCGGTAACCATCGCTTCCTTTTAGATTTCAATATTTGAATCATTGTTTTCCATCAAAACAAATTTGACATCTGATGGTGGCGCAGGATGTTTGCGACGGAGCGCTGTGAGAACTTCTGTTGTAGTAGCTAGTATAGTATCGGATGAGGCCAATACTCTAACTGCAACTGAGACATCACCCTCGATCAGCTTTGACGAGGGCACGGAGTCTCTTAGAATCGTCGACTGTAAATAAAGGATGGAATCTATTAGGATTAGAAAGATTAGAAAATTCGGTGGCATTTATTTTAGAAGAATTGAATAAAGAAATGTTATTTTTCATAATAGATGAGACAGATGATGCAGGGTCCTTATTATAAGGAATGCCGAGCACAAGTGTTGCGAAATAGAAAAGGTGTTCAAGTGCCTGGTCTATGGCAGTAACCAAGACATCGGCTATTGGGATTCTAACAGATTTAGGAATTTTTAAAGGCACCTTCCGGAATTGCCTGAAGAGTGAGGTTGCCTTCACTGGCATCTATTTGGGTCGGTTCATTACGCTG
This sequence comes from Acanthosepion pharaonis, assembly GCA_903632075.3. NCBI lineage: Eukaryota > Metazoa > Mollusca > Cephalopoda > Sepiida > Sepiidae > Acanthosepion > Acanthosepion pharaonis. Next base: position 1,029,992 of record CAHIKZ030000123.1, on the reverse strand, counting down.
ATGGCTTACACTGTCTTGTGGAGTCGAGAGAGATACAGACAATGCGTACAACTCTAAACAACCAGAGACGCTGAAGTACTTTTAGTCAATCCCACGCAAGATAAATGAAAAGACCGTTGACCATTTGAACAACTTCTGATTGTTTTACGTTTGTTAATGCTGCCACAAGAAAAGCAACGATCAGATTCCAGCAAGGAAAAGACATTTTTCCCTTCTTTTAATGTAAAACTTTTTTCTGTTAATTTTTGTAATCTCCACTTGACATTAATTTTTTTCCGTTGAAATCAAATCTTCGAAAAAATACTGTCTTGAATTACAATTCCTTAACAATAATGTTTATAGTTTCCAACTATTAATTCAATAATAATTATTCTATTTACTATTCAAATTCGTATTTACCTTACTTAATATTTAATCCGACATTTTTACAGAGCTTTGAAAAACACGTCTTCTCTCTTCGAATTCTAAAGGCTAAGCTAGACTAGTCTTATATGAAAGACAGTGAATTTAAAAAGCTTGCATAAACCATTAACGTTAAGAAATATACAGTAATATTTGTAATGGGGTTCTTGTAGAAGATGCCGAGGTGTCGTCTGCAGTATCTCACTTTCAAATCTTGGATGCTTACCTGAAGCTCTACTCTAAGACTTCAGGACGATCATGCATACAGGTTTGGCTTTCGAGTGTTGATAATTTTGTGAAAATTATGTGGCATCCACTCGTGTAAGAAAAAGTTTCTTGGTTTTTAAGAAATTTAATATTGAAATAAGTATTTACTTAACTAAAAGAACATATAAAAGAAAAAATGCAGTATTTTTTTTTAATCATTTCACCCCAAGCAAGGTGGTAATGCCATTAATGTGCAGGGGGTTAGAGGGAGTGAAAGTGAAATAAAAGACCGAGAATAGGGAGAATTGAGGAAAAGAAAAAAGATGAACGGGATTCAAACAAAAAGAAGATGGCGATTGATGTTGCATTTAATTTTTTTAAGATTGTAGTTATCAGGAAAACAAGTAAACGGAAATGAAGTCCACAGGTGGGGAATGCGAGAAAAGAAACTGTTGGGGTAGAAATGTTTGAAATGAAAATGATATAACTTATTGTTTAAGAAAATTTATTTATATATGAACTCGAACACTTAGAAGGATTTTTTTCTAGAACTAACACTATCTTAAATTCCTGCTAATTCGAGTTTTGTTCATTATACTTGAGATTACGTCGCGTTCTATAAGGTACTTCCTGACGTAATCAGAATATTATCACTTACCATCGTTATATTGTGCCTTCAACAATGTAAATTTGACATTACAGGCATATTTGTGTCAGTGATACTTACAAAACCTGAGTCAAGTTTTATAAGTTTAATTCATTATAAAAAAAAATCACGATTATAGTAGGCAACGGTAGAAGTATAACACAGGGATAAGCAAGCCAATTGAATCAGCCTCGCTTAAAAAAAAACGCAGCTCAAAACCGAGACAAACTAAACGAAGAGATGAAACTAATTTCCTCTTTAATCAATATATTGTCCATCTATGCAGGCCTGCTTCCGTTGTCTGGCCCTCAGTGGACACTACTTAAAAGCCACCATTCAGTCTACTATTCGCCACCATCTGTTGCTGTTTACCCGTTCATTACGAGTAAAGAATTATCTCCAAGCCAAGAAGAAGGGAAATACAGACAGAAAAATCAAGGAAATGCTTTTTGGCGGGAAACTATTGGCGCGACGAATGTTAAATACTTGCGGCGCCATCTTTACATTTGCTACTCTTCAATGGTAATAGGAACATCGGATAGAGAAAGAACATTGAATATCATAGTTTTTGTTGCAATAATAGCAGTCAGCCTCTGTAATGAAATAACAATGTAAGAAAGTAAGTCAACTTATGGACGACCAGAAGTAGCACAAAATAATTGTATTGATCGATATGATTTTTTTTTTTTTTTACCAGGTTTTTATTTTCTTCTTTTGAAAACTTTTTCGTTGAGGGTTTTCACTAAAGAGAATTTGCTCCTCAGGACATTAAAAGTTTCCCAATCAGGAGTAAAAAACAAAATAGCAAACTTAAGCTAAAATATAGTGCTGAAGAACACTTTCTTTTCGTGTTACAGCCATGGGGGAATTTCGCATAACGATAGTAACAATACCAATCATCATAAATCGATTTATTTGTAGGTTAAGCTAAATGATTACAGCACACGACTAATAAATCAGAGGTTATACTCTCTAAAATACAAAACTAGTAATATTCATTGACTAATATTTATTGTATTTAACAATTTTTTATAGATGAAGAAGAGACAGCGATGCGCTCCAACGAATGCTGAGAATACCATGAACACATGGAAGTAACGAGCAAGTATATGAATAGGGACTACATAGATACTGATCGTTACAATCGTTGCAAGAGACACATGACAATTCTGCAACGCATAATGATGAAAGAAGGCCTAGGGACTTTAACACACAAAGCATAATTTGGTAAGTGTAGTATTATACCAGAATTTCACACTAGACCAAGGTAGCTACAGAATGATGAAGAATTTAGTATCCACAGGATATACTGAAGGCAAATGAAACCGAGGTAACACTAAACGAATTTGAATGAATAAAGATCAGAACAAGGATAGTGAAGGTGTAAAATCTAGATAGTTACACAAAAGACAGAAAGTTCGAGAGAGCCATAATCACCTATCTCCTGAAAGGACATTGCATATTGATTATTATGTGTAGCTTGCTAATCTTTATTTTGAGAACGGCGTAGTTGCTTTACAACAGTTACTGAATTAATTCAGCTTAATTGTGGCAAAAGCCTACACCTATCGAAGCCATTACTTGACAGAAAGAATTAGCAAGATCAGCTGACCTTTACATCACAACTAAGCTCTAGCAATTTAAAAGATTTCTATTTATTTCTAGTAACTTTTGGGATGAAGACAACTTTGGCACAGCACTATATTCGGGAAGCATTTATGAAACAACATATTGTAAATGCAAACAAAATTTTATCCCTTCACATAGTATAAAAATAAATAATCCCGATATATTATTTTTTTTAATAGTAAATTTCACCCAGGGCCAATAGCCAACCAAGGTAGAGGAATACTATTAAATTGGTTATGATGAATGATATGAAAGAGGAAACGACAGGAAATGAAGACTGTGAAGCTAATGTGGATATATAACGACTTGCTTTTAATTTGAAGAGGTTAAAATGGTTGTTGGGAAAACACTGCCTTCTTCTTACATTTGAAATATAAAGAAGAGGAGGATGATTCGTCTACTTGAAAACAGAATGGTGTGTCCTAGCTGTAAAGGTCTGAACTCCTGAAACTGAATATGGAAGCTATCTGAATATTTGTTGGGGAAATAACAAGAGTAGATTAAAGTAAAGTTATAGTTGGACCCTTTAGAGTGGGGTTATGGTGATTTTCTAAGCGTAGTTTAGATGTGGCACAAGGCCGAAAGTATGGGGCACCCAGTGATGATTGATCTCACTATTCAATCGTAATTGATCAAGTGAGACAAGCATGCTTACCATTACACCACGTCGAAGTGCCTATTCAGAATGGGGTTGTCTGCTTGACCCTTGCTACTAAATTGTTAGTTCTATCTTCATTGGGTTTAGCCTTGTGCCAATACTAAGCTAAGATTAGAAAATAATTAAATCTTCAGTTTCAGTAGAGATCTATTTTCACTTCATGCAAAAATGTCACCGGACTTTAAGTGATTTCATTTTCTTTAACAAAATACTATACATTTCAATAAACATAGAAGGAAGTGAGACTATGATAGAAGATGATATGGTTCAATCTCATCCTCTTTAGAGCAATTAGACTCCCCCGCGGAGTCTAGAATAACAGTCTCACAACGTTAGGTCCATAACCTCACAACGCGAGCTGTTGCTGGTATGGTTTTTTTTTTCCAGCAAGTATGCTTTCTTAACGGAGTGATGTTGCCAGCTCTACGTCTAAAGAATTCGGTGTTGTCCTCCTAGACAGGTTGACAATCAAGGTTAAATAACAGTCTACCCTGTTATTTAACCCATAGCTGATCGATAAGGAGAAATGGATTCTTACCTTTCCCAAAAATGCAAAAGTAAACACAAGAGACTCGGCCGGAATTTGAACTCGGCACGCGCGCACGGTACAGGCATAAATCGAACAATATTATTGTATCTATTAGCCACCCCACAAGGGTAAAATGTAACACAGTCTTTTTAAAGTGAAGTAATCCATATACCGACCGATGTGTCAAAGTGGCAACTTATGACGAGTCCTGTGCAATCATTTTAATTTAATGGAGGGTGCTGCTTGATGCACTAATCAGCAGTCACCAGACTTTAATTAATTCTAGGATTATGAACACCCAAAGATTGCAAAGAAAACAATATTCTTCTCATCCTTATGTCTGTCTCTTGGATTGAGAATCGATCAATAAAACTTTCTTCCCCAGCTTTCAGGTTTATCGACTCGTCAGTTCAATTATCGGACCGGTGTGCTCACAAACCAATAAATTAGACAAACATATCTATCAGTCTCCCAGCTTTTCATTTTGTTAGCCAGGCACTTTCGGACTTTCACTTGAAAGTATTAAAGACAATATAATATCGTCTTTACAGCCTTCTCTCAGCAAACCGAAAGAGTGGCTTTTAGGTCTGAATGTAATTCGTCTGTGACATGTTTATATACATATACTGATATATTATTAATATATGTGTATATATTGTTTTCACTAATTTTCTCCTATTTTAATAGCTGTATACTATCCAGTCAAGGAGAGGCTTGACAAAAGTGGAATCGGTGTACCGAATTCTGACAAGTGAGGAACGAAAACCGGTCAGCTTGTGTATGTTTCTTTCTTTTCAATGTCTCTTCTATCTTTTTATGAGCCATGTCCTTTCAGAGTGTAGGCGATCATGGCTCTGTACCCACCTCTCTCCCTTGCAGCTCTCAACAAGTTCCTTCCCTCTGACACCTCCCCTAGACCATGTCCTGTCATCCACTTGCCTAAGGCCGCTAGGTATGTCATGCGTTGTTTTCCCTTATCTCTGTTTCCCTCTATTCGGCCCGTGAGTATCAGATTCTCCAGGCCCTCCTTCCTCAGGTGTCCCAGAAACTTCAGCGGACTTTTCCTGGTGTTAAAGATAAGCCTCCTCCTTGTTTGCATTCTCTCTAAGATATCATCGTTGCACACACGCTCGGTCCATGATATCCTTAGCATCCTTCTGTAGAACCACATCTCCGTCGCCTCGAGTCTCTTCTTCATCTTTGAGGAAATCGTACAACATTCGCTGCCATAAAGAAAGACAGATGTCACGTAACAGCTCAGTATTCTTTTCTTTGTTACCAAAGAAATCCTCCTGTCTCCCAATATTCTGCCCAGCTTTTGGAATGCGTCCCTGGCCATCCCAATACGTCTACGGATCTCAGTGTCGCACTTACCTTCCTTTGTGAAGACGCTTCCCAGATATTTAAAATTCCGCGTTTGATTGATTCTAGTGTTCCCGGCCTGAAAATCGCATTTTGGGCTCCTCCTTTTACCGATGACCATGTTCCTTCTACGGAAATTAAAATACTTTTCTTTTTTCCCTTTAAAACATTGTCTCTTTGTTCTTTTAATATTAAAAAATATTAATGTTATATCTTTTTCTTCTATGTGCCGTGCCCCTTCGGGGCGTTGGCGATCATTTCTCTCCATGATTTGCTGTCATTTGTAGCTCTTAATAAATTCTGTTTTTTTGTTCTCTCTCCTAATCTCTGTTCTGGCAACGATTTACTAAAGCTCTCAAGTTAGGTTATGCGTTGTTTTCTTCTGTACCTCTTGCCTTCAATATGCCCTGTGAGTATCAAATTTTCTAAGATCTCTTTCCTCGTAATGTGTTCTAGAAATTTCAACTACTTTTTCCGGATGTTACGTATAAAAGTCCTTTTTGTTTCCATTTTCTCTAAAACGTTGTTATTACTCACATTTTCAGTCCATGATTAGCAACAATATCTACGTCTTTTGCATTTTACTCTTTTGAAAGATATTTTTAGTTGAATAAAAGCATTGAACACTGGATATTTGCTGATTTGGTTAAGTGAAATTGCGGTTGGAGTTTTACGAATAGTGAGGTCCTATTGTACAAGAATTACCGTTCTTCTTGTTATATTAAGAATTCTGAAAAGACGTGTTTGTGCATGTTGAAGCATATATGCGGAAGTGGTGGGCGGGGAGATAAATAAATGTCACTTCTATGTAAATTATATGTACAGTCCATCATCTTTTTTCAGGTTCTATTCAGAAATATATATGTTTGTTTTTTTCATCTGTCCCTATTTCCAAGATGAGATAATGTAATTATTTACATTGTTCGGACTTTTGTCCTCATATTTATTGTCATATTCACGACTTTTCATCCGTTGTAAGCTCCGGCCTTCTTCAGGTGATATACGTTGGAATTTCAAACCAACCTCTTTATTTAGTCCACCGGGGTAGATTGTTCTAGTTCCACGTGTCATGCCTCTTCTGGTTATCTCAGTTTCAGTTAATTCCCTTTAGTAACTCAACTCTCCAAGTTTTTGTTCACCTCTGTTGTGGCCAGGGATTGAACTTACAGCACTTTGGGTCAAATCACTGAATTACTTCAACCAAGTCTTTTACCTACTTAGCTTTTATCCTATTCCCAGTGCGTCAACGGAAGTAGTGGTGGAGAATCACGCCCGGGTATCGAGAGGGTTGAGGGTTTTTGGGGTTTTTTTAAGTTTGAAGGGTGACGTAAACAAGGTGACTTAGGAGTTATATCCAAATACTTGAGAAGCGGATATCGACTGAACGGATTTGGTTACCTGATAGAGATATTTCTAATTAGTTAGTGCAAAGTCATGTGCCTATTTTATCAAATCCTGTCAACATATCACACATTTGGCTGTGATGATTATACCTGGTATACCTTTATCAGAATGAGTATAATTCTGTTCTACTTAATGAATTCTTTATAATAATTACTGGTTTAAATTATTGGTCTGAGTATATTTGTACCCGAGCGTCACTTTGTTGGCATGCTGCTTTCTCACTCAATAAAAGTAATTAGAGAGATAGATACTCCAAGGTACCTAATAGAAAGTGGGAGAAGTTTATTTTATCATTTGTTTTAGGAAATTTTTCAGTCCACACTCCACCAGCTTATTACAACCACACCGCTTATTAATTTCTCACTTTTTGATCCTTTAAATAATTTTACAATCCACTTTTGTTAAGACCTTCCGTTTATTGAATACTTAGAAAAATTTCGTCCCCGATTATTAAGCTCCAGCTTGTATTAGTCAACTAAGAATAGATAAATGGATATCTTGTAATAGGTTTCTTTTATTTTAAGTGGAGGTAATTCTTTTTCTATTTTGAACCTCTAGCCCAAAACTAAAGGGACCTCTGGTCCAGCTTAGTAAACAACAATGATAATTTTAAAGAAATAACTATTTGGGCAGAATTTCCAATTCAGGCCAAAAATTGAGTTCTTCAAATCACAAACTCCGTGGAACTTCAAGTGAGTTGAGTTTTTCAAATCACAATCTCTGCGGAACATCGAAAACTCACATTAGGAAACCTCTCACTTTAACTCTGATTCCTTGGCATTTTTGAAGAAATAAAATTGATTCCTCAATGCACAAAGTTTTGCAGATATTTTAAACTGAACTTAAAACAAAAAAAAATCGAATTCACAAAGTTTTTTGTGTTACTTAAAACTCAATATAAATTTTTAAAATTTGAAAATCCCTAATTTTTTTCAATTATTTTAAAACTTGAATTTTTAACTGTTCCCTCCTCATCCGAATACAGATCCCAACACTGGATGTTCAAGCACTAGATGAAGGTCAGATGTTCAGTTCCAGGATCATTCTGATTCCAAAAAAGTATAATATGTCTATGTAGAAGCAAGTGTGGCCAGAGTTAGTGAGGTTTCTAACACACGGACAGACAGATATACAGAGAGAATTTACCGTTTATTTATTTAGATAGTTGTGCTAAAAGCAATCCACCCGTGCAATTAATGAATTCGCCCACATCAACACGGGAAGTTGTATATTGGCTAACAGGGTTTTTTTTTTGCAGTAAAAATCAAATGGATTAATGATATTAGGAAATAAAGGCTATTTTGAATGCTGTAGAGGTAAGTTCCGTTTTCTTGATCTAATCTATCTTTTGATACATTTGTTCATCTGTAGATTACAGCCTTGCCGCAATGTTAATTGGTCTCTAGTATTTCGTTCGAGTTAGACTTTTATTTTTTATTACTCATTAGATAGCCTATAGGTCCAACGTCACGTTATCGGGTTGTTGCGAGTATAGATTATGAAAATTAACCTATAAAATACGATTATATTGCTGCAAGTACGGCAATGTATCCGTTCAGTATTGTAGATTGTTTCAGTCCATCTGTTTATTGATAGAGAACAATTCTAAAGACTTAGCACCAATCTTTTAACTCCTCTAAAGTTCATGAAATTTCTTTTGAATATTTTTTGAAATTTCTTTTGAATATTTTTTGTCGAGATTAAAAATCTTTGAAAAGTAGAAAATGCTGACTAATCACAAAATTGCTACTGGTGTCTATCAGCTTGTCAAGTTGTACTTCCCAGCATTTAAGCAATCCAAGACCATTTTTAAAATTTATCAGGCCCAATTGTGGGCCGAAGGGCCCACGTTGATAATCATTGGGGTAAATTATGAATGTATATGAAATTAAAAAAAATGAAAACCTATATAAACAAAATTATACCATAAAATATGATGGCGTCAAGATATTGGGGAAAATAAGGAATCAATTTCGACCAACTTCCAGCTCAATCTGCAAAAGTGGTGTGAAACTGTACTTCACTGTGAAATTATTCTTTTTTTTTTCTGTTTAGTGCTGTTCACGAATGACCAGAGACGGTTGCCTTAAGTAAATGTGCAGGAAAGTAACTTAAGTTAAGGAATACAAGACAATTTTTTAGTCGTACAATCTTAAATGTGAATCCAAAAATATCAGTCATCTTCAGATGACATCTGCGATATTTTTATTTTATTCTTTTCCAATAATTTTATTTTAGATATAATTCTTGCCATTCTCTAGTGATATAACTTCTAAAGTTTTAATCTTTCATCAAACAGATAAGTTTTTTTCTTTATTTCCTATGTCCAATATTTATTTACCACATGCAAAAGCACTAAAGACAGACCGAAACATCTGAGACAATCCAAAATAAATTTAATCAATTCTTTTTTTTGGGAGGGGGATACTGAGCAAATATAGTTAAGAATTAATAATAGTGCGGTTTCTTTTTCTCTTCTTCTTACATGCGTATCTATATCCACAGATATATATATATATATATATATATATATATATATATATATATATATATATATATGTGTGTGTGTGTATGTTATAATTTTTAAAATTACTTTCAAGTTACCGATCTTGTAATTCATATCACACAGACAAGAATGCCGACGTGAATTTTATTCAAATCATAAATCAAAATTAATCAAATATCCCGTTATGTATAATTGATTTTAATATGAAGAATGCCTTTGCATAAAATGTATAGATTAATACTATCACTCATTTTCTTATATTTTATTTCAAATACAAATAAACAAAATATTTATCCCGTGGCAAGAATACTAACTTTTCTATCAGGGCCAATTATATACAACACTTTAATTTCATGAGGTTGCTATCATTTTTTACGCTTACATTTAACTTTGAACAAATATAACTTTAATTTGTCATTTGGTCGATGCAAAAGTTTTCAGCACTTTTAACAAAATATTCTATTGTTAAAAATCTTAGCATTATTATGCAGCTTGAATCCAAGAATACATGATACCTCTGCTTGTATATATACTATACATAGATAAAAAGCTCATAGATAACGTTTGGATATGAGCCAACGAAGGAATAATTTCCACTTATCATTAAAACTCTCAAACATAGACTTTATTTCTGCACTATTGTTCACCTAATACAAGGTATAAGAGCCCCCCTCCCAAATATAGAACGTCCTGAGTAAGACGATAAGCTACGTCCAACAACAAGGCCTTTTATCAGGAGTTTTTGAGGAGCGTGGAACCACCTCTTAAGTGCTAGTGTTCATAGGTCCACCCTGATCCGGAGTGGTAGCACCTGTCAAAGTCTCAAATAATTAATTGTCCCCCCCTCCAAAAAATGGAGTCAAAACACTATGAAGGTATAGAAATAGGTTTTAATACTAGCAATATTTTTTTTCTTTTTGGAAAAATTATTACCAGCAGTACATTTTTAAAAGAAAAAAACTATTACCAGAAATAAAAATCTTGTCAGCATTAAATAACCGATTCAGATTGATATGCCGTAAAACAAACCAAACCCAAATATAGAGTTTCTGAATGAGGATTTATAGACGTAAAAAAAAAGAAGGCAAAAACTGCAAGTTATGAGGATATTTAGGAAAGATAATTGTTAACCTTACACTTAAAGAGATTAAAATTGTTGTTATCGGGGAGCATCCACTGGGAAATCTTTTCTACAAAGCAGCGATTCTTAGAAAGATGATGTCCGAATTAAACTTTCCTCTTACCAATTGATTACGAATGGGATGAGGAGGAGTCGACCCTGTATTCATGACATTGCGGCTCTTAGCTATAAATGTCTAAAATGATAAAACTGAAGAATGTAACTTGTCAGAACATTTTCCATGGATAGAGTGACGAGAGGCTTGTGACATTTTGCCTGTGGGAAAGTAGTTGTAGTTTGGAAAATAATTCATAAGCCACAAGGTCGTGTAAATGCTTTTGAACTCTGTCAAGACTGGAAAGAGAAGATTGGACATCTCCAACCCAGATATGGCAGCAATACTCCACTTTGATCTAATTCTTGTAAAGATAGTCTGGCACATGTAGATAGGTATTTTCTGGAGTAGTATTAGGATTTGATGATTATTACAAGCATCTCCAGATTTTATATACGAGTTCCACTTGAGGTTTGGGTTGAACTTGAGTCTCAATAGACGTTCAAAGCAAGGAGCCTTTTTGAGAGTGCAACCATTCATCGTGATTGGTGAGAATTCAGGGTTATGATTATGACAAGTAACTAGCTTGGTTTCTGAGATATTGAAAACTTACAAGATGCCAGATTTTTCCTCAGTTGGTCTGATAGAAATAGGCCAGAAGAGAGATCAACGGCCAGGCTCTGGTCATCTAAGTTTCCATGACATTTTTTTCTTCATTTTCTATTTTCCTTTTATATTCGTTTAATTTCTATTCTGTCAACTTTTTTTCTTCTGATCTTTTTTTAATTTGCAGTTCATGTTGTTTCTTATTAAAGTTCGAATGTATTTTTGTTTTATTTTGAACCAATCTTCTCATCTGGGTTAATATAGATATTATAGACACAAGCTTTCGACCAAATACCCCTGGTCATCATCAGGTGTCCATTGATTGACTGATATGCGATATCTGTTGCTTATCGTGATATTTTTGTCCCTGTGATGTCAGTTATTGTTCGTTCAAGCTTCACCACTTGATCCAAGAATTGAACCACTAGATATCAGTAACACATGTATATCCAACTCCCATACCCACTAAACCATCGTCCCGAAGAACATTATTGTTACATTTTTGGAACTTTTTATATTCAGTATCAGATACTTTTGAAATTTGGTTATGATGGGGGAGGTCGTACCGCTTTTCATAATTTTAAGTTCTGAGATTAGTAATTGTCAATATTCTTGTATTATTTCTAAGTATTGTTCCCATTTTGGTTGATATCTATGTTATTATAAACGTGTATATACATATATATATATATATATATATATATACACACACACACACACTAATGTAGATGTTATTATAATATAGACAATTCATTTCAGAAAAAATTATATTTACGAAATATAAACTAGATTTTTTTTTAAACTGCACAAACGTAAGACGTTGAAATATTCTTCTATTGCCGTATTTATACACAAATCCAAAACTTTCAATCTAGAAAATCCAAAGCAAATATTTGTTTTTCAAAATGTCACTCTTTTAGGTGTTATTTTTATCAGTTGTTCGTTCTATGAAATGCGCGATCGAGTAAATACAGCTCTTTCCAAATGCATATACGAAAACAAATTCCTACTACGCTATTACAACCATATCACAACCCCAGATTAAATAACACATAACCTAAAACTAATAGTGTTTACAAAAACCGGAAAAGTATGCAACATAAATAAATCTCGGTAAGGACTAATCTAAAAGCATTTTAGCCCAAAACGAAAAAAATATAACGGTTTTCTGTTTCAACCACTTACTCTCACTGATGAAGGTATGAAATTATCACTAACTATATATAGTGTTGATTATCCGCACTGATTTTGAAGCTCTAACCCCGATATTTAGTTATCTTCCCCATAAATAGTAAAATATAGACAAATATATATATCTTTATTGCTATAAACGCTATTTTAGTGGACACGTGTTTGAGTAGACATTCCATCTTCTTCTCATGATACTCATGTCCATCGGCCTAGAGACAAAAAGTCTTATTAAAGAAAATATACCGCTCAAAAGAAAAATAAACGGAATTTTCAATTCCTGTCTAAATCTTACCGTAAGGATCATAAAAATGTATTTGTTTCTCAAGTCGAGTTTGTTATCGCGCTTTCCAGAAGAAACCTAAACATTTTGATTACGCCACTATTTTCTTTATCCCTTTACATTTTAGTCGTTGCTGCTGTTGAAAGTCCTCAATTGATGTGGTTTCTGTTATTTGGTACAGTTCTTCGTAATTCTCTAGGTCAAGTCCACAAGGTTCGAACAAGGATGGTTTTCGTCAAGTCCCACAAGCTTCACACGCACAAAAGTAATTTTAAACAGTGATCTGAAAAAAAAAAAGCGGTTGCATACAGTACAGTTTATCTATTTCTGAACAGGTTTAGCGCCAAGCATGATCTTGATCTATGCTATTTAAAAACGTGACTACTTTTCAGTTTAATGTTCTCGTTTTGTAGCGGTGTTGAACGTGTAGTGTTTTACTTTTATTTATATATATATATATATATATATATATATATATATATATATATATATATATATATTTTCCTTTCCCATGATGTAACGACTGTATCACTATTTCCACAGCAAATGTTCGCATGAGCTCCATTTTTTTCTCCAATAGTTCAAACATTTACAGCTACGTCTTGCCATGTTGCGTCCACGCAGTCGAACTACCTTTTACTATCTCTATATGTCATTTGTAAGGAGGAAGTTCTACTCAGAAAGCTTTTCTTCCTAATAACCGCTGTTTTTTTTTTGTTTTTGTTTTTTTTTTTGTTTTTTTGTTTTTGTTTTTTTTTTTGTTTTTGTTTTTTTGTTTTTGTTTGTTTGCTTTTTGTTTTTTTTTTTGAATGGACTCCAACATGGAACTTTCCTCGAACGCTTCTGAACCTCGTCAGGTCAAGGGTCAATCGTTATATATCCTCCATATCGACATAATTCTACTCTTACATTCACGCCTCATTGAGTAACCCTTTTACCTTGAGTGGCTCTTGAGCCTTGTTTTTGGTAACCAGATGTAAAATACATTATACAATGCCATACCTATCACCTCCATCTCAACTTCTAGCAAATACTACCAAGCTTTATCCTTCAGTCTAGTGAGCTAACTGGGACCAGCAATGATGCTGACTGGCCAACTGATCGCTTCTTTCCGCATTGTATAATTTTTTTTTATTTAGGTAACGATTTCTTCGGTGCAACAACAGTATTTGTGCGAAATGGGACGTTGTAGATGTCTTCCTTACCTCTTCCTTCTTGGACCTTGTTGACTGATATGCGCTGAAGAATAAAAGGAAGTGGTACTGGCATTGTGCTACGAAAGTAACGTGCAGTAAGCGTGTATTCAGACATCTCTATTGTAATCTGGTAGCTTCAGTGAAGAGCCTGACTTAGTATACGTCTGTACTCCTTTACAGCAGTGAATGTTGGACGGTCTCCTCAAACATAAAGAAGAGACTCAAGGCAACGAAAATATTGTTCTACAGAAGGAGGCTGAGGATATCATGTGTGAGCAACAATAAGGTTTTGGACAGGAGGCAATCAGGAAGAGGCAGCTGAAATTTCTGGACACGTAATGAGAAAGGAGGGCCTAGAGAATCTGATACTCACATGTCGAAAAGAGGGAAAAGTGACAAAGGAAAACAACGCATGAGATACCTGGCGGCCTTAAGCAAGTGGATGAGAGAACGTGATCTGAGGGAGGTGGTGGAGAGACGAAACTTATTGAGACCTACAAGGGATAGGAGGTAGTAGAGCCATGATCGCTTACGTCCTGAAGGGATATGGCGCATAAAGAATAATAATGTTTCTATCTTGACGTTTTTATGGCTGGAGCCGTGCTTTGAATTAATCATTCTTTTCCCACCAGCATCAGTCTCATGGTCACAGCGATGCCATGTCATCTCTGTATTTGTTACATACTAGTCTGTCTAGCTGTGCTTCATAGCTGTTGATCCTACAAGAATGTTCATTGAGTAGACTCTCGGTTTATTGGAGGGATTTTAAACAATGTTTATTTCTTTTACCGGCCTTTGATTAAAGTTTCTCGTGTGCGCAAGCGGGTAGACGATATAAAATAAACAGTCCTTAAAAAAACGGGCGTCTACTTAAATACCGGTATCCACTCAAAATAACGTTTGAAGTAATGAATATATGTCGGATTAAAAATAAAATTTACTAATTCTTCATATACTAGATGCGATGGATAAATTGTCGACAGTTCAGATTTTTAATTTCCCGCATGAGCATTGATGTCTTTGATTTTGTCGACTGTATAGTATAGTAGGGTCAGTTGGGCACCGTCTGTAAAGAAACAGAGCACCAGGCCTCAGTTCACCCCTTAAGAAATTTGGAAACGGCATGCTCCAATACGAACATTTCAGATTGTTTGGATGTCAAGCTGAGGACAATGCAGAGGATTCGGAAAGAGTTGGATGAGTCTAATGGTGATTAAGAAGATACGGCAGCTCGGTAAACTCACTCTGATCGTTCTGAGAAGAAAAGAACTCCAGAATTTGTTGATGAGGGCCTCAGACTCAACACGGAGGCCTATATCAAGTACCTTGAGAAGGAAGTGCTGTACTGGGCCAAGAGGGCGGCTGCTGAAAGACCCTATGTCTGGAAACAGGACTCTGCGCCATGGCACACAAGGAAGAGAAATCAGTCATGGCTGTCGGAAAATTTCTGCGACTACATCACCCCTTACATCTGGCCACATAACTCACCCCTTGATTATTATGTGTAGGACCCAGTTGAACGAGAGACCAACAAAACTCCTTGTAACACCAAAGATGAACTGAAGGAATGGATTATGGCAGCAGTCATCAACTTAAACAAGGAGACCGTCCAGATCAGTTGCAGGAGATTCCGAAATCTTCTGGAGGTGTTGTTGACGCCAATGGCGATTTTATTGATAGATTTACTTTCCTACTCTTCAGTATTTCAAGATATTTTTGTGTGATTTTGGTAAATATATCGGTCGAAATAAAATGTCGGTTTTTTTTTTAATTTTTGCGTAATTCCGACGACAATTTATCCATCGCACTCAGTGTATAAACACACACACACATATATATATATATATATATATATATATATATATATATATATATATATATATATATATATTTTTACATGAACGTATGCTTGTGCCTGAACTGCCTAAACGATACTCATAGCTACACACAAAAGTACTTTTGTGTACACCCTCACGTAATACTGCAAGCATAATTCTGTATGCTTATTTGCATGTGTACATCGAACATATCTATGATATTTGGGATAAATAATTACAATGTTTAATGTTCTATTGCCTGCATTTATATATTCACATTTCTAAACCCTTTCTATTAATGTCTGTTACATAATGCATTAACGACTTTTCATCACTAGGCAAGGTTTATCTTTGATCATCACTGAAGATACTGTGATAAACGCCGTTAAAGCTTTCGGTGGCACTTCTGAAAGTGGACCGGAATATTAGTACAATGTCTGTTCTGAAAGGGAAACACTTTAAAAGGAATGGAGAGAAAATATATTGGACCATAAATGTATTTGCTGAGCCAAAAAAAAAAAAAAAGGCCCACCTCTGAAACATTTGGGAATGTTTAATCTTCCCCCTCTTTTGTATTCGACCAAATGGAACGTCCGAACGAATGTGAGAGTGAATGTTTTATATTAATTTTCAGCTGACGTGAAAAGACGATATATGCAATAAAAAAAAAAAAAAAACTTCAGACTCGACCATTTCAAAGAATGATCTGTTTTCTGAGACTAATATGTAATCTATTTTTTTTTTTTTTTTTTTTTTTTTTAAAAGTAAACCAGGGAAGCCTCGTTCCGAATTGTAAACGTGCCTCAAATGATTCTTAGTTTATCATCGTGCTGATTATGTATGTTATTGTGAAGAATAGGAGATGCGTTATATTTTAAATACTCTCGACCACCAAAGCTGTGTTTTATTATGCTTCGCTGCTGGTAGCCTTTTGGACTGAAGGAATTGCTAAAAAAAAAAAAAAAAAAAAAAAGATAGTTTACCATTAATCTGTTCTTAGTTTCTCACCCCCAATTTGAAATCAGAATTTACCCGTCTCCGATACTAGTTGCTAACAAGAGACCAGTCTGCCCTGCTATTTTAACCCTGGAAGATGAAAAGGATTTCTGCTATTTCCAAAGTCATGAGTGCTAAATGCACTCAAAACCTTGATCAAAACTCGAACTAGGTCCGCCATTTCCATTTTTGTGCTGATAACCGTTAAGCATGGTGACATATTTAAATATGTCATATGTTTTTTTTATCTTCAAGCAATTTACTTTATGATAAAAACTGTTTCATTGCAAAACTAGTATAATGAACTTATTTAAAAAAATTATTTTGCAAATCGTTGAGTCTGAATTTTTTAAACTAAGTTCACCCAAAACAAGGCAGTAAAGCCACTAAGACACAAGGGGACTACTAGATGTGGAAGAATTAAATAAAAGAAACATTAGTAAACAGGGAGAGAAAAAAAGAAGAGCAAACAGGAGGACATTAGCTAGGGAGTGATATTGCATTTAAATTTTTGAAAATTAAAGTTGGTTGAAAAGCCGGAAGGGATTTCAACAAGTGTGAAAAAAAGAAACTGTTAGCATAGAACTTACGGTCACTTTTAGCCAGTTCAGTATATTGGTGAGACTTCGTCACCAGTCTAGCACTACACTTAAATTCAAAAATCTAGGTACAATAGCAAAGAGCTCATCCGAATGATTATCATGAAAGTATTTATAGAAAAGGTACAGAGAGGCAACTTTACAACGGAGCGAAAGTGACTGAAGCCGAGACGCCAGATCAGGACTAATAATATTACTGATTCTTCTTTGGGTTTTATCAAGGATCTCTAGATAAATAGCAAGACCACCGGACCATATGTAGCAGTAATATTCTAAGCATGAACGAATGGTAAACATAGATAAAATAGATTCTGGAGATAAAAAATTGTCTTAGCAGCTGACCTGACAACGGATTCGACATAGTCTTTCCACTTCATGTCAGCCGAGAATTAGGCCTATAAAGCACAACTAGTCACTCTCTTGGAGTTTAACATCATCCATGCTGATGGAAGGCAGAAATAGGTCTCTCAGATAGTTAATAGAGAGCAGTTTAGTTTCGGGAGCGTAAAAAATTAACAAGCCATCCTTTGCTCCAGTTAACAGACTGAAGGTCGTTTTGTACATCAGGTGCCAATTTGACTTTATCAAACTGATCAGACTTACTAAACATTCCAACTTGAGAGCGGATTACATCGTGAAGGTCATTAATGAAAATTAAAAATATTTTGGCTGATTAGAGGAACTAACTTGTATGCATCTGTCTAGGCGATTCTATTTATAGGCGATTTTTTCTAAACTTCTTTCTATTTTATGTAATAGAATGATTCAAAAAGCTATGCAAATTTATTTTTGGCAAATTATTTATAATAATTACAAATTTAAATAATCTATGAGTGTATATTTTAGTCGTTGAGTAATTATTTATGTTTCTTCCTCGATTGAATGATAATCGGTTAGCTTTTTGTTGTTACTATTTTGTTATATTTCTTGATTCACCAATTTACGATGAGCAATATTTTTTATATCCTTGTTCTTCCTTCCACTTCGTTTTAATATATTTGTATATATTATGTGAATATGTGTTTAAAATATCCGACTTTTTAAGTCATACTAACAAACTTCTTTTAAATTTAAAAGATTTGTCCTTTAAACCAAAATAGAACACATGGAGGACCTTCTTTTTTTTTTTTTTTCTTTTACTCTGTAAATGTGCATTAGCATTTTGTTAACAGCTGTTTCGACGGCTACGATATTTATGGGAAATTCGTCTCCATAAATGTCCACACTTACTCTGATTCTTCTATAAACATAATACATCTTTTACAAAGATATCTAGCGATGGGACAAGTTGTTGGGAAGAAGTGTAATCGAAACTTTTCCTGTCGAGTGAAAAATAAACATTTTCGGCGTACGGCCATATCACGTCGAAACACCGGTTTCCGTACGATCACCGAAGTTATGCAACGTTGAGCCTTGTTGGTAGTTAGATGAGTCACCGCTTGGGAATATCAGGATGTGCGGGTGGTGTAATGGCTAATGGGACACTACTGTTAATAGGAGAGCAGAGTTCTAATCCCAGTCGGGTTCTTTACATTCACTTACGCTCAAATACCTTTGGGAAAGGTATGAATCCTCCTCTTCTCCCCAGCTATGGGTCAATCAGTATCACTAAACTATTATCTCCAAAAAAAGTTCTTACAATCTAAAAATATTTCTGGTTTTAAATAAACTGCAAAGGGTTGATAAGCCGTAGAAAACGAATCGGTCAATAAATAGCCTCAACTGGGACTCGATCTCTGTGCTAGTAATCGTTATTTTACCTGACATCTCCTTAGATGAGGAACAACGCTATCTTTTTATGAGGTGTTAGAAAATGCAACCAACTCAACAATTTCTTCTTCATTGCTCGTTTAAGCACTGATGTTTCATCTCGGCCATATTTAATGAGCACTTTGTGAACATCGTTAATAACGCACACTTCTCTATTATGAATTCGAATATTAACGCAAAAGTTGAGTTCATCCTCAAACGTAAGATTCCACACTGAAAACCGCTTCACAATTATATACTTACATTAATAGAAGCGATTGATAAAAGGTATTTATATATTCATTTTCATTATAAGGTAAAATTTCATAACGTAAACTAACGTATATCTTAGAAATATGCTAATGCGATCATTCTGTCCAATTGAAAAATTGTATGCGCAAAAGATGTATACAGTTTAAAACCTGTCAAACAATTTTCTGAACATTTAGAAAACTCAAAATAGTTAATACAAACGTCCAATGTGTTTTTATAATTATTATTATTGTTATAGACAACATTCCTTACGACCTTAATTAAAAAGTTAGGAAAATCTCCTATTAATACTAAAAATAGCGACATCAATGGACTTGAAGGTTATTTTTCTGAAAACAATTTTTAAGAGAAAGATTCTATAACTTTAAACCGACTGTAAACGCTGACTGTTTGGTCAATGAATGCCGAATGTTTCCTGTATGGAAATTGTAAATCTCACTATTACCATTTATATTTAGGGGGTACATGTTTGAGTAGACATCCATTTTTTTTTTTATAACAATCAAATTAATCTCTACTGGCAAAGAGATTGAGGAGACCGACTAAAGAAAATGAGCCTCCCGACAGGAATATAACCTGTATTCCCTTTTTCAGTGAGGAAAATCGTTTTTTTTTGTTTTTTTTTTTTTTTTTTTTTTTTTTTTGGGGGGGTAGCTAAATGCGTCTAATCATTAAGCCACTGAAAGCCATCAAGAAAAAAGTAAGGTACATTTAGCCCTTTTAAGAAAAGTACATTTCTCGTTGGAAAATTTTAAAATCTATATCTGCTAACTTAATTTTCGCATCCGAAACGGAGACAGCATAACTTTTTAAGTAATTAATGTATTTTTTTTTATTCTCAAATTATTTATTACTATGAACTTTAAACTGATATCCCAGATTGAAAAAGAGGAATACGAATTCGATTCCTGTCGAGAGACATTTTTTGTGGGACTTCGCGATCTCTAGGCCGGTAGACATTAATTTCACCATTAAAAAAAAAAAAAAAAAAACTTTTTTAAAATAAAACTAGGATATCTACTCAAACACGTGAAACCCCTAAATGTAATTTTCGTATAATGCCTATTTTTTTTTTAAATCCACTAATTGCTCAAAAATCGCTATTTATTCGTTAGTATGAAAGTGCTTAATTAACTGTGACTCAATGAGAACTCATTAGCTGCAATTAATGTATATACATGTTTAGACATTCTGTACGAATTTAAAATTAAAATGGCCAGTATAGCCAGTATATTCCTAGTGAGATTAAATTTACTCGTCGTCAAGCCAACAAGATGTCTGCAAGTGGTTAAACGAATTCAGGCTTTGTTCATAATAATTTCCGTTCGCATTCAGTTGTATCTTGATTAGGAATATCGACTTCTGCACCACTAACCTTTCCATCTATTTCCTGTTCAGCTGGGTGTTGGCTAAATCTGGTTCACTTTCTCTCCCCGCCCCTGCCCCAGTAATGCTGAATTCTCTCTCTCGATCGCACATCCTATAGGGTCTCTACATATACTGTGGCCGCAACGGCAGTGGGTGTAGCCCAACTGTGCATATTCCTATTCAAGCAGGTTTTGAATTCACTTTCCTTCTCTTACACAGCCTTGTCGGTTGGAGCCGACAGTACACCGGCATTCCCGTACACACGGGTATAATCATCTGAAAAAGAGCTTATCTGTTTACTGCATCTTTAGCTTTGTTGACTGCCGTGTAAAGCAAATTTCCTGTCGTTTTTTTTTATTGTCGTACAAACCAAACCTGTGTAGTGTACATATCTATTTTACAACAGAATTTGACATTAAATAAACTGGAAAAGATCGATGTGCCGTAAAGCAAACTTTCTTTTCTTTCTTTTAAACTGGCGCCCCCATAAAACCAGAGAACCCAATCTACTCTCCTATTTAGCCGGTAGCTGACGGAAAATGCCCGTTTTTAAGGTTCTCAAAGGTGAACAAAGCAGCGTCGATTACAATTTGAAATCGGCATGCCAATTTTACTTTACCTACCGATAATTGTTACACTACCCATTTTCAAATTATAAGAGAGGCAACCTCATAATCGATATAGTGATTTTCCAAGCGTAGCTCAGATGTGGCACAAGGCCGAAAGTAGAGAGCACCCAGTGAGGATCGAACTCACTGCTCAGTCGTAATTGTTCTAGTGAGACAAGCTTGCTAACCATTACACCGCCTCGAGGTGCCCCCCACCTCATGATCGATATATGAGACGCACCTTCACCTGACAAATGCATTTCCTGCTATGGGAAAATACATTTTGGGAGCTGAGAACTGAAACAGGATTGATAACTTTGACAGTCGTGTTGACCTATCGGTAAACGCATTTATTCTTCTTGAGTGTTATTCGACGCATGCGCGTTCCTATATCGTTGAGAGGCCAAGTGTTTTTGTGTTTGTGCGTCGACATTTTTAGAATGCGAATGTGAGAGAACGTAAGAGAAGGCATATCAAAATCCTGAAGAAATGGAAATATACATTTGTAAATGCTTGTAACCGCACTACAGCGGCAAGAAAAGAAAATCATTTGTGAATGGAATTCGGGTTTTTTTGTCCGTTTATTATCCTTCGTTTCCTCTCAACAATTCAAATCAAGATTGGCAGAGTACTTGGACATAGGTGCATATGCACATAACATGCATAAATTTAAACTCTGGGACATATACGACTATCACTTTCATGAAGAAACAATCTACTCTCGTCCTTGAAAACGACAGCGAACCGCTCGATCTCTCAAGTGATTCTTATGCGGCTCCTGGAGACGTGTACGTCGGAGTTGTGCTGTTGTAGAAGCAGAGCACATTTGCTCTGCTGTAGACACCGAAATAACCATTCATCTTCACGAACGCCAACATGCTGATCCATTTTAAATGGCTCTAATAAAACTAAAAGAGCACGTGTATGTCTCTATGGTATGGCACCTACTTCCACTGGATTGTACCTTATCGAAGCATGTGTCATCGTCAAAAACTCTAGCACAGGTATTATGTTAATATTAGTGTTACTACGTCACAAGATGGCTGAAGACTAGAAACTTTATCTACTCGAATTTTTTGCAACACGCTAACACGTGTTGCAATCTCACAGCATTTAGTCTTGCTGAAATCTTCACTAACATTTTTTTTTTTTTTCGAGATTTACAAACTCTAAGTTTCGTTTATTTTCGCAAATCAATCGATGAAATTTGAATAAGTTGATTTGTTTGGAAAAATACTTTGACAAAAATCCTATTTCGCGGCTTAATAATTTCTTTAATTTATAGGACTTCATGGTAAACAATATTTTTTTAATTTGGTTTCGATCGATCAATGTATAGCTATTTTAGAGAGGGTGGCGCACGGGAGTCACAGAATTTTCTATAGAGAGACTAACTCTTTGCATGCACATAGTGTAACAACGATAGACATTTTAATCGTTCTTATGTAACGATTTTCCGTCAATACATTTACTAATCATCAGCTCGTCTAATAAAATAAATTTCTTAGTTGAGTTCGTGATAATTTTTAGAGCATGCCGCTTCTCCTTGCTAGGTGTAGGAATGTCTTTGTGTGTCTGTATGTTACTATTGCCATGCCGCTCCACCACTTCATTTTACACGATAATACCAAGAGGATATAGTTTGAACAATGGTGTTAGATCAGTATCAACGTATGACCATTCAGTTCAGCTCAACTGCTCAAGAAAACTAAGCTTGACTCCATTCGGCAGAAGACATTGGCTGCTAATCTCCTGCGATCAACCGATATTGGCAAGAGGAGAATGGATTACTTCTGTATATCAAGATCTTAAACCTCTTTTCACGCATTTTAATTACAATTTTGAGGTTAACCAAAAATTGATTCCATGTACCAAGCCATAAAATTTTGTCAGTTAATTATCCTTTTTTTTTTTCTTTTTTATATCGTGAGCTTTATGAACAATTTGGCTTTCGTTTCGTTAAGCCAACATTTCACATTCATTTTTATTCAGGTGATAACCTCCGGCAAAGTTAATATTTACTGGCTGCTTTGCTGTGATTTGTTTAATCAATTCTAAGTCGATCACTTTTGCTTTGTCAATATTTGGCATACTTGCTCTTCTGATTCCCATTAACGTCATAAGTGATGCCCATTATTGGCTCCTAATACAATTATCATAAAGAATTACTTATTGATGTTTTCTGCGCTTAGTATTGCAAAAGAATCGATGAGAAATAGTGACAAGGAGATTATGTGCCTCTCTTCCAATTGGCGAGATCTTTCTGCCTTGTAATTCGGTAGTAAAAAAAAAAAAAGCTAGCCTCGTCTTAGTCTAGAACATAAGCAACGATCTCGATAACGAGATAGTTTCTGGTTTTATTTCATGTTACCAGCGCTTATTCTTTTCCATATTCTAAATCATTTTTGATAGCTGAATTAATATGGACCTCTTTCCACTCCTATCACCGTATCACTGAAATAATAATATCTGACAAATTCTTTCACAAGTTATTATATCTTCTCTTTTATTGTTTCTTCCTTTTTTTTTCTACTTAACTCTTAAAAATTATGTCGTGCATATGAGAGTCGAAAATGATATTGGGTTTCAGGCGTTTAGCTACATGATCAGTCACTAATGGAGGTAATGGGGTGCTTGGGGAAAGAGAGCCAGGATAGAGTAAATATATTGGTCTTCTTTACTTTCCAAGGTTTATTACAGGCATTAGTATATCTGTGATATACTGTTATGATGGACCTTGTTTGACTCTTGTTTCGGTTAGTAAGATATATATATATATATATATATATCATAACAACAATGTGAAACATTTATACATACAAATATTGAGCGGTGAGGCTTTATTTGTACGAGTTCAGTAAATATATGAAAGTTTTTGTAATGCGGTTCTAAAATGTTTGTTTTTTGTTTGCCGTGGTGAGTCTATCATTTAAAGGTAATATTAAACACACAAAAAGTGATATTTGTGTAAAACTTATGTGGTCTTCATTGCTGGAGTCGCTCAAATCCACTTGCGCTCTTGGTGAGAGTTAGATGAAAAAAAAGAATGACTCTAAACTTTTTTCCGAGGGTATTATACGAGATTAGGGTTTTTTGTTTTATTTCCCGTGATCGCGAGATTACTAAAATACTAACACCTTAACAAAACAGAAGAAATGATTAGAATATGGTAAAGAGATGAACACCAGAAATAAGTGTGAAAACCCTTTCATATGCAAAACATGTTTATAGAGTAAACATGCAGTGTTTATATATATATATATATATATATATATATATATATATATATATATAGTAGTATGTTGAGTGGACAAAGACTCTCTACAACTTGTATCATGTCATTTTCTTTTTAGAACACATAGGACCTGCATCCACGTCCTTGAAAATCTATGCAGCAACTGACTATTCTCCTCTACAGGCTCTCCCTTAATCCTCAAGGGTATCTTAACATGTCAGTACATTCTTCGTGTCAAAACGGAGAAAATTGCTTTCAGTATCCCGACAGTTATTCTAACTATAATATCAGACATAGAAGTTACTCTAACGGAATAGATGAGAATGTCTTTAAAAGAATCGGTTTCGTTTAGACAATAATTGGTTTGATCTTTTAGAATAGTTTTAATCTACGCTGATTATATAGCACGATCATCTGGCTTTGTTAATGATCATTGACGAGAGGCAGTAACAAAATTACAATCATTTATTTATTCTCTCTCTCTCTCTCTCTCTCTCTCTGGGTGATCAACTGTATATGTTTGTTTATAATGATCTTTCTTCAGATGTTATCTGTTCGTCAATATTGCTTGTTCATCAAAAGAATAAGAACCACTTAAATTGGTCTACACATCAAATAAAACAAATAAGTATGACTAGCTTATTTGATAAATATAGAAAAAGTTTCAGTTCAGTCAATGTGCAAATTGCTCTTAATTTTACGTCTGCTTTGCTTCTATAATTCGCGTTGCTATCAAAGCAAAAGCCAACATAACTGATCCGTTAATTTTTCTTTATAACCAAACTCACAGCTGATTACTTTTCATTCCAATTTTTTTTCTATTTTGTGTTTGTCTTTTCCAAGATAATTTTTTTTTTTTTTTTTTTTGACATTTCTTTCTTTTTATTGAAGTTCTCTTTTACTTTTTTCTTCTGTGATTAATTTTCTTCAGTCTTTCTCTTTTGTTTCTCTCTCACTCTTTTTACACACACACACACACACACACATATAGGGTGTAGTAGAAATACCTCCCACATAATAGTAAGACATTAGCTAGATGAGGATACTATTGCCACTAATATCTACGATTTATTATTGATTTTTCACAGTAATTGTGGCACAAGGCCGAAAAGAAGGAGTTTGCTTAAGGGTGGTCGATACTAGCTATCCTATACCTAGCAAATCAGATTCACGACCTATTCATTCGTTACAATATACTCATTCACTACAAAGATCTATCCGTCATTATTCGCTTCTACATACACCAAAATACCTCGCTCACACAGGCACCTAGTGGTCAAAAACCACCCCCATGAATTAAAAAATTTGAATATGTACAATTCCCATTGCCACTAATGTGAGAGGTATTTCTGCCGCATTATATATATATATATATATATATATATATATATATTGTGTAAACATTGGATGAAAATAGATAAATGCAGGCACAACAACAGTAAATTTGCTTGACGTCACTCTCAACCTGAACAACACCTACGAACCGTACATAAAAGATAATGACACCCCGACTTACGTACACACATCCTCCAACTTCCCACCTTCAATCATCAAACAAATACCCATATCAATCAGCCGAAGACTGAGAACTCATCTAACATACACGTTTTCAATTACAAAAAAAGACACGATACAACGAAGCACTAAAAGCAAATGGATACACAAAAGAATTACAATATACACCTCCACGGCCAAAACGCAAAAACAGAAAAAGAAATATCTGGTTTAATCCACCATACAATAAAACCGTCAAAACGGACATAGGTAAGACATTCCTAAACTTAATAGAAAAGCACTTCACTGAAACAAACCAATTAGCAAAAATATTCAACAAAAATAACGTTAAAATCAGTTACAGCTGCACAAAAAATATGACGAATAATAAAAAGCCACAACAAAAATATGACAATCTACAAAAATGAAACCAAGGATCCAAAATGCAACTGCAGAAATAGAACATGTCCAATCTAGGGAAATTGCCAACATACGAATACAATAAATAAAGCCAAGGTGCAAACAACAGCACAATGTACTACATCGGTGCCACTGAGGGGCCATTCAAGAAGAGGAAAAACAACCACAACCTTTCATTCGCTAACAGAAAATACTCGAACAGCACTACACTATCCACATACATATGGCAGCTAAAAGACAGAAATATTACACCAAGAATAAGCTGGAAAATATTGAAAAAAGCACCTGCCTACAACAACATTACAAAAAAAATGCCTACTTTGTCTACACGAAAAAGTAGCAATAATATCCCATACCCCGCAAAAGAATTTACTAAACAAAAGATCGGAGATGATTTCCAAATGTAGGCATGAGAATAAATACCTATTATCACAATTTATACTCTTTAGTTCAAGCTACCATCACTAATTACATTTCATTGTTATTATCATTCCACCAACATTACTAATCACTTCTACCACTTTTCAATAACTATTAGCTACTAATATTATCATTACTGCCAATCCCCTAAAACCATTACTATCACATCACATCTACTATTACCATATCAATCCACTATAATTATTAACGTAAATTACTCCCCCCTCCCCTAGCATATTTAATACCAACAAATAAAACCAATAAGGATTACGAACTGCAATTTCTACCAGTTACATATAAGCAGTTATCAAAAACTAGCAAATAACCAGCTTTAAAATAACAAATCAACCTTAAAAAATTTAAAATAATAGCAATTTTTATCTATCATAATTTTATACAGACCCCACCACACGTATATACGTGCGAGGAAATATTATTCAGCGAAAGAATAAAAAAAATGGTCTGATTGTTGACATGTCTACATTCACGAGAAATATTCGCTGCATATCCCATCTTTGAATTTTAGCAACCAAATGCGTATGTATGTAGACAACAGCACACATATGCATACATATGTGAAGTCCAATACTGCCCATATATGTTTATGTTTGTATGAGCCCCGTCGGGCGAGTGCGTGTGTATGTGTGTCAGCGTGCCTCAATGGGTGTACGGACATGCATTTATGCTTGCGTTAGCATGAGTGACATCACGATTTCCCCCCACTTCCATAATAACACCAATACACGCAATCTACATAAATCCAAAATTTTTTTAAAATTAATCAGTTTGTCTGACGATCGCAAAGGCGTGAAACCCAGGGTCACAAACTCACATCAATCCAATCAAATGTGTGTGTGTGTGTGTCTAAATGAGATATAGAACAGATGGTATAAGATCCACTGTTCGTAGCATTTACTTTTAAAAAACGTGCTCAATACAAAGTATAGTAATATATTATTATTATTATTATATTTTTATTATAAGAGATTATAATAAAACATTTTGAAATCGCTACACAAAAGCTTTCATGTTTCAATACGAGGATTGTATTTCTTCAGGCGATGGTAAGTAACTAGTGATTAAATGATTTTTAAGGAAATTTATAAACAAAGTGTTACCACTTTTCCAAAAGTTAAGGCCGGGAACATAAGATCAGAATTAAAAATAGACTTGTGGGCATCCCATGATTAACCAATTAAATGTTTTGTATCTTCACTAACTTACACGTCTGTGCGTTTTTATATAATATAATATATAATATATATATATATATATATATATATTATGAATTTTTCATAAGAGTCTTATTTCTGCAAATCAAGATGAGAAAAGAAAAAATTTGCATATTTCAATGATGCATAAATAAACACTATCTTATTTGCGTTTAAATAATGCTGTGTCTGTACTAATGAAAATTAAAATGCGAACGATTCGGATTCTGGCCTGAATGTAATGATGTAACATATAAAAAAAATATCCAGTGTGATCGACAACCTTCTAAAATTGTAAGCCACTTTAGACGATGATATCTTCTATTTTATTGCCATTTCCATGGCTGATGTTCGAACGAGTTCCACCAGTTTAGGGCTTCGCAGTTTGGACCCACCATGCCGTGTACACGGCGTCAAATCATCCTCATACCCGCCATATTCTTTTGGTAAGGACGAAATTCCACCGAAAAACCTTCTTCCCCGGAACTGTCACTTTATACAACAGACGCCCGAGAAAATACTTTCCCGACCACTATAATTTTACACTCTTCAAGTCTAGGTTTAACTGTTATCTATTCAACATATCCTCATAATATGCGCTTCTTACTTTCTCTCTTCCAATTTCATTCAGTAATCCTCTATCTTGAGTGGCTCTTGGGCCTTGTATAAGGTGAACACACACGTACTCTTTTATTTAATTACAACTATTTTACAGCGGTATGGTGTGGGCCATCGAGAAGCTCATTTTGGAGTATTGCTGTGCATGTAGGTCGTGACCCGTCGTTAGTTTTTCGATGTCGGCGACAAGAGTTAAATGAATATTCCAACACCTTTGGACCAAATTCTGAACAGCCACGTAGGATATGCGCTCACATATGATCGATGCATTTTATGGGCAACAGTTTCATAATGCACAATGTCTGCAGCATAGATCAGAACAAATGTTGCTCTCAGGTGTGTCAACAAGGATAGTCGTGTATTGTTTACTTACAAGCAAGACGACGGCACGCATAATTCTAGCCAGACTTCTATTTACGCCAGATCGATGTATACATCTTCAGTGTTCACGTAATGATCTTTGGGAATGAAGGCCGCTCGGTATTTTGATGAAATGAAAGCAAGTTCGATTTTCATGCAAATGACTCTCGCCTTTCTTTATGGAGGGAGATTTGAATCGCGCTATGTGGGTCCAGAATATTGGCCAACTCATTCCAATGCCATTCTTGAACAAGAAGCCGATGTCTTGTTACAGCAGTATAATAGCCACCCAGGCGAACATGCTCGGCAGTGTGGTAAGCAAGTTGCCCGGCCAAAACGATCGCGAAATCTGTACTCATTATGTAGACTCTAATGAGACTATGCTTGACTCGTGTGGTTAAATCTCCTGTAATTCTTGCTGCATTCCGTTAAAAGTCTCAAAATGCATGTAATCTAGCATCACAAGAGAGTATTCGCTATCTGTACGATCGTATGCATGCTAGAGTACAGGGTAACAATGCTGTTATGGCTTCCTTATTTTGGAAGCTGTAAATGTATGGATGACAATGTAAACGTTTACTGTAAATCATATATGTTACCAGTACGTTTCATTTTGAGGAAATCGAAACGCATATTTTGAATGTTTGAATTATAAATTCCGTCGGTGTATTTGTGAAAAGTATCTTCAATTTAAAAAAAAATTTCGTAAGACACAAAATACTTTTGAAAAACTGATAGCGTTTCGACTTCCTCAAAATGAAATGTACAGGTAACATACATGATTTACAGTAAACGTTTACATTGTCAGATCCATACATCCATCGGCTTTGCGGGGTATGGGATATTATTGCTACTTTTTCGTGTAGGAAAAGTAGGCATTTTTGTAATGTTGTTGTAGGCAGGTGCTTTTTTCAATATTTTCCAGCTTATTGTTGGTGTGATATTTTTCGTCTCTTTTAGTTTAATTGTTGCATTGTATGTGTGTACGAAAATATCCCACAATGGTTCCCAAACTGTTTCGTGCTACTGCTCCTCCTATCTCCCGGGCCGTTTTTCAGTGCACTCCCCACACAAACACATCGTTCTTTTTATTACAGAAAATTAATAACAATACCTGGAATATATATTATTGAAATAACGAAAGGTGCCTTCTAAAAAGTAAATAATGTATTAAGAAACAAAATTTTCGTTAGAAACTGTGCTGAACTGCTATGCATTAATAATCCTCCTATATGATAGTGAATGCAGGACAATTTTCTCACAGATGAAGATAAGAATTGGGGCAACAGATTTGCTTCTACAGAAGTATGTTGAGAATACTATGTACGAGGCTTGTAAGCAACGAGGAATCTTTAAGAAAAAGGTGGGGAACAGCACTTAGACTAAGAATCAGAAAGAATTCAAATATTTCTGACACATCATGAGGAAAGAGGATTGGCAAAATTTGGCACTCATTGGTCATATTAAATGCAGTATTGAGGTACAAGGAAAATAGCAAGTAACCTATCAAACGAGCTTGTGTTTGACTGAACCAGGACTGGGAGGGATAGTAAAAAAACCATTGGTAAGGGTTAAAAAGGATAAGAAATTGTGGTGAGCCATGATGACCTACGTCCTAAAGCACCAAAAATAAAAGAATCTATAACAAGAACCTTAATCATACCTTCCTAAAGCCTTGCTGCAAAATGCTATTGTCACCATTCCCCAAGGTGTTTGCTACCTGATTTGGCTCATGTGTAGCAAGTGACATACCACGTCTCGAAGATTCCAAGTTTTAATTCAGTCGGATCTCAAAATAAATAAAACTAAGGGGAAAGAGATAATCTCTCACATCGTTACGAGAAGATCGAAGTTCGAAGAAAGACCTGAAATCACATACCCTCGATTTGTTCGAAGATAATTTGATGGAGTCCTGAAGTAAATAAAGAATTATCTTACTTATGAATTCTTATCAGACGTTACAAACATAACATTACACCTACATTCTATTACATTTGTCCTTTACTAAGAGAGATATGTCTTAGAAGAATAAATAACGGACTTTTAAGTAAAAAGTTAACTTAGTAAGCTACGATATATTCCAGTTACCTGGAACATCAGTTACAAGAAATAGCCGCTTAGTCGTACCAGTTGTGCAAAGAAAATCAACTTTTAAGTTAGATTGTCCTTTTTTTATGAAAATTCGTTTAAAAGGAATGACCACTTAGAGAGAACGAAATTCCTGGTCTCGAGGTGTTCCGCTTAGGTGATAAAATCAAATTTCGTTATTTGCCTCTGTATTCAAACACGGACAATGAGCTAACTTTTATCAATATGTTTGGAGAATAAACGCGTGACTGAGCAGTTCCATCCCTTGAGTCGAAAACATTTTACAAGTATGATGCAGATTGTTTTAAGCGTCTCTTACGAAAGAGTGTTTGCTTGCTTGCTTTCGAAATCAGATTTCGAAACTTCTCGCTTTTCATCTAATTTCTATTGGCGCCAGAGGCAAACTCGATGCTGCTTCAGAATTACTCTGCTTTTTTTCTTTACTGATATCTTTTTTTCTGCTACAAAATTAAAATACTGGTATGTGAAATATTTTCTTGTATTTGCTTAAGGCATTCTTACCAGAGTCAAGGTTACGTTGCTTTAGCTTATAATGATGTGCAAGGAATCCCATTGTAAAAACGTTCACACTGAAAGTGTTTGAAAATCTGGTATTATCAAGAAGCCTCCACAATAAGTCCAGTATAAAATAAAGTATGAAAAAACTGCTAGATGTCAAATCAAAATTACATTAATCACCAATACACACACACACATATATATATATATATATATATATATATATATATATATATATATATAGATATAGAGAGAGATTAGAAAAAAAAGGAATCCGCGTATGCTTCATATAGTTTATAAAATAGAGTAGATATGTTGGTCAATAAAACAGTCAAACGAAAGGATACCGATGAAATCATCACGAAAAACATTAACCAGGTGACAAAAATGAAGCATATATATAAGTTACAATAAGTAATATTTTTTTGTTTATCCTTGATCTTCCTCCCCTTTTGTTTTAATATATTAATATATGCTTTTAAAATGTAAGTTTTAAAGCTATACTAAAAACAATAAGACAATTAAATACTAAAAAGTGGATACCAACTCTGAAGAATACTGGATAATAAACTGTTTCCTCATTTTAAAAAGTTAATGACATTATCAGCATTACTTTTCGTAGTAATGCTGATAATACTCGTCCTTTTTCGCCTTTGTTTTTTATTATCACAACGCTTCGGCCGTTGTGTTTTACAACCTTTCTCAGGTGTCTACCAATGCGGGTAAAATTCGGAGAAACCTTTATTTCATTTACAGAGTAGATTGCTCAAGCTCCGCCATTCATGTCGAGGGATATAATATATCAGCTTGATTTTTTATTACTTTTCCCTCTATTTCCACTGAGTTTACGTATGTACTACCCGGCCCAGGGATTGAACTGACAATTATTAGGCTACCAAACTCATGAACCAATGCTGTAATATCATAACCTCCAGAGATTAAGTAAAATCTAAACTATCTACCTTCGTGGATTAAATAAAAGGTTCATTTAGAAATTCTCTGAAATTTCCCAGACTAACAAACACCTGAAGAAGGGGGAGAACGGCCGAAACGATGTCATAATAACAACAACAAAGATGATAATATTAGGCTTAATATCAATGATGAGAACTCCTCATCCCAGAAATTCCGACAAAATCATTATACATACACTTGAGCTAATTCCTGATTACAATTCTGATTTTCTTGATTTTTCAATATACAAATTGCAACTTGAATCTCAAAGTATGGTTCAATAAATTTTAGATTAAACAAAAAGTAACTGTCAAATTTCGTACCGGTTAAATCAATCCCTCATGTTAGAAATAATTTCTTCTTGCAGAAAATAAAAAAGGTAAATGGCAGAAAGAATAACAAAATCAGTGGGCAGTAATAAGTAATTGATTTGTTGGGGTTTTTTTTTTTTTTTTTTGTTTGGTTTTTTTTTTTTTTCTTGTTTGTTTTTTGTTTTGTTTGTTTGTTTGTTTTTTTTTTTTGTTTGTTTGTTTGTTTTTTGTTTGTTTTTGTTTGTTTGTTTTTGTTTGGTTGGTTTTTTTTTTTTTTTTTTTTTTACAGCTTATCAACTGTAATTGTGAATTATTTAAAGCCGAAACATATAATGTACTATAGGAGGCTGCGTACAGTGTCCTCCGGTATTCTCAAGCGGTCCCCCATTTAATTACTGACCGATCTCGATACTGCTTAAGAAAGGGTATTTTCAGCATAATTTCACCGTAAGCAGGACAGTCATAAGAAACTTTGACCACGTATTTTTTTAAATACCATATCTTTTCAGGACGTAGGCAATCATGGCTCTCCACTAATTCCTTTCTTTTTATTATTTGTCAATTGCCTTAACATTTTAGCAAAATACCAGCGGTTTCCTGCTGCTTGAATTCAGAGTATCACCTCTCCTAGACTGGCTGTCACCAAAAACTTGAAAACCTTGTCTATTTTCCTATTTAACCCATAGGTGCAAGGGGTAGGGATGGAACCCTTCTTTTCATTGGGGTATTAGTGCAAAAGTGAACGCCGCAGTCTAGGCTGGAATTCGAACTCGGCTCGCCGATTCCACTTTCCTCACCGATAACGCTACCCTGCCAATGTGTAATAGTTTCAAGTTCTCAAAATGAACCGGATTTTTATAAATTAAATGTTATCTTGCATTCTTTCAACGTACATCTTCAACAAGTCTTAATCTTATTTTGAAATAAGGAAAAAGAATGAAAATTTGAAGGAAGAAAAGTAAAAAAAAAAAAAAATCTAAAATACATTTCATAATGGAACACATTTGCCTTCTGATTTCGGACATATTAAAGATTAGAGAGACATGTTAATCCTGATTTTAAAATGATTTCCTTCGTTATTGACGGAAAATACTTTTAAAACACGATGGTTACTATATGTTCATAATTAAAGATCTGTCGGAGAAGTCAACGTTTAAGCCGTCAATCCCAAATATAACGAATAAGAAAATAAATAATATTAGCGTATATATTTTATGGAGGCGGAGGAATGAAGGTTCAATATGAAATTGACGACTTTGTTTTAAAATTTGACTTAATCAGTTGCCGACTCTTAAAGTTTAGTTTGCGCCTCTCTTCAAATGATACTCCCCTCAGCTATGGGTGAAATAGTAAAACGCGTATCAGGAAAAAATCATTGCTATTCTCAAAAAATTTTAACGCAATATTCACTCGCAAAAATAATTATTCTCAAAATCAAAAATATATTTCAGTGTTAACTCACAAAGACGTAAAAAAAAATCCAATCTTCGAACAATACGGTCTAAATAATAGATTTGATTTTCAATGAACGTTCCTCAGATTGTAACCAAAGTGGAAGGTCAAAGATGCATCCTGATATTTGCGATAATTTGTTTTTAGATATAAAAATATTTTTAAAATTCACATTTTCTGTGCGAGTTGTCCTGTGAAACGCAGTTCATAAATAATTAGTCGAAACAGGAAGAGATATACTCCTTTGTCATGGACTTTCACCTAAGAGATCTAAGGACACGAGAGGGTAGCCGATGATAGGACCTCTGGATTTTGTCAGAGGTAGGGCAGTCATTAAGTATCTTATATCCGCGTTAAGGGTTTCGTTGCTAGTCCGTATCGAGAGAGATCGCCATTACGTTTCTCTATGGATTGGCTAGACTTCAGGAATTGACAACTGGTCACACAGCTCCCTCGAACACTTTGACAGTTGAATTGTACCAATGATTATTAAAATGCCTCATATGTTGAATAGCCTGTTTTAACAGTGAATTTAATATCTACCAGCTTAGATAATCAAAGTCTTAATAAAGAATATGTGCCTCCCTGTATTCCCTTTTTCAATCTGGAAAACAACTTACATTCAAACATTGCTTTTACTATTAAGCTACAAGAAGCAATTAATCAAATCATAACTCAATTACTCTACAGTCGAGAAGCACATTTTCTTTATGAAGACTTTCGATATCTACGTCGGTATTTACTAATTTCACTGTTTAAAATCTGATAAACCCCCCCACACACACACACACAAACAAAATCCAACAATCCTAAAAAAGTTAATTCTGTCCTGCGCAGCAATAATTCACTTGTACGACCATACAGAAAAGATTTAGACGCAAATTAATAGCGTCGCCATGGGCTCTTCTATTACTTCAACAATGTCGGAATTTTATATGTCGACCCTAGCAAACGAAATAGATATACAAGAAATGAGAATTCAAAATCTGAGCGTTTAACGTTATTTTTCTCTACATTATTTCTATATATATATAACTGCAGGTTACTAAATAAAATTTCCTCATTTGCCTTAAGTTCCTCAAGGAACGAAACGTTTTTGTGTTTTTTTTTATTAATATTGTCTTTACAGATATCTTTTTATATCTGAAATTTTACTCACACACACACACACACACACATATATATATATATATATATATATATATATATATATATATATATAAGTTTATGAAAAACTAGGTAAACCTAAGGAGGATAAAATCCAGAGAGCTCAATGTAAATTCAGAGCAAATAATTTAAATAAAAACAGACCACTTTAAGGTTCCATGTAATAATTTATTTCACCACAGCCCTTTTAAAAGGACTGCGGATCATCAGAATTTACTTCCAAACAAAAAATGAAAAGAAAATTTACACATTTTTGACGGGCCTATTAAACATTATGTAAATTAACGAAGTGAGGGGGGAGAGAGAAGACATAAGTGAGTTAGCAGATATTGACACATTTAAACGGTTAACTTAACGGAAGTTATATATTGATATCGAAGGGGTAGAGAAGAAAAACCCATAGAGAGAAAAAAGGGAAGGAAGTTAAGAGAGAAGATGTCACTAATTTTCTTTGTAAAAAAAAAAAAAAAAAAAAAAGGCTAGAAACAGACGCTGTTATTTTGTTTTACTTTGAAAGTGTTCTTTTGGGGGTTCATAAACATTATAATGTTTGATATAAATTTGAATGTCTCTAGACTGTCTACAAATAATTTAATTTGATGTTATATACACACACACAATAATATAGATATACCTAAATTACTAAAATGACGCGCCATATATTAAAATAACTTAAAACAGTAACGAAGACTGACCAATACGAAGCAGTCGTCAATCTTTTAAATACTTTCACTTTATTTTCTATAGACGGTAAGCGCGGAAAGAGTCCCAAATTCGGCCAACTCTCCGTGGTTACTCATATATATACACACACACACACACACACACTTCTATTGTATGCGATTACTTATTACAATAATTGTCTTAAGTTAATTACACAGAACTACTTTGAAAATCTTAATACCTCTAGTTATTAGGTTTCTTTCGCTTTATTTTACTTTTATGCTTCCATACACCATTAATCAAAGATGAAAACTCGAGTGAAAAGAAATCTTTTGCTTTAGTCTTTGTTTGCACGTTCTTTTATCTAATTGCTTTGAACTTCACAATATATTTTCTAGCTTTTGAATTTGGACAATTTTCAGCCTGCCAGACGTCTGGGTTGAAAAAGTTAAACAATACCAATGAATGAATAAAGAAAATCAATTCTTTCGGCGCAGCAGACTAAATTTAAAATGACAAGTCGTTTTTAAATAATCTTAAGTTTAATGTGGTCGTTATTTCATTCATGGACCGTTTAATGACCCGATGCTTTTCATTATAAATTGTTTTCTATTCATAATTACTTTTGGTGTTGTATATTGTGTTACAGAGCGTTATGCTTATTGCCTGTCGTCTGCTTTGTCAAAGAGTTGTCTTGAGGTTGTCATTGAAAATTAGTGTTTTTGGTTTAGTTCTTTTCTGACGATGGACAAGGAAAGAATAGCCGGAATGAGGCTTGTCGTCAAAAATGGCGTAGGCTGCAGAGTGGATCAGACAGACTGCCTTCATTGTCAATCACTTTGCTGGATGCGCAGAGATGCAAAGGCTACATACGCGTTCACCCCACTGCGTCCTCAGTAAACTGTACGATGCTCTCTCTACGACTAACGGCCAAATAGCCTGGCATTTGTTGAGATTCAAACAATAGCAATACATATTTGTTCATTACGGTTTCGATCGGAGCACGCGAAATGTAAATCCATCGTGGAGTCTTTGCGCTGCAATCACCAACTACAGAAGGGTAAATACAGAGAGAACAATAATCATCATCAACAATCAGAATTATTGACTTTTTATGGCTTATCAATATTTTGTCGCTGAAATGCAGAATAGTTGTATTTCAGTCATATTGAAACAGAATTTCGACCGGAATTTCCCAAAATGATCTTAACTAATGATAAGTTTTCGGAGTGGTCGTTGTGTAATTAATGAAACGATTAGTAAATGCAAAAGTGCGTCAGTTGTCTAGATGATACTGATAAACCTTGGATTTAATCTGGGTTCGAGTCCAACTAGCTTTATGTCGATTATTTTCGGCTTTGTTCAAAAAACACAAAATTAAGTCATTCAGGTCTGCAAATACAATTACATTTAGCATTATGGGTTAAACATGTTTGATTTAATACAATTTATAAGTCAGCAAAATACCTTTTTTCTTGTTTAAAAAAACGGCAAACATAAAATACATTACAATATGGATTCATTTCAATATAACTGAAAGGTCAGAGGTGAAAGTTCAAAGATTTCTTTCATTTGATAATTATAACTAAGTTTATAATGCAAAAATTACATGAATAAGATTTTTTTAAATCAAGAATTCTCAGTTAATTTCTATTTACTCGCCCCCACCCCACGAGGTCAGGTTGTGACACAAGGTCGGTTTAATGTGGGACACCCGGGCAAGGAACAAAAATTCCCAGAGTCCCCGAAACCGTCGGTTGCGCCGGCCTCGGTGCATGCACCGATCCTTCTCTCTAGTGCAATGAAAAGGCGCGGCCTCGGGGAGCTGTTCCCCAGGGCCGGTACCTCTCAGTCGCAAATGAAGAAAATTATACTATGTCCTTTGATGGAGTCGCCCCTGGTCGCGCTCTGACCAAAGACAGAGACGCAACTGAGAGATGATTAATAAATATATTACAAACTACTCAAAAGAGCAATTCGGAGACATGACTGTCGTGTCCACTAAAATATTTGATATGCAACATATTTTACAAAATTAATTATTATATTAATCATAAACTTATTAATTTTAAACATAGCAACAATAGCTACATAAACATTAAAACACGCGTACAAAATATTTATAAACCAATAAGAAGCAATAAAGTGCTTACATCTTATAACATACTAATTAAACCGTACGATACAAAACCAGATAATACAAATCAGAAAGGTTGTTTTATTAGTCATTATAATTTAGGTAGATACCGCCAAAATAACGTGTGGACGTAGTAGTAGACGTACCACGTGACTTTTTAGGGCGAATTAGGTACATATAAAATAATTTAATTCTGGAGCCGATTTCTTAGGGGAAAAAAGGCAGTAAAATTACGAAGTCCGGCCCCCAAAAAAGACTCACAAATGCCATCATGGTCCACGTCACTGTAGCTGTTGATATTCAAGACCCCGTTCACGTCCACACGTATAAGCAAATCTCGACTCAGTATCACCGACCAAACTACAGAGACCACTTCAGTCTACGGCGCTACCGTCTACAGTAAGAACTGTATTCTACTTATCTCCTTTATCCACGTTAATAATACGCACGCATACACATACTTTCACACAAACATACACGTAACCATATTTCCCCGTTCTCACATACGTGTGCAATACAGTTTATATTCTAATTATATATTCAAGAATTAATAACTAAAAGGCATTACTCATTCAATACATTCAACCAATTTCTTGTATTCTTGTTGTTATTTAAAATTAATGTTATTTGTTAATACTACGTTGTCTTTTCCTATTGGATTTTATTATTTCAATGAAAGTTGTGGGATTATTCTAAACGTTCGAATTACGAACAGTTCCGCAACAATATTTTATGTTATTGTTCGAGTCCCAACACTCCGAATTTTGACGTTTAACAAAAACCCGTACAACTGTAAGAAAAACACGTTAAAAAATATCGTCAAGAATTAAAAAATAAGAAAACTTCCTCATAATTTTAAAACAAACAGCATTTTTTCAACGACACCTATTTTAGATAAAACGACTATATTTTAAAACAAAAGTAATTAGTTTCTTTGAATTCAGTTTTAGATTTTTTGCTAAGCCTATAATCTAAAAAGGTATGAATGGTTCATTCCCACCCCTAATGTGCCTGGTTGATGAGTTGGTTGTGTATTTGCTTTCATTGGTCGATGTTTAAACATAACTCTAACCGTTTTCTCGTATGTTGATTTTTAAGTAATATATTTCACAGTTGAAAGATTGGCGCCACACCGTGTTCCCATATTTTTCTTACTCCATTAACTTTGTTCCAAACTAAGATTACTTATTAAGACATTCCTTGGACACAACGTGTTAAACTGTTAGTTAAAACGGCAATGATTGTTCTTAATTTAGTTTAAAATGCTGAAATATAATGGTTTATTTACGTTTGTAACATGCTGCATAGTGTTTTATTACTCCATATTACAGCAGTTCCCTATGTTTTCGTATAACTTTTTAATCGAAATCAGAATCTAATAGTAATTTAAGCGGGATTTATTATCATTTTGCGTCGAGTACTTTCGATATCAATCCACATTGATTTTCGTGAACTGGATGTAGATACTTAACAATATTTAGAATGTAAAACCAATTTTTTAAAACTATCTTCAGATGTTGCGAGTTCTGTTTTGCTACGAATTTAATATATGCAAAATAACTTCTATATGTTTGGATTTCACGGGGGATAAGTGTGTTTTCCACGGCGGCAACTGATGCTGATGACCATGCAAACGCGTTTACGGATGAAATACCCGGCCTTAGTGCCATCAGCCGACGAAGGGAAGACGAAAAAAAGATATCGAATTCTTCCGCAAAAAAAATTACAATGTCTGAATATAATGGGGTCTTTTTCGTGAATCCCCATCAGCCATACTTTTCAAGTACAGAAGCTTAAAAATGGCAAATATTAAGATAAATTTTCTTTTACCTGCCGTAAATGGCTGCCAAATTATAACAGGATGGTAACTGTCGTTCGAGGTATTACTACAGGCAGGTTTTAACGGATGAATGAATAGAAAAGAGTGGTAAGACTGGTTCAGTATTTTAATGCATTGGAATATCTAATTAAGATTTAAAGCAGGAAATAATTAAGATTTAACTAATTAAGCGCCGAGAAGAATAAGGAAAGAAAGAACGGGTCGAAAATAATAATTAGAAGCCATAAAATGAGTTCGGAGAATGCTTTCGGAAAATTTGAACCTGAATAAAACATAACGGAAGTCATTAAGATTTAGTATGACGTGATCTTCCCCAACTCCTCCGATTGCCTCTACGGTAGTATGAAAAGATTCATGGTCTTCTAAAATTTCCCAAATTTCAAAAGTATCCTAGCTATGCTGATTTTAAAATTCTGTCAAACACCACAAGTATTTAAATAGTTACCAAAATTTCAACATCGGGGTCTTCATGACAGACTACATATTTTTGGACAAAGTCATGAATATCTTATCGAAAAACATGCAATAAATCAATGTCAGAAATCTTTCTTAAATAAACCTGCCACCAAAAAGCGAAGACATTGAGAGTTCAGATAAAAACAGAGACCAGATGAAAAGATAAGCGAAGTCTGGTTTAATTCTCTCTCCCCTTCTGCTGCTACTACTTCCACCACCACCAAATTCACAGATAAGATAGTGCCAAATTATTAGGAATTTCTACTAGAATAATGTTCCTGTCGAAAGATCACCAATCTGGCTCTTATAGAAAGATTAATAATTCTATACTCTTTTGTACTTTTAAATTCTTCAATTTGTTTCCATTAATCCCGTTTTAGTTATGAACAGGGTTTTTGCTGTGAAATTGGTTTTCAGCAGCAACAAAAAGTTGCTACAGCTGCGAGGCTTTCACAGCTAAAATAACGGCTGAATCACAACGACCAATGGGTGAAATCCACAGGAGATTTTTTTTTTTTTTTTTTTACCGTTGAGCTTGATGATTTCGACATGCGATGGCCGTGAAAATAAATAAATTAAAAAAAAAATAAAATAAAAAAACGACGCTATGAATACGATGTCTTTTGGTAGCGCCGGGACAGGGAACGACAGATCGACGAGATGAGCCGAGATACAAACTCAAGCCGGTTATAAAATGCAGAGAGTTTTTGCTAGTCTCCACCACGACAACGAATGTCTTTAAGGATTAGATTAAACGAAACGCAAGCAATATAACAATTTACACATCAACCCCACTGGTTTGGGGGAGACGAATGAAAAGGCTCTATATAGCCGATGCATTCTTATTTCAAACTTTTGCCAGAATTTGCCACTCTTTAAGTAAAGCTACAAAAATCTAACGACTGATCTGGGACAGTGCTAAAAAGATAAATGAGATGCTTTTCTACCTTCCATCAGCTTGGTTGATGTTAACATCCCGGAGAGGGACTCATTGAGCTTTCTCGAGCTAACGTTCTCAGCTGACATGAAATGGAAAGACTATATTGAATTCCTTGCTAGGTCAGATGCTTAGAAAGTCAGTTCACTCTGTCGTGCGAGACCATTTTTCTCTCCGGAGTCTGTGTTACATATTTATACGTCTACCATTTGTCTTTGCTTAGAATAATGCTGCAACATATGATCCGGTTCCCTTGCTATTTACCTTGAGCTCAATGATAAAATCCAAAAAAGAATCAGCAATATTATTGGTCCTTATCTGTCAGCTCTGCTTCAGTCACTTACCCACCGCCGTAAGGTTGCATCTCTGCCTTTTTTTTTTATAAATATTTTTATAGTAATTGTTCGGATGAGCTCTTCGCTGTGGTAGCCAGACTATGAATTTAAGCGCAATATTAGACTGGCGTCAAGATCTCATAAGTTTACAGTTTAGCTGGCTAGATGTAGCCGTAAGTTCTATGCTAACAGTTTTTCTAGAACTTCTCGCTTGTGGAACTCACTTCCGGCTCCATGCTTTCCAGCCAACCTCAATCTTCAAAAATTTAAATTCAATCTCTATCTACTTTCCTCCTGATTACTCTTTCCTCTTTCTGCTCATTATAAATGTTTCTCTTCTTATTTGTTCCACACTCTGTAAGCCCTTGCGTTTTAATGGATTTACTGTCTTGCTTGGGGTGATACCGATTTAAAAAAAAAAAAAAAAAAAAAAGACGTGCCGTTCGAAGGAAAGTGTGAAATGTTTTGATTCATTAAGGTAAATTTGTTGCTGACAATTGACCACCAAATTAACATTGGAATTGAGTTTTTTGTCGGCTGAAAAATGCAACTTAATCTGTTTTACCTTTTACATACCCGTATTTTTAAATTATGGATGTTACAATTCGTTTGAGCAAACTATTTTGTAATTAAATATGTTGAATATTTTTACCTTTTCCTGTGATATATTTCATTGCCAATTATATCGACAAATCCTGGTTGCATTGTGTTGGTACCACTTAGACATCTTTGATAACCATTGGGTGTCCAGATGTTAGGCTTCGAGAGTTTTTACACCCTTTGTTGGTATCAATTCCTTATTGTCCAATTATAATGTACTTCATATATTTTTCCAATTATTTTGTATCTAGTTGATAGCAAGATTTCCTTATGTTATTTTTAGGCGTTTTGAATTTTGTTGAATTTGTCACTTTTTCTGTATACCAACTTCACCTCAATGTTACGATTATCAAGACATGACTTACAAATTTCACAGACCGCCCGTGTTACTTGGGATCTACCATCTGTGTTAAGATGTTTAATATGAAGGTGGTAGGGGATGACCACACACACACGTGTGTGTGTGTATATATATATATATATATATATATATATATATATATATATATATATATATATATAGTGTGTGTTAGCTCTAACACTGTTATTGAGCACTTTCCAAATAATACCACAAATATATATAATAGCGATAGAAAAAGTTTACACTCCATTAAAAATGTCCAATTCTACAGATTCGACTGTGATAAAAACTGCAGTGAGCATTCTTAAAATGTCTTTTCTATAGTATATTTACTTTAAAAATAAAGTAAGGACAAATAAAACAATAGAACAAAAACTGTTAGTTTTAAAGAAAGTTTATGGTAGTTGTCACGTAGGTTAGGTTATAGTTGTCACGGAGGCTAGGTTATAGTTGTCATTTGTGGAAGAGATGAAAT
Source organism: Acanthosepion pharaonis (assembly GCA_903632075.3). NCBI lineage: Eukaryota > Metazoa > Mollusca > Cephalopoda > Sepiida > Sepiidae > Acanthosepion > Acanthosepion pharaonis. Next base: position 986,738 of record CAHIKZ030000123.1, on the reverse strand, counting down.
AACAAATTTATGCAACCAACATTTGTGGGCGGATCGGTATCCCCATGGTACAATGCATATTATACACCAACATCAGTTTACGATTAATGTGTGGGCTAGAATTATAGGTGACTGTTTAGTAGGTTCATATGTTCTCTCAGCACGTCTTACAGGAGCTGCCTACAGTGACTTTATTTCAAACACACTTCCAGACGTGCTAAAGGATGTACCCCTGTAAAGATGCATATGGTTCATGCAGGATGGGGCTCCAACATATTTTAGTCACATTGTTCACGATGCACTGGCTGACATCTACCACGAAAGATGGATAGGTAGGGGAGGGGACCGGTTGCAAGGCCTGCATGTTCATTCGACTTCATTCTTTCGTATATTTATCTGGGGGGGGTACCTAAAACAATTGCTTTATGCATGCAGACATTAATAATACAGAGACTCTTCATCAGCGTGTCATGAGGGCCTGCGAAACCATTCAGCACCGTGCGGAGTATTGGAAAAGGTCCGCCAGTCAATGATCCGACGGGTGCATGCGTGTGTAGAAGTAAGCGGAAGACAGTTTGAACATTAGTTATGAATTGCTGTTTGGTTTGGTTTACGGCATATCAACCTCAATTGGTTATTTAATGCCGACAAGATTTTTACAGTAGATTTGTATGAATAAGATATGTATTCTTTGTAAGAAATCAATTTGTAAATCAGGTTTCATAGACATGTTTTTGTAAACACGGTTTTTGTCGAGTGTCTGAATTCATTGATGTATTCTTTTCGGATATAAAGTTTGTCGAGAAATTGATTTTATTGACATTCTCATCTGGTTTATATTTTTTGGTAGGGGCCCACTGTTTTAAGAAATTATGTCATCCACTTTTGCTTTCTCGGAGAACTCATAGATGTTTAAACTGTAACATTTTTGTCTTGAGAGTGCAAGGTTTGAACACTCAGTTAATATGTTTAATAGTGTATAGTGTTTCACATGCTTGGCATGCTGGTTGATCTTCGTTGTTTAATAAGTACGTGTGGGTTATTTTCGTATGATCAATGCGTAAGTGAGCCAGTGTTACTTCTTTTCGAAATTTTCTGAAAGCCGACATCCATTCTCTTAGTTTGGGCTGAATTGTGAAAAGTTTATTGTATGGGCTATCCTCCGAGCACCGTTGCCATTCCTTTTGAATATATTTGTTAATGGCCTCTTTAAAATCAGTGTATGAGATTTTAGTCGTTTAATGTACGTCCATATCTAAATCTGATTTGCCTGCAAGATCTGCTAGAAATCCAACATCATTTGATGTCTTTGTATTTGCGTATAGTGCTGATTTTGCATAATAGTTTGATAATGAGTGGGTTGTTGAATTTTTTCCCTCAAAGCCGTTAGGACGGATAGTGAGTCTGAAAATATTAATAAACTTTTTGTTTGTTCTGTTTGATGATGTTAAGAGCTAGCTCTATTGCGTAAGCCTCCGTAATAAAAACAGACCTTCCCTTTGGAAAGCGCTATATTTTTTTTTTTTTTTTTTTTTTTTTTTTTTTTTTGGTTCACTGCTGCACATCCTGTCTTATCTTCACACTTTAACCCGTCTGTATAAACGGGTGTATAGTTAGGGTAGTTTCCAATATGCCTTGAAACTTGTCCTGGAATGTCAGTGGGTACGTTTTTGTTTAGGGAGTTTATTTAATTCGAGCAAGACTTCAGTTTGCTTGATTGTCCATGGTGGAATACTGACTGCAGTCGTTTCTTGTATATTTGAAAGTGAAGTCCCTAAGTCTTCAGCAATGGATTTCATCCTGAGTCCATAGGGTTGTATTGTATTGTCTTTTTGTTGGAATAGTAATTAGGTTTAAAGGTACTGCTTTAAACTGGATTAGTTGGGCATGATTTTATTTTGACATAGTATTGTCTTGCCAGTTTAGTGCGCCTTAAATGTGAAGGTGTTTCATTAGTTTCTGTATATAAGCTCTCCCCAAGTAATAGCTTGAGGCCTTGATGATAGGTCGCATTGAGTATTTTCTGCCTGCCCCATAGCGTATTCCAGTCTTGAGCGAAGTAGTGATCTGTATAATTGAATTAATGTTTGTCGAGTTGCTCCCTATTCACTATGGACAACTACACGCAAAAGCTGGACAACTTAATTACATTTTAGTTTTAGATATTTTAGATGGAGAAATAATGTTATTTTTTTTTTTTATCAAAGATGATGCCTCGGAACTTGTGTTATTCCACTACTGTGATTTCTGTTCAGTCTAATTTTAAACCGGGGTCAATATACAATTTACTTAATTTGCAGAAACATAGGTATTTGGTTTTTGTTTTGTAAAAGGTAAAACCATTTTCCTTGGCCCATTTGTGTATTTTATTAAGACATTGTTGGTGTTGTCTTTCTGTGGTATGCATATGTCGAGAACTGTATATTATTATCGACATATAGGGTGAATTTCACTCCTGGGCTTAGAGATTTAACTATGGAGTTAATTTTGACACAGAAAAGGGTGACCGAAAGAATGTTTCCTTGTGGAACGCCTTCTTACAGTTCTGATAGCAAAGTTCCTATATGAACTTGAACTATTCGATCTTCCAAGAAATTCTCTATGAATTGACTCAGTCTTTTTTTAAGTTCATTTCCTGCAGGTCTTTCAAGATACCAAATTTCCATGGCGTGTCGTACGCCTTTTTGCGAGTAAAAAAGGAATGCCATGAGATGTTCCTTCTTAATGAAGGCTTCCATTACAAAGGTTTGTAGGCGTATTAAGTGGTGCATGATGCTTTTTTTTCTTAAAAGCACGTTAGAAATCGCTGATTAAGCCTTTAGTTTCCAGGTACCAGTTCAACCTGTTGTTGACCATTCACGCCATAGTTTTACATTGGCAACTGGTTAATGCTATCGATCTGTAATTTTCAGGGTCTGTGTTGTTATTTCCAGGTTTGGGAATAGGGATAATGAATCTCTTCATATTTCTGGAAAGTTTCTATTTGTTCCTATGTTATTATACATTATAATAACAGTTGTAATTATTTATTGGATAACTGTTTTATGAATTCGTAGTGGATATCGTCTGGATCCACAGCTGTATTCTTTAAAAAATCATATAGTTCCTCCAGAGTGAATGGTAGATTATAGCTCTCAGCATTACTTGAGCTAAAGTTTAGTTTTTGTTTTTTCCGTTTTTTGTGATTGAGCTTTAGAAATTGTTGGATACCATTCTTGGCAGATTAAGTTTTAGATTTTGACTAGTTAGCGATATCCTTTTTACTAGTCATTTTAGAGTTATTTATCGAGATGTGTTTCACGGTGTTTGTTTGGTATTTGCCTGTTATTTTCTTTGTCATATTCCAGAAGGATTTTGTTTTTGTAGCCGAATTGAGTCTGTTGATGTCTTTTTTCCAGCACTCTTTTTTAGTTTCTTTAATGATTTCCCGAGCATTTGTTTTGAATTGCTTAAAATGCAGCAAATTAGAAGTTGTCGGTTGTTTATTGAATTCTCTCTATTCTTAGCCTGATGGGGTTTTTTTCTTATATTCATCATTGTACCAAGATCTGTTGCGTTTTTTGTTTGCTTTTTTGTGCTGAATTTTTTGGAATGCATTTTTACTTGTAGTGAAATGTTTTAAGTTCTTGATGTTTTTTTTTCTTCAACTAGCTTTCCAGGATATTGGTTTTTTTTTCATTCTTACCAGTTTGCTCCGCCTAATTTTCAACAGAGAGGGTTTTTCTCATTATGTTGTTATGGTAATTTACCCATGCACGCATGGACTCTCCCAGCTATAAATAGGAGCAGGTACTGCCTTTTGGAGAGTGAAGTTTCCAGCAGCCAGCTCTGACAGTCGGACCAAACATTCTTGCTGTAACACTCTCCTTTGTATATATTATTATATAGTATTACTGTTTCTATATTTGTTTAACTCAATTCCTCTCTTGTGTCTTTATTTCTGGCCCTAACAAGGCCACAACATATGTCCTGAGTTTTTTAGGACGATTCGCAATGTTCCTGCCAGTACATTCCTAGAGAATTCCATATAAATTGATGGATAACATAGGGGTAAGTATTGCCGAGTAACTGCCAGAAAATAGATTTATGTAAGTCGGGGTTTTATCATTATAAATGCATAAATTGTTGTTATAAATAATTTTTTCTAAGGTCCTTCCTTTTTGGTCCTTTACAACCCAATATGGTGCTGTGACGGTTAAAGTTCCCTAGTGGCAGGGAGTCGCCTTAGGTCCTCACGAATTTTAGCTTCATTGACTGCTTCATTCGGTGAGATATATACTGAGCAGATGTCTAGTGACCTGTGTAAGGTCACCTTAACAGCAGGTTAGGTTGGGAATCAGAAGTATCTAACCCTGACTCCTGAAGCCCTCAAACACCAGGATCCCGTCCCCAGACATTACTTGCTTTTGATTGAGGATACCCCCTCCACTGGGCCATAATCTGCGAAGAAGGCCCCCAAATGGTTCTCCGTGATATACATGGAGTTTTTCGGGTTCCCATACACTCGGTTTGGAGCCTCATCGTCTTGATGGTGAGGATGCTCCCTGCCAGAGTCTTTGCCGCCGCTTCAGTTGCCAGCAGGATAGCCTCCTTGCTGACAGCCATGAATTTTCTGGACTTGACGTCGACTGTCAACTAGGAGATTGTCCTTGCAGCCACTGCCTCCTTAACCGAAGGTATTGGCTAAAGCTCGTATTTAGATATTAATTGCTTGTATTCGTCTTTGTCCTGTTGTAATATTCAAACCCTTCTGAGGGCTTTTCCGCCGCCCATGCTGATGATGTGGTGGCCAATGGCTCTTTTTGTTAGGGTACCTCCACCATAACGATAGGGTATCCCCCTCACGAAAACAAGAATGAACAGACAATTAAGAACCACAAAAACAAGGCACAAAAACAATTACAGACGTCAAACTTACTATTACGACGAATCAATAATTTCCAACAAAACTCCACTCCACGTCAACAGTATAAAATCATTAAGCCAACACCTAATGGATATTCAGGATGTTACTGGCTAAAGAGGGTAGGTCCAAGCAACTACCACCGTAAAATGATAAAATTTGCATAAAAACAAAACAAGAACAAAGCGAGGAAAACAAAAAGATAGGCCAAGGATATTTTATTGAAAAGACGGCCACAAAAAAAAAACTCCCTATTATTTTAATTAAGTAACCAGGCTTTTTGTGTCTACACCCATTAAGAATTTCCGATCTCTGTTGGGGCTAATATAAGGGCTATAATTTTTCCTCCATGCATAGGAGGCAATACCTATCGCCTGCCTTTCCTTTGCGACATTTTTTTATTCTCTCACATTTTAGCATTCCTATTTTTTGATTTTCCACACATGATTAGATAAACTTGTTTTATTTCTATATGTCCCAAGTGTGAAACAACTTTGATGGTTATATTTTTTTAAAAAAACGGTCGCTGGGTTGAACCAATGTAAACTTTATCATTACGATCATTATTAGGTTTATTACTATGTACTTCTACTTTATATATTACACATTCATGTTGACATTTGCCCTTAAGGGGGCAAATGGCCTTGTTGATGCAGTTACATTTGGGGGGAATCGATGTATTGTTTATTTTTTATCTTTCTAGTGTTGTATCTATTAATCTAATTAGCCACATTGGACATACAACTATAACTCAATTTAACGGTGTTTTTGTTAAAAATTTTATGTAAGTCGTTTGATGAAGGAGAGTTCTTTTTCAATATGCTAAAGAATACCTTCCCTAGTTTTGTGGCTACAGCTAAATTGTATGGTAGCGTAAACCATAAGATTTTTCCTATCCCAATTCCCCTCCCCCCTATTACGTGCATTAGAAGTTTCATCTGAGTTTATATAGACAAGCCTGGGTTTATAGCCGCTATTTTTTAATGCTATCTTGTAATTATATTTGCTTTGGTTAAAGATGTTAACATTAGATGAATTGGTGGATAACCTAAACATAATACAATTGGTGAAATGTTTAAAACCTTGTTTAGGATGATTAGAACCTACATCAATATAACAGGGACGTTGGTTGCTTTTCCTAAAGCGTGATACAGTGCCGTTGCTCAAGTTAAGAGTAAAGACTAAATAATCACTGATTTTTTTTTTTTTAAATTGGTTTGGATACCCAACTTAAATCTTATTAAACAGTCAATGTAACTTTTTTTTTCATAAAATGCCGCGTGGACCTACCCTCTTTACCCAGTAACACTTTGAAGATCCGTTAGGTGAAACCTTGGTAGGTAGGTTCTGTCTCACTAGAGATATATATATATATATATATATATATATATATATATATATATATATATATATTCTCTTTTAGGGGAATAAATGTTGGAACAAACTGGCTTACGATTAAAATCTAAAATCGTCTTTAATCAAATTTAGAAAATCGATTTGTAAAAATGAATAATAATCAAACCTGAAGAATTGGTTTGATTTTCCAAATTTTAAGTTACAGCACAACAGATAAAAATTGAATTCACTATCACAAGGGCTTGCGTGAGACTAACTGAAACTCCACAACAGGTGTTTTACACAATAGTAACTGTACATGAGATAGATACAGACCAAAGATGAATATGTTAATAATGGTGTATTGCTGCCAAATCTCCGTCTGGCCCTGATAGGGTTTATGATCGTTTACGCGTTTTGGGGTTTTTTTTTGTTTTGTTTTTTTGGTTTCTTTTTTCGCCAAAAAAACAAACTATAGCCCTTTTTCCACTTTGCAGCCTCTTTTTCACATACGCACATGTCACAAGCCTCTCGCTGTTTCCATAGCGAATGTTCAGACGAGCGCTTCATTCTTTAGTTCCACCAGTTCAGACCTTTACAGCTAGGACCCGCCATGCTACTTCCACGGCGTTGAATCACTTTCATTTCCCCCATATTCCAAATATAACGAGTAAATGTCATTCCGCTCTTTTCCTAGGAACTACTATTTTATGGAATAGACGCCCATGTGGATGCTTCCCTCGTCACTACAATCTTGACCTCTTCAAGCCAAGAATCAGTCGTTATCTATCATAACTATTTCAAAAACAACTCTCTCGCTTGAATGAGTCTTGAGCCTTGTATTAGGTTAAATTTAGTATAAAAAGACTCTTGATATGATTGTGATAGAAAGTATAAGGCTGAAATAGAAACAAACAAAATTATATGTAGACTTGTATATAACGAAGATAGAAAAATAACTCAATTTTCCTCCCAACAAATCAAGCGCAATTAAGATTTCTTTTTCATGTTACTTCGACCATCACGACTAATAAGTTCGAATGGACAAATTTTGTTTTCAAAACATTTAGGCCTTTTTTTTTTCTTTTCTTTTTAAGGAAACCTTATCTTATGCTTTTCTCTTTCTGTTTACCAGTCTGGAAATGTTTCGCTGGATAATGACTGGAATTATCATTTGTTTTTCTTTTTGCTCAATTAATTTGTGAGTCAAACTATAAGAAGCAATCGAACACGTTGTATTCGCTGAATTTTCTGATCAAGTGCTGATTACTTTTTTGCAATTCAACGAATCTAGAAAATTAATGAGAAAATGACGTTAAGAATTAACCGTAAGTTAAAACCCCTCCCAGCTCTCTATCGATATTGTTGTAACTCACTACTATCAGTTATAATATTATGTCTTACATAGGCTACTTACCGTGACGTCATTAGAATTCTCTCTGACTCCCACGGACTAGTATTTACCGGTCGCCCCACTGCGGACTAAATGCGACACAAGGTCAAGTTTACTGTGGGGAACCCGAACATTTCCACCCGGTCTATGGTCAAAATTGACTACCTTCCCAAACGAGACTCTGCCTGTAGGCATAGCTTCGTCTGGGTTCCTCTCTACGGGCAGGGAGTTCGACAAGTATGTCGCGAGCCTGACAGCGGACTGACTAACTTCTTCTGACTTACTTTGAGGTCTTTATTTAAGGCGTCTTGCCTAGTTCATTTGTGTTACTGGGGGTGTCTTATTTACTACACAACAGATATATAACGTAGGTAAGTTTCTGTCTGAATTTCTGAGATGGGAGTGATCATTTACATATTTATATGCGGTCTATTGTCCTCAACTTTGTTTTTATAACAACTTTTTGGTCGTTGTGCCCTCCGTAATGCGTTATTGGGCGGAGGAAAGAGAATAAGAAGAGTTTTGTTAGAAGAAAGGATAATAAAAGAACAGGTTTCAGGAAAACAGAATATGGCGATGGACATTGCATTGAAATTTTTGAATATTGTAGCTGGTACGGAAGCAAAACAAACTGGTAGGCGAGAAGTGTCAGAAAAGAATCTATTAAAATAAAACTTATGATTACATCTGGCTATTTCAATAGTAAAATGAATCGACCTAGTTGCCAATCTCGTAATACGCTCAAATTCATGAGGTAACAAGGAGGAGAGCTCATTAGAAGAACTGCTATGAAAATATTTATAGAAAAGAAAAACAGATGAAAGCTACGACACGACGATTGGAAAAAAGACTGAAGTTGAAATACCATGTCAGCACTGTTAATATTGCAGACCCTTCTTTGAGTTTTGTCAAGAATCTCGAGATATATATGCCTAGACATGCTGAGAAGAACAAAATCCATCTAACACTATAAATTAAATAGTGTTTAGTTTGAAATTCCGTGAAGGTTACTCGGATCGATACGCACCTGATGAAAACCAAAGTCATAAGGGCCAAAGCATTGTCATAGTAATAAGAACAAAGATGGTGGTAAATAATGTTTGTAAGTGTATAATGATTTTCTAAGCGCGGCTTAGATGTGGCACAAAGCCGAAAGTATGGGGCACCTAGTGAGGATCGATTCCGTAAGTGTATATATTATACGTATAATGGTCTTATTCTTCAGTGACATTTACATTAGTGTGACCGCAAAAAAACTATTTTATTTTTTGTTTTCAAAGACTGACATTCAGAGTGAGTGAGGAAAATTGGCAAAACAAAAAGTAAATGAGGAAAGAAGCGGTGAAGTGAGTGGCAAGTGATTTAAAAAAAAATGCTGATATACTAATTCCGTCACCATTAACTTACAACATTGTATATTTTCAGAATATAATTCGTCACTCTCTCTATAAGTCCGTAGCCTGGAACGTGAGGAATTTCCACTCGAATTAAGTTGAAAAATCCGTATTCGTTCTATAAAACTTTTCTCATCATTTAGGTGCAAATTATTTATATACCTATGTATATATGTGCGTATGTTTATAAATATTTAATTTATTGCGCTACGCTGAATTTTCTCTTATCCTCTTCTTTCAAAACGTAGGTAATTCATGGCTCTCTATAGATTCATTATGGCTTTTTGAGAAAGCGAGTGGAGTAGTTATCCGTTGTTTTCTCTACAGTCTGAAATTCAGATTTTTACATCTCTTAGACTGGTTACCTCCGAAGACTAGAGGGCCACAGTCTACCCTACGATTTAACCCATAGTTGGAGGAAAAGAGGGATTTATACCTTTTCTCAAGAGCATTAGTGCAACAGAGAAGGCTTGAATTTGAACGATGTGGTTGTACTAACACACTCACAAGTCATTGTAGCCGAGAATTTGATCATTCTGGGCTTGTTTAACTACTGATCACCCCCAGTTTATGCGTCCTCCTTCTCCCAGATGATGTAACTATAATCTGCTCAGAATTGTTACAGGATAAACCACGGATGTGGGTGTCTGCAACAGGAATTAGCTGGTTTCCCTTAGCTTAATTTGTAGGACTTATATCTGGAAAAAAAAACATTATTTTCAAAAAGATTTTTAGTGCAATATTCACTCGCAAAAATTATTCTTACAATCCAGGCTTTAAATAACATACAATGGGTTGACAAACAGTTAAAACACAAATCAACTAATAATTTTCATTTTATTTACATTATTTACATTTTTTCGGACTGTTGTCTGCATCTTTGTTGTCATATTCACGACGCTTTGGTCGTTGTACGCTCCGACCTTCTTCAGATGATTGAAATTTTGAACCGAACTTTTTATTTCGTCCACCAGAGTAGATTGTGCCATGTCTCTTCCGGATGTCTCAGTTATCCCCCTTTAACTCAACTGTCAAAGTTTTTGTTCACCTATGCTGTAGCCAGGTATCGAATTCACAACTTTTTGGGTCAAGTCACTGGATTCAACCAACGATTTATCCACTAGGCCATGTGACCTTTCGGTTCAAAATTCGAATCACTTGAAGAAGGCCGGCGAGTGCAACGGCCGAAACGTCTTGAAAATGGTAACAAAGACGAACAAGGCAAATAGTGTAAATAATTACAAAATCTCATCTCAGAAATATAGACAGAATTTTAATTTTGTCTCATACAAGTTCATATTGATGAGTCAATCAATAAGAATCCACTGAAAATAACCTCTTACCTATCTTACTATTGAAGGGTTATAACTTTATCTCTGTGTACTTTTGAATGTATGCTTTTCTACGTGTCATTTTATACTTATCAAATAACTAAAGAGCTGGTTCTATCTTGGCACATTCAATGCAAACATTGTTAAGTCACTTTCTTCATCGAGATTTATTGTTCAATCAATATTAGAAAAAATTATACAAATCTAATGAAAAGTATAAACAAAAAAAAAACTTCAGCCTTAAACGCAGACAACTTTGCCTCATTACAAAATAGAAGTCTACAATATTGCAGTCTCCTCTTCAGATTAAGTTTTGTTCGAGTTTTCACGGACAATAACGGCGCATACAAATCCCCAAAAGAAATAATTTTGTTTGCAAACATTGTATCGGATGTCACGAGTGTGTTAAAACATTTAAATAAGTTATTAATATGTTTGCTCTTTAGAATGGCAATTTGTTAAAAATCTAACAACAATTCTTCAGATTTAAACTTTTAGTGCCAGACTTTACTGATAACCATTGTCGAAGATCAGAATCTCTTCAGCTCTCCAGCATTTTGGTTAATATTCTTGCTGACTTCAACTTATTCCGGCTTACGGCCATATCATGTTGAAACAACAGTTCTCATACGATCACTGAAGTTAAGCAACATAGAACCTGGTCAGTACCTAGATGGGTGACCGCTCTAAGCTTGAATGCGCGAGTGGTTAACGGTTCAGAATTAGAAGTTAGAGCCGAGTTCCAATTCTAGTCGCATTCGTCATATTCCGTTACGTGCAAATATCTTGAAGGGTATGAATTTGCATCTCTTCCCCCCCCAGCTATAGTTTAATCATTAAAACTTGTATCACTAAATCACTGTTATCGCCCAAAAGAAATTTCAATCTAATCTGGCTTTAAATAACCTGTAAAGAGTTGATAAGCCGTAGAAAACGAATCAAATAAACACACACGAACATATCACGTTCAAATACCGAACATGATCATCGAAGTCAAGTAGCTGATCAGTACCTAAATGGGTGACCGCTTGGGATAACTAGGAGTTGTAAGCTTTGATGAGCGGATGGTGTAATGGATAACGGCTCAGAATTAGAAATCGGAGAGCCGAGTTCAAATTCCAGTTAGATTCGTTATATTCACTTTCACGCAAATAACCTTAGGAATGGTATGAATCCACCTCTTCTCCCCTCAGCTATGGGTTAATTAGTAGGAATTGTATCAGTAAATCATTATGTGCAAAAACATTCTTACAGCTTAAAAATATTTTCTGGCTTTAAATAGCCTGCAAAAGATCAAATCAAATAAAAATCCAGTTCTTCCACTGTGCAATGATGTTGGTGGACGTTTCCAGTCATTATTAGTTTGATCTTCACTTTCATCCTCTACATTTGTCATGCATCTCTGATAAGGTCTTATTTCTGTTTCCAACTTTCGCTTTCGTCAAAAATTATCCGCACTTTCCGCATAACATATCTTTAGATTTGTCACATAGACTTCTGCCCATGTGTGTTTATAGTTGGTACTCTTGTGGTCATGATCGAAGTTTGAGATTAATCGCGCCTTTTTTTTTTTTTTTTTTTACGCTGGCAGTGTGCAGCAAGTAGGGTACCAACTATAAGCACGCATGAGCAGAAGGCAGTGTGACAAACCTCAATATATGTTATGGCGAAAGGGCGGATAATTTTTTACTTACCCTTGAACATACTAAACGCTTTTTAAACAGAGAGTGGCAGTTAACTGCTTGTATTTAAATTTTATTTGGATTTATATTCGACAGTTTAACTTGAAAACAAATCTATGGTGCTTCCCCAAAATTCTGTGAATTTAAACATCGCGCGCAAACCGAATGTAGTATGTACTTTTGCCACTACCGTTTGGGAGCAGTACCCTAAAACTCTGTTCCCAACATGTCCTTCGAAGTAGTACTTTGAAAACTACAATCTATCTTTCTCTGTCAAATTCGCCGAAGTTCTTTGTAGCACAACGTGTGTGTATATGTTTTTAAGAGTTTAGATGATATGACAGTTACTCCGTAACTAAAATATTTAAAGGACACCGCAAGGATAAGTTTAAATGTCTTTATGCTATTTTATCTTATAGTTGATTATTATTCGTATGCCAAACGTTAATTTCATTTGTATTTCCGTAAATTCCACAATACTCAAGTTTATGATTATGTAAAACACATTTTTCCAGTTAAGTCTCCCTTCTATCTTGAGGGTCGGCTTCCCAAGTCGATCAACCATAGGTTAATAGGATTTTGCCATAAAGCTTATATTTCTATGATCCAGTTTTTAAAAAAAAATCCAGTTTAGCCTTTCGGGTTGTATTTCTTTATATATTGTCACGGAAATCACAAAACATTAAGGGGGGGGGAGCTCATGAATAAAGTAAATAGGCCTTGCGCAAGTTTTTTCTTTTTTTTTTTTTCTTTTTTTCTTATAGAAACACCACTATTAAAAAGTAAGAAATTCTAAAAATCTCCAAAAACAACCTTTTTTAAATCGGAGTATTTGTATCTTGCTGTCTGGCTGCTTTCTTGGGTTACGAGAGACTCTGGATGCTAACATGTAGGCTATTACGAACAGCAGGATCAGCGTATCTTCGACTGCTTCATGGGAATCTTTACGAAGGCCCTATTTTCTTTGACATTCAAAACAAAAAAAAGAAACGAAATTCTGTTTATTTATCTTTGAGTAAATGTTATATATGCAACCCCCATACATGTTCCGCTTCGCCAAACATCGACCATAGAACATTTCCAGAATCACAATCTTATATAAGTTTTAAAGATATTTGACTCTATTAGCCTAAAACATTTTGCACGAGACTGTAACAACTAGTTTCCTCCTTTGTCGACCCTTGCCTTTGTTTACACGCTGATTCCCAAAAATACTGCTTGTAATGATTAGCGAGGAAAACCCTATGTTATATTTGGTTCGTGCACATTCCTCAAATTTTTTAAGTCTTCTTCTCTCTGCCATAGGTGATCATTACTCTCCACAATTTCCTATCCTTTGTAGCTTTTAGTAAATTTTGTCTTTTCGCTATCTCGCCTAGCAAGCTCATTAAGTATATTATTCACTGCTTTCCTCTGTCCCTCTTGCTTTTAATATGTCCTGTCAGTATCCAATTTTCTAAGCCCTCTTTCCTCATTATGTTCGCTAGAAATTTCAACTCTCTCTTTTTGATGTTAAGTACAAGTACTTTTTGTTTCCATATTTTTCTATAACTTCGTCATTGCTCAAATGTTCAATCCATAGCAACCTTCTGTAGGACCACATTTCTCGTAATACACCGTATATATATGTAAGGCTGATGCAATGAGCAAACTTTGTATTAAAATATGCAGGTGCAACAAGTATCCATTTAAGAACACCTGGACAAGATAGTCCTTTTTTTCTCGTTCTCCTTTACTAACTATTAATTGTAAGAAGAGAGACTATATTGTTCTCAGCAAAGATAAAAAACGAAAGATTCGAGTTACAAATTGGAGAATTCAATGTCAAACAAATATAGAAATTTAAATATCCAGTAAGTGTTTTAACATATGACAGAAAATGTGACATCGAAATCCAAAAGAGCATTTGTGTCTTCCAAAATCTAAAAGTACTGAGAAACTGGAAATTTTAATTAGAAGCAAAAAAAAAAAAAACACATTTCAGGGTTCTGTATATCAGACCTACAAGACGGCAGTGAATATTGAACAGTTTATTCGCACATGAAGAAGAGACTTGAGGCAATAGTGTTCTACAGAAGGATGCTAAGAATATCATGGACAGTATGTGAGCAACGTGGAATTTTTAAGGAAAATGGAAACAAAAAGAAATATTACACATCAAATCAGAAAGTTAGAGTGGCACGTCACGATAAAAGAAGACCTACAAAATTTGCTACTTACAGGACACATTTTGAAGGCAAAAGGGACAAAGGACAGTAGCAAGTAACTTGTGTAAATGGCTGACAAAACATGGAATGGTAAGATAGGAAAAATACAAGCATTACTCAAAGCTACAAAAGAAAGGAAGTTATAGAAAATCCCTTCTCTCATATGTCCTGGAGGGATACAGCGTATAAAAGAACCTACTAGTATGCTGCTATACTAATGCAGTGAGTAGTCTTCTTATACAATAGGCAAACGTGTGTGTATGTGTGTATGTTTCTGTGTATGTGTTTACTTGCCAAACACAACTTCTACATAGTACAGCTTATCTTCAAAGTAAATGAAAATAAAAAAATATAATCCATTCTCTTGTCACTGTTACCAATAAAATGACAGCAGCAGAACAGAGAAAAAAATTACATTTTTTTGACAGTGTGCTGATTTCAGCAAGAATTCCCAAAGCAAATGTGTAAACATCACAAAACATTTGAACTCTGTAAATAACTTTTAAGGTCGAGTTGCCGAAGGGAAAGTTGTTCCAAACTTGTCATTTTTACCTGTCAAACTCGGAAACAAGTTTTGTTTTGTTTCGCATCTCAAGAAAACCTACAATCCATTGCGAGATTGGCACTGTCAATTTATTTTTTCATTAATTTATTAAAATCAGTCACTTTTGAATCTCTGTTCGTCGCCATGAGAGTAGATTTAAAACGCGTTCTCCTAGAAAAGCATGAAATATCGCTATAGTGTATATAGACTTAAAAGTTTAGTTCCAATATTTCTCAAGATTACTGGCTTTTTATATTTAATAGTTTTTCTTCTTGTTTTACTAGTAAGGGACATAATATCTGTACATGTCAAATTATTTTACTAAAAGATGGAAAATCAAATTGCGCTATTTTAGCATGGCGTAAGTAATTACAGTTCTGCTCAATGTGTTTGTGGCGTCATATCACGTGAATTGATCCGGGACACTTCTTGTCAGCTCTCATCACCAGTTTCAAGGTGTTCTGGCAAAAGGCTATAAATAATGTGTTTTTTAGATGCTGTCCACCACTTTATAACCAAAAAAATATATATAAATAAATAAATATAGGAGATCCAGAAAGTATCCGGCAATTTTGAACGTTTCGAGAACCGGTTGCTCGGCTACGATGTTACTTAGAAACCAATCAGAAGTGAACCTAACTTCACATACGTGAACACTTCCCAAGGCGGGGAGTTCCCAGTCGGCAATTAAGACATTGAGTAAACCTGTGTATTGTATGACCGTCACATTCACAGCGAATATGTACCAACCAGGTTTTACTCGAAACTTAGATATTCAGAAACTATTTGAATTATTTTAAAAAAAGGCTTTCAAGGATGATTCAATAAAAGAATCTCTATCTATAAAAGGCAGTGTGTGTGTGTGTGTGACGAATGCACAGCCGCAATTTCCAACGGATTTCCACCAAAATTTGCATGCACATGCTCCAAGTTAGCGGGAAGGCCAAGACCGACTTTGCATTTTCCAACTCCCATCGTTAGCGGAAATAATCGATATTTTCATGCTTCTACGGCAGTTTTTATGTAGTTTGCGGCCATTTTCTACTGGCCAGAGTGAGAGCCAATAGCTGGCTGCCACGAATAGGCAGGAAGATTCTATTGGCCAGCGTGAGAGCCAACAGCTGACTGACACGAATGTTAACTAGCATGCTAACATGCAAAAAAAATTGATAGCTGCATTCGTCATAAGTGGGAAATATTTAAATCTGCATGGCACTTTACTCCAATTGGCTCATTCGCTTGCTTAAACTCAACGTTGATTCTGATTCCGCAGAACTGGGTTGGGTGTGAAAAATTATTTGTTGTTAACATTCTTTTTTTCATTCGGTTTTTCCAGTTACGAATCCTGATCGTTTTGTGTTCATTTTGTTTAGTTCTTTTTTTCGTAACAGATTTAATGTTTAGTATAGAACTTAGAAAAAATTCGCAGTGTGAGACAGTACATGATGTAAGTTTCACAATTCAATTCACTGTTTCGTTTTAGCTTATTAACTTCATATCCCACCAAACACGAAGCTTATTTTCGTGTATAGCCTTTGTTTTGGTTATTGTATGCTTTCTCTTTATTCAGTGGGTGCTAATCATTGTCATTTTCACTGTATATGATTATAGAGAACACACTTTTTATCACAAGTAATGATTTTTACCCAGGATAGCTTTGGTAGCAACTCTACAATTCAATGACGAGCAGAAGGTAACGCTTTGATTAAGCTGAAAAGCAGTCAGATGAGAGCCCCCATTAACCAAGTTTAGGCACATTTCCGAGTTCAAGAAGGTATCTTATGACCAAAGTGTGTCTCGTAATGAATTGTTTTGCTAATTCTTCGTAATGAATTGTTTTGCTAATTCTTCGTAATGAATTGTTTTGCTAATTCTTCGTAATGAATTGTTTTGCTAATTCTAATTTGTTTTGCTTCTTCGTAATGAATTGTTTTGCTAATTCTTCTTTTGCTTATTCTTCTGATTTTAGGATTTTCTTACGGTTTGCAAAAGCTCTCTATTGAGAATTTGGTCATCCACTTTGAGGGGGATATTTTTTTGAGGAAACTTTTCTGATTGAAATTGGCCAAACCTTCACTGTCATATCTCTACCTTTTAAAGCTTCATTTCCATAACAGAACAAATATTTCTTGCTGCTTTCGTTGTTGAAAAGCACTTTTTAAATTCACGTAATATACATGTTTGATCTAAAGACATTTTAAAAGGATAAAATCGAAATAAAATTTACCCATTCTGTAATTTCCAAATAATGTCAACGTTGATTCTGATTCCGCAGAACTGGGTTGGGTGTGAAAAATTATTTGTTGTTAACATTCTTTTTTTCATTCGGTTTTTCCAGTTACGAATCCTGATCGTTTTGTGTTCATTTTGTTTAGTTCTTTTTTTCGTAACAGATTTAATGTTTAGTATAGAACTTAGAAAAAATTCGCAGTGTGAGACAGGCAAGAAGTAAGGCATGTAGCAGCACGGCAAAGGGAACTCCTTTAAAGGCAAGGAAGGGCAAAAATATTTTAAGTCAAGTGATAGCGATTGCTGTATGAGTCGTACGATTTTTTAATCAAGCACGGGCAACGCCGGGCCATGCTGCTAGTCCAAAATAAAATTTTGGTACCGATGCTTCAAAATTAATCGAGAATCCGTAGAAATTAATTCATGTTCTGGAAAACTTTCAACAATCAAGTCATCAGAAAATCCAGAATATATATTGACAGCAATCAAAGGAAAATAGTTTAATAGTACCAGATTTAGAAGGCGATCTAAGGATTCTGTGTACTATCTGGAAAGTAGCCAGACGTTTTTAAAATATCTAATACGCGTTCTTTATGTTCTATGGAGAATCTTATGAAAACTTTTTAGGGCGGCTCGCCAATTCCTTAATTTAGAAGCTCGATCAGGCATATTTGTGTTTGCTTAACACCCACACAGCCCATTTGTGGTTTATACTCCAACTATGCTGAGCAGACCTTAGTTACAGTTTCTGGAAGAGAGCGTGTTATCTAGCGGGATCAACAATTTGAACAAGGCCAGCACGCTCAAGCCCTCGGCCACGATGACTTGTCGCTTTGTGCTAGCACAGTTATCGACGGCCCTCATGAATTCCGTCTACCATGGGTCAACCTGTGGTATGGTTTCCAAAGGTACCGCATGCTGCGATCGACCTCGATCCATTCTCATAACATCAGGAAGTTTCCTTCCTGACAAATCGACCATGGTAATAAAGCGAATCTTTTAACCACCCGGCCGCCCATATATATATATATATATATATATATATATATATATATATATATATATATATATATATAAAATATATATATGCAGTGTAAATATAAAAAATAGAGTGTATAAAGTGTCTAGGAATAAGAAATCGGTGAGCCAAGTTCCAGTTGTGTTTGTAACATTCACTTACGTTATTTTCTTATGAGTAAATAGCAGGGAGGACTGGCCACATAAACTTTGTTGGTAACCTTGTAATAGACGTGGTGCCCTTACGGGACTCTTGATCGAACAGTAGTAGTAAATTAGATAGGTTACTCCGTATTCCATTAAAAAAATACCAACCTTATTAAATCAAAAGTTACATACATTATTAAATTCCCGTGGGCTCTGCAAGTGTTTATCATCATCATTATCATAGCTCTTCTGCAGGTGAAATACATAATGAGCTTTTTCATAAGCTAAAGAAAAGATTATTGGACTGTTACGTGATATCTGTCCTCCTGTATGACGATCTTCTCAAAGATGAAGAGACTCGAAACAACAGAAATGTGGTTCTACAGAAAGATAGTAAAAATACCACGGATTGAGCATGTGACAAACGACGAAGTTTTGTAGAAAATGGTAACAAAAAGTAAATTTATCCGTAACATTAGGAAGAGGCAGTTGAAACTTCTGTGGTACGTAATGAGGAAGGGGGGTGCTTAAAAAATCTGATACTCACAGGATGGACTGAAGGAAAGAGGGACAGAGAAAAGCAGTGCGTATTATACTTGATGAGCTTGAATAAATGGATGGTAGAACAGGGTTTGGAAGAAATAACAAAAAGACAAAACTTATTGAGAACTACAAGTTATAGGAAGAAGTGGAGAACCATGATCGCCTACGTCCTGAAGGGACATGGCACATAAAAGAATATTGAAAATTCGATCCTCTTTGGGAGCTCCACAAATATAGCCCTGTACTGGCTTTATAAATATAGCCCTGTACTGGCTTTATAAATATAGCCCTGTACTGGCTTTATAAATATAGCCCTGTACTGGCTTTATAAATATAGCCCTGTACTGGCTTTATAAATATAGCCCTGTACTGGCTTTATAAATATAGCCCTGTACTGGCTTTATAAATATAGCCCTGTACTGGCTTTATAAATATAGCCCTGTACTGGCTTTATGAATAGGAATTGAATCAGTGAAATTTCTAGCTATATTATTAGCAAATACCGTAACTTATTCGGAGAGAGGAATTTTCATCATTTGGCATGATGAACTCTTTTACCGATTAATTGTATTACGTAAATCTTAGAGCAGATGATGTTACTTATAGTGAGCAAGCAGTGAGACACGCAATCGTATTCATTATGATATCAAAAGAATGATGTCATGTATTCAATCTGATTACATTATATACATGAAGAAGTACACGTCAACGCAATTAATTATCCTTCCTGATCTTCGTTTTATTTTCTGACAAGAGAGCGATTGTGTGTTTGTAATTAAGGACCAACTTATTATTTTTCTGTCGCCTGCCATCTTTACGAGGATGTCTTCGTAGATTCCTAATGATATGTCAAACAGGAGAATTGAGTGCGATCTTCCGGAAGACATTTTTGTTTCCACTATACCCAAAAATTATTATCCTTAAAATTCTGTTTGATACTGAAATATCAGTCATTTCTCGTTATTACTTGCGTCGTAGTATATTATAAAAATGTAATTGCGTGTATTCTAATATTAATTATTACTATAAAATTAATTTCTTTTTGAAAGATATTGATTTATTTATAAACTTGTTTTGCTTTTCTCTCAAAAATTGACATCAAAATTTAGGAAAATTTCATTGATTATATTTTCTACATGAATAATATAGGAAATCTATTCATCCAATTAATCCTATTGCCAAGTGTAAGAAAGGATTCTGCTTTTTGAATTATAAAAAGTAAAAAAATATCCAAATGGACATATGAAACAAAAGAAAACAATGTATTACCAACCTTACTTCTCCTACTCGCTAATTAGATATTTGCTTATTGGCGCTGTACTCCTTAATAAGAAGGAAAGTACTGATAAATATATAAAATCACATTATATTTAGAATATATTAGAGAACGCAAATTGTTTGCTCATCTTCACATTAGATAAATGAGAAAATTAATTTCTTTTTTCTGAGATTTCTTTCTCTCTTTTTTTTTTATCGAGTATTGGACTTTTTATCAGACAAGAGTAAAAACATAACTTTCATATTTTTTTCTTTTATTTATTTTCGTAAAACTATTGGTTCGATGAAAAATGCTCTTATTTTTACGAACTAGGATCTGATATAATTCGACATGTAACAACCAAGAATGAATTTCTACTACAATAAGTGGTATGAAGTATAGGGATTTCACACATACATAAATTGCTGCTTGGAAATTCATTCCACCTTTGAAGTTCCATCCTTACTGAGTGTCCCATACTAGCGGAGTAACTAAGACATACACACAACTCTGTGTGTGTGCGCGCGCGCACATGTATAACTTAAAATTTGCCATATTTATGGAAGCAGAATATCCAATATCGGAAGGAGAACGTTAGTAGATATAAACAAGATAAACGGTGTTGGTTTCTGTCTATACTGATACATGCTTATATGTTTATAATAGAAGAGGACTCAAATCGGAGATAGAGCGTTTATAGGGATAGAAATTGTGGACTTAGGAATCGACAATACATGATGTAAGTTTCACAATTCAATTCACTGTTTCGTTTTAGCTTATTAACTTCATATCCCACCAAACACGAAGCTTATTTTCGTGTATAGCCTTTGTTTTGGTTATTGATGGCTTTCTCTTTATTCAGTGAGTGCTAATCATTGTCATTTTCACTGTATATGATTATAGAGAACACACTTTTTATCACAAGTAATGATTTTTACCCAGGATAGCTTTGGTAGCAACTCTACACTTCAATGACGAGCAGAAGGTAACGCTTTGATTAAGCTGAAAAGCAGTCAGATGAGAGCCCCCATTAACCAAGTTTAGGCACATTTCCGAGTTCAAGAAGGTATCTTATGACCAAAGTGTGTCTCGTAATGAATTGTTTTGCTAATTCTTCGTAATGAATTGTTTTGCTAATTCTTCGTAATGAATTGTTTTGCTAATTCTTCGTAATGAATTGTTTTGCTAATTCTTCGTAATGAATTGTTTTGCTAATTCTTCGTAATGAATTGTTTTGCTAATTCTTCGTAATGAATTGTTTTGCTAATTCTTCGTAATGAATTGTTTTGCTAATTCTTCTGCAGGTTGCTTAGGATTTTCTTACGGTTTGCAAAAGCTCTCTATTGAGAATTTGGTCATCCACTTTGAGGGGGATATTTTTTGAGGAAACTTTTCTGATTGAAATTGGCCAAACCTTCACTGTCATATCTCTACCTTTTAAAGCTTCATTTCCATAACAGAACAAATATTTCTTGCTGCTTTCGTTGTTGAAAAGCACTTTTTAAATTCACGTAATATACATGTTTGATCTAAAGACATTTTAAAAGGATAAAATCGAAATAAAATTTACCCATTCTGTAATTTCCAAATAATGTAATAATAATAAAAGTATAAATAAATAAATATTTTAGAGTAAGTATTGAAAAAGTACTTCAAAGCGTTCATGTCAAATATGTGATCGGACATTCTTTCCAAACTAATATTTACCGAATGAGACAGATTACAATATAAAGAATGAAACTAAATTTTGTATCGTCTTTTTGACCCACGCTAAAAAAAAAAAAGAAAAAATCTTCTATCGTAAATAATTATTGTCTTTGGCCTCGAGTTGTCATCATAGCAGTCTTTTTTTTTTTCCTCTCGCTTGAAGAAGTAATTACTGTTCATCATTCCTGGTGTTAAATATTTCCTCTTCATCAATCGATTTGTTCATCTCAGAAAAAAGAGCTTGAAAAAAAGTCATACTTACTTCCTGTCAACGCACGATTTCGGAAGCCAATTCTAATTCTGGCGTGATAGTTTTAAAATGTTCTTCGTCTGAGTACCGGGGGGGGTCCTCACGGCAGACAGTACCAGTCTATTGCGTTTAAGCGTGCGGAGTCATTCTTTACTGTCTAGATTTTTAACGAGATGAATTGAATATTTTTAATGTCAAATTTATACTAACGTAAATATTCTGTTGTGTTCGATATCATGAGAAATATAGGCAAATACCAAGGTTAAATACTAACCTTGTACCACACTGTAACCGAACTAAATATATTTCAACCACAAAGCTGGTTAAAGAAATAAAATCTTACAAAGGAATTCACTCGTGTAATGAGCCCGATCTTGATTAAGTCGTCACCGATTGTGGCCGTGTCAGGGTTAGTTAAGCTTAACAAGTGCATGTGGTGGGGGCATTCAATGTGAATAGAACTCGGAAACAATCGCCTCAAACTTGATAATCATTAACAACTCTCGAGTGTATGTGTTTACTGATGTGCGTGTCCATCAGTTATACCAGGAAATTAAGAACATCGCAGTGTGAAAAGCAACTTGAAGTGGTTGATTTGATTATAGCTCTTCCTATTTGAAT
Organism: Acanthosepion pharaonis; assembly: GCA_903632075.3. Lineage (NCBI taxonomy): Eukaryota > Metazoa > Mollusca > Cephalopoda > Sepiida > Sepiidae > Acanthosepion > Acanthosepion pharaonis. The sequence goes on along the minus strand of CAHIKZ030000123.1, from coordinate 964,198 downwards.
TTCCCCAACAATTTTCACACTAATTACTGACCAAATTAAAGAATATTTATAAATTTGTTGTCGATCATAGACTTTGGAAATCGAATTAATACCGAATCGTCAAATGAATGGGACGCAATTAATAATAATGGTGGTCGGCAAGAAGAAGAGGAGGAAAAGTATTTGTTGCCCAAAAAATAAAGAGAAGAAAAGAGAAATAATAACGTAGACGATAAGAGCGTAAAAAGGTCGATAATAATAAAAAAATCTCTGTGATTATTAAATTTTTGGTTGTTGTTATATCATTTTAATGATTATAATTATGATAATAATAGAGGATGTCTAATTATTGTCTCCGAAGAAAAACATACAACAGATTTTTCCACCTTGACAGCCAAGTGGATGACGTCAAAAGAAAGTAAAAACGATTAACATCTTGTCTGATAACTACGAAAACAAATGACTATAACTACGGCTGTCATTCCACGATCTTTGTAGAATATAGAATGATCTGATAATGCTTGACTAAAAAATGAAACTGTACAAAAATTCGCCAAGCCCAAGATCCTAAAACGACGCAAACTAGGATCAATGTCTTTCCCGCCGCTTTAAACGTATCTTCTTTGAGCATTTTCTATAAATAATTTTATGGCGATTACTCTGATAAGCTTTCTCTTTGGTATCTTAATTTCATGAATTTAAACGTAGAACTAAATTGACACCATTTTACTGTTGAAATTACAAGATGTAACGTAGGTTCTATAATAATAGTTTCTTCTCTCGCACTTCCCGTCCTAGCTAAGACGATAAACTACATCCGCGTCCTAGCTAAGACGATAAACTACGTCCAACAGCAAGGCCTCGGATCAGGTTTTGAGGAGCGTGGAATCACCTCTTAATTGCTGGTGTTCCCAGGTTCACCCTGACCCGGGATGGTAGCACCTGTTAGGGTCCCAGCTATGGGCAGATAGTTAACACCCAAACTTGTGTAAAAATAGGTTTTCATACCATAAATGCTTTGTAATAAAAAGAATTATCACCAATAATAATTTATGAAGGAAAAATTATCATCAACAATACTTATGACTAGAGAGCACAAAATCCCCAAATATGTACGACATGCCAAGAGAAATTTACAGTGAAACACATACTATTAGAGTGTGTAGATTTTAATCTAGTGTGAAAATATTACCAAGTGAGTAAATTTTAAAAAAAGACTTTTTATGAAAATAAAACCATCCAAGATTGTAAATTTCTTAAAAGCAGTTGGATTGTACTCAAAAATATGAGTAATTGAAAAATAGTTCATATATATATATATATATATATATGCATACACACCTTTTTTTTTACCAAACTATCGCTATGAATCTATTTCAAAAAGTTTGTTTCGACTTATTTGGGATGAAATGATTAACTAAAGCTACAACATTACGAAACGAAGCAGTTATTTAAGAAAGTGAATTTACAAGGAGATTTGATGTAACTTGGTCTTTACTGATTTTGTACCTCATTAATTTTGACAAAATGGAAATCTTTTATGGCGAAAAATCTTCTTCCTAATATATATATATATATATATATATATATATATATACTTAAAATCCAGTTTCGTTCCATTGTCTGTTTACATATTAGGAATAACTTTCTAAAAACTTTACTTAATTTATAAGCGCAGACAATCTTAATATTTTGAGTTGTAATGGTTAAGGAACATTCAATCTATTTTGATTAGGGGTGGTTGGGATTTAATTTCCCGAGACAACTTGCGTATCAAATATATGCTACTTACAAAGTCCGGTTAAGTTTAGGTGGTGTGGGGTGCCTGATCACAAACATAGACATCCGTTATTCAGCGTGTCATCTGGATTTTCAATAACAAATTTGGGCATTTTTATTTATCCGCTTAATTCATATTTTTATACACAAAGATTTTCTAAAAGGGTCACTTAAATATGAGTAAGTCATATTTTTAATATTTAAATTTTATTCCTACAAATTTTAAGTAACATTCCTCTTTCTAATAACTAATATAGACTATACGGTTTTTTTACAATTAAATATATTAGAATTTAATTACTGATCAAGCATAAATATGTATGTTTCATTTCCTTATTTTTTAACTTTTTTGCCAAAATTAATTATTATTTAAATATTTGACAGTGATTACAAAAAATAGCTATTTCATTTCTTTGATTTAGTAAATTTTTATTTTTCAGAAACTTAATGTATAGTTTTTCATGTATACACAAAGGACATGGGTCACTTAATAACCTACAAGCTCTAGCTTTTAATAATTTTCATTTTACTGTAGGTGTTTTATTGGTTTCTTTTAAGTGCCAGAAATATTTAGATAGGGACGTTTGATTTCGGTATTTGTTATTATTAAAGGACGTTTGATGTTGGTTCCACCTTCTTTTGAATTCATTCCTTGTGCATCCAATATAGAGTCTAACCATGTCTGGATCTTCAATAGATGACTTATTTCATTGATAAACTACTGATTCAATACGACATTTATTATTAAGAGGAGAGTTTTGAGGATTTCTACAGTTACATAATCTTCATTTCTTTTTATTTTAGGATCTATATTTTTTTTTATTTTGAAATAAGTGTTTATTCAAGATATTAGCATTACGTTTCTTAATAATCATTTTTTAAACATTTATTAAAAATTGTACTGAGTTTATCTCATGGAAACAATAAATGCAAGGAATTTTTGTCCTAACTTATTTCTTACCATTTCGTTGTATGGGAGTGTATACCAAATGATTTTTCTGTTTCTATGGTGTCCATTTTCATTTTTTATATAATTGAGTATTGGGCATTTACAGCCACTATTCTTTAGCGCTTTATTATAGAAATTACTATATCCATAGAATATTTTCTCATTTGCTGAATTTGTACTTATTTATTTATTCTTTCCGATAGATGAAGGTATGTGCTTAATTATGGATGGAGGATGATTAGACTTAGGGTGTATATACAAAGGATTGGGCTTATTATATATTATTCATTAAATCTAGTGTTATATCAAGGATTTTTTTTCATTTTAGTATTTACAGTAATTTTCAAGTTTAGGCAATTAAATTCTTTGTGTAATAGTTTTCTAATTTTACACAGAGAATTACTAATACATACGTGTGTGTGTGTATGTATATATATATATATATATATACACACACACACAACTTCAGCAAAGTTTTATCCTTTAAGATAATATTAGTAATGTAATATTGCTACGGCAGATATTTATTAAGATAACTTCGTCTAATATACAGTGATTTATGTGCCATTTTCTCTCGATAGTGATAATGAATTTAGATTTCGTAGATTATTTCTGTTGCACCCTAAGAGATTTTTTTTTATTAATCCAGTGTAAGAGTAGATCTCCCACGTTAAACTTGTGACATATTGCATTCAAGTCAGTTTGTGGGTAAATGCATAAAACCACATTTATCTGATCACACAGTTTTAACTAATTTTAATAAACACATACAACCACAAACTTTGAGTTTTATATATTAGATTAACGTTATTTTCTTAGAAACTGTGCAAAAACAAAAGAATTACCCACGGAGAGCTTCACAGCTCAGCAAAATTACATTAATTCTCTGAGAAGATCTCTGCGACCGAGTAATCTAAAGCACGCCGAACAAGACGATAGTTTCCTCCTACTTAGGACACAGAACTGAACAGAGGGCACATTTTCTTTATTAAGACTCTCAGATGCACAGGCCGGTATATATAATTCACAAGGCATCTACTAAAATATAACGTTTAAAGTAATAACATACATATATATAAGAAATATACTCTTAATGTGTGCTATATTTATCGGATAAAGTGCTCAATATCAGAGATAGAGCGTGTGTAAATATAAAAGTGAACATTGAAGTCAACACTCAGAGGCGACAGGCTGTTTTATGCTAGACGCAATCGTCATGCCTGACAAGTGCGTCTACCCTGAAACAGCCTGTTGCCTCTAAGTGTTGACTTCAATGTTCACTTATATATAATATAATATAATAATCTAAACTTAATGATAATTGTCTCTTCTAATTTGAATAGGGTAAACTTCCTCGACGTAACTCTAGACTTACCAGGCAACACATACCAACCTTATGGAAAACCAAATGCTAACCCTTTATATATACACCCGAAGTCAAACCACCCTCCATCCATAATTAAACATATACCCTCATCAATAGAAAATAGAATTAGCATTAACTCCGCTAACAAGGAAATATTCCAACAACACAATGGCTTCTATAACACTGCTCTAAAAAATAGTGGTTATAAAAATGCAAACATTAACTATAGAGACAATTGCACTGGCCAAAAGAAAAAAAAACAGGAAAAGAAAAATCATTTGGTATACCCCTCCGTTCAACCAAATGGTTAGTATTAAACTAGGACTGAAATTCTTAGCTCTAATTGATAAACACTTCCCCACCAATAGTAAGCTTAGTAATATATTTAATAAGAACACCCTAAAATTGAGTTACAGCTGCACTGAAAATCTAGAAGGTATAATAAAAAAACACAATAATAAAATCTTGAAGAAACCCCCATGCCTGAATAGTATTAATAAAAACCCTACACTTAAATCAGACAATAACAGGGAAAAATTATGTAATTGTAGAAACCTAGAAGACTGCCCATTAGAAAATAAATGCTGCATCAAATCTGTGGTATACCAATGTACTATATCATCCACTGAGTCCTAGTACTAATATGATATACATTGGGTCCACGAAGAATGATTTTGAAGCTAGATGGAGGCAGCGTAAGTGCTCTTTCAACAATATAAATAAAAGAAATCAGACTTCCCTATCTAAATATTTTTGGCATCTGAAGGAAATAAATAGGACACCTAAAGTAAAAATTATAAACAGGACTAGAACCTGTAAAACTTGGGATGACCCATGCCCTTTGTGCCTCCATGAGAAACTGCACATTAAGTTTCTAAATAATTATAATCTATTAAACAATAGACATGAGTTAACGGTTTTTTGTCGACATCATCAAAAGCTAAAAACAAGCATACAATATAATAACTTTTATAATCCATAGCCCAAATAAATAGTTTAAATACACTACAAAAATGATAACCCTTTATGAAGTCGCCAAAAAACAAATGTTACGGCAGTTTTTATATGCACAAATCCCTTTCATAAAGAAATAAAATAAAAATAAATCTCAATAGACACGTAAACCAGACAAGGCTAAAACATCTTCCGTTTCAAATTTAGACACCCCCCCACCTTACCCTGACTTGACATCTATGAAAGTTACTCTATACTGATATTTATTATTGACACCCAACACACGCCTACCCAATTTAAACAATTCGCCCTAGCTGTTACCACGGGAATTTTTTTATTTCAATTATTAAAACACGTAAATTTCAGAAATAAGTTATTCCCAAAAAAATTTCGTTTGAAGATGGAACAGAGCTTATTTTAACTCAATTTAATTCAAATAATTATATTGAAGCTTTCGGCTCGTGTTTTGAAACATGAGACCTCTTATGTCGCGAGTTGGAATCATATTTTTAAATAATTATAATATTATATATATATATATATATATGCGTAGCTGAGTGGTTGGAACGTTCATTTTCCGAACATGAGAATCACCCCCATAATCAATTTTCTACTTCTTGATGTTATCAGCATTCGATGCCTCTAGATTTCAATTTGTCGTTTAATTACCTACATGTAAACAAGCAATTACTGTGTTACTGCCATATTTAGAACTAAATCTATACTGAATGCCTATTTTTGTTCCTCTTCCGTACAGAGTCTTGTCTTATTGTTTTAGCCAAAGCAAAACAATGAAAACTGCTTCAGAACTGACGGGTTTTTTGTTAAATAATGAAAAATTAGCATGAAAACAGGGAGAAACGTGTATGCCATATTTGTTAGAAATTCAAAAAGCCATTGGCACCAGGCTTAAAAAACTGAATCTAAACAAACGATTTACGTGAATGTAAATTTTTGGCAAAGCTATTCACGATTCCGATCACATTCCGCTAAAGTTTTCAGAATCTTTTCTTCCTTCGTTTCTGGATGTTTAGTATTATAAAGAAATGTTGCTCGAATTAATGTCATTAGAATAGTCAATAGTGTGTGAAAGAGTCTTAGCTAAAGTACACATGATCTTTCGTCTTAAGACTGGAGTTAACTTCAGAATGACTCAAATTCTGATCTCTAAAGTATTCGATCAGAATTTACAAATAAAATTTACGTCTGTGTTCAACGTTCTACCCAAAAGTTTTGGAAATTTGGCGGCGTGCACAAACAGAAAGTTTGATTGGATTTCTGACCTTATTCTTGATTTTAAAAAATGTCTGTTACAAAAGGCCTGTTTTGAACACAGTCGAAAGTAGATGTTAAACTAAGTAACTACGTTTTGATTCAAATTCACCAAACCGTGGAAGTTACCTTATATATTATTATGCATATATTTTAGAATCTGTCTATATTGTCTTTTTGTAACAATATTTATATAAGTGATTTTCCTTTCATCTTATTACTCGGACTAATGGAAAATCCGTAATACATATCTACAATTGTAATTTATTAAGCTTAGCTTAACTCTGTCAATAAAGCATCCAGAGGGGATCGAACTTATTACTATGTTGTACTGCTATGTGAGACTGACTGCTGACTGGCTGATGATAACCCTCATGTTGAGGCACTTCACATCTTTATAATTGTAATTTCCTAAGCTTAGCTTCTTTTTTTTTTTTTTTTTTTGACAAAAGACCACAAGTATTGGGCACTCATTCAGAATCAATTTCACAACCTCAACATTAACTGTCAGACTGGCTCGCTCATCATTTCCCCCACATCGATTTGCTTCTGCAGATATTTATAGGGAATTACTAAGTGTAGCTTAGCTGTGGCACAAGGCTGCAGGTAGGGAGTTACGAGTAATGATTAAACTCACTACTCAATCGTAACTGATCAAGGAAGACAAACTTGCTAACTATTAATACCACGTTGAAGTGTTCATCATACTTATTATAAAACCCAGGTTGTGTGTGTGTGTGTGTGTGTGTGTATATTGGATCGGATTTCCTACATTTTTCAACCGATTTCAAAAAAACTTCACAGGACTACGTAAGATTACCTTGCGGTGGTTCTGACAGCACCAAAAATTGGAAAAACACAATTGTTTTTGCACGAAATCGATTTGAAAACACGATTAAGAGGCATCGCGAAAATGAAAGGGGGACAACTCATATCGAGTTATACTTATTATAAAACCCACGTTTTTTGTTTGTGTGTGTGTGTGTGTTCGTTTATATATAGGGCATCGGATTTCCTACATTTTTCAACCGATTTCAACAAAACTTGGGTAGTGTTTCTTATTGTCTTGCACACTTTTTTCTTTATTTTTACATTCAGAATGCTTTAAAAATTCTATTTACAAAACAATTAAAATTCTATTCAATTGGTAGACTCATAACGATTGAAAACAATGTTTTTGTTTGAGTTTGGGTTTGACCTTGACCAATTCGTAAAAAACAAACTAATTAAGACATGCGTGTCCGTCAACCTTAAACAATAATCGTTGTCAATTTTATTTTTCAGTCTTTATGATGGTTGATACTTGATCTATCTCTTACTGTTACATCCCCGGGCAACACCGGGCTCTACTGCTAGTATTTACTAAGCCCAACTTAGTCTTGGCAGAGGGACACAAGTATGACATCCAGTAAGAATCACTCACTACACAGTAATAATGGCGAATTAGACTATTTCCTTTTCCATTGCCCAACGGTGAGGTGTCCTTCAAGAATCTTTGCCAGTGAGGAACGAACTCGCTACGCACTCGTAATTTATCTCGCGAGACAAACTTGTTGATCATTATCGACGTCGATGCCCACAAAATGAAGTAATTATTTCGATTCCAAAGAAAAATAATTATGAATATTTACCGACTAATCAATTTACTACGTGGATGATGCTCAAAGGTTCTCGATTTTATCAGTTTCCCAAAATCAAGTTTTGTTCAGACCGATCACTTTTCAGTACAACTTCATAATTCAAGTATGTTTTTAAAAAAATACTGTTATTTTTAAGGGCTTCCTCAAAGACTCTATTTGTGAAAAATATTTTTTAATATCTTTACTTTTTTGCTATCAGTTTTCAACGTGCTAACATTAATGAAAAAAAAAAGGTTTTATAACAGATCATATTTCTCTGTTTAAAAATCTTGTAATTAAGATTTGTCTTTTTTCTTTAAGGTAAAAATGACAGACTATTCTTTTTGGAGTGGGACGGCATGTGTCTACAAAGCCATGTAATTATCAACAAAAAATATTAAATCATTTTTGAGGATTTCTTTGTTCTTTATTTTATCCCAATTCCAACACCATTTTTATCTTTATTTTAGTTGCTTCAAAATAGAACCACAGATTTGCCTAACAACATTGACGAAAAGTGATTTCAACAATTTTTGCCGATTAAATTCTTGAAAGGTTCTATTTTCAATGCAAACGCCCTTCTGAATTTCACGATTAGAGAGGTAAGTTTATTTCTTTATTTTGTTTTAACCTTTCAAATTCTGTTCGACATACAAGCTAAATTGACTCGTTCCGAATTCTTCCAAGATATTCATGACGTATTTTTCTTGTGTCAATATTTTAAATCAAACGTAAGTAATAAAAAAATTCAGTAGTTTTGGCTTTCTTTTTTGTCTGCAAAATTTCATCTATTCACTTTGTCTTGAAATTTCTGCTGAATGCTAATAATATTGGGTATATCTTTCCTTCTAGCGAGAAACATTTCTATATTTCCTTTAATCTCTAATTTTCATTAGTGTTTACAATTTTAAATAGTAAATTTTAAAAATCAAATATTTGTTTTCCTTATATATCTTAGAGAAACTGAAAACAGCTGATAATCGTGAGAACTATGCAGACATAAAGCGATCAACACGATTTTTTATATAATTAAAAACCTAATTTTTTGTTTTTCTTTAAAAACATTTTTCTTGCTATATTCGACGTTCTCGTTTTCACCTTAAAAATAAACTTAACATAATTTCCATGCTTGAATCTGGGTGCAATTGATAGGTAATATTTTTTTTCTTGTATAATTAAGTATTTTGGTAATCCAACACCCTTTAAACTTGAAAGTTATTAATTAGATACCTTTCTTAAGAAATATGAAATTTAATGTCACTCTTAACAGTTTTATTTTAATTTCTTTAGAATATATTTCCCATAAAGCATCATAAACGTAAAGGTGAAAGCTAAGTACAAAAAAAAATTAGACCGCTGAAAGTTTTCGTTAAAAATAACGGGGTAAATAATTTGTTCACGTAAATGTAAATCATTTCACTTTTCTCCTTCCGTAGAACAAATTAGCCTCATGGAATTCGTAAATATATCATTCATCACATGTCAAGAGACGCGAAAGTTTATGACCTGCTTTGTTTTATTTTCAAATTACATCTTTTTGGCGCAAAAGCTAAGTTAAGTTTGGTTCAAAATATTTTAAATAAACATTATAATTTCTGATTTTCTTAAAATAAGTTTTGAAAAAATGATAATTGATATTTAAAAAAAATTTCAAAGTCAGATTTCCATTTTTTTTTTAAAATGGAAAAGAATGGTCAATTTGCTGACTCAAAAAAAACTAGATTTTAACGAAAATTTCGGACGTGCTAGGAACGATTAAAAATGGAAAAAAATACCCCAAAAATACTTTGACCTTTCCTCTTAATAATAACAAACATTTAGACGATAAAATTTTGTTTTCGTCAAGTTTGGCGTCTTTTTCATCATGCTATGCTCTTTTTTTAGCGATCTCGTGGACGTACCCAAGTTAACACCATTTATTTTTTTTTAGTTATTTTTATTTTAAGAAATATATCTGTTTACGTAATATACAAACGCATCGTAGAAAGTAGGTTTGTTTTTTAGGGGGTGGTGTTCTTTTGTTGTTTTGTGGAGATTTTTTATTTTATTTTTTTTCTTCCTTGAAAAATACTGTTGGTCATTGAAGATATTTTAATAGTGTACTGCTGTTTTGCAAGATGAAACGCTTCCATTCATTAATGTCTGTCTTGCATTATTTCATCTCCTTATTACAGAAAATCAAACTTAAAATTGAGTTGAATCTACTTTTACCAGATGTCTGTAAACTTGGCTACTATACTTTTCGAACACTCTATAACGAAATACAAAGCCATGATATGGTAGCTGATCTTTCAGGATGTTATTCTTTTTAATATGCTAATAAAGATATTAGTCAAAGGTGATAATGGTAGAGAATTACTTTTGTAATTGAAGATGATCTATTACGTATGCAAGTAAAATCGTTTTTTTTTTGTTTTTTTTTTTAAGATCCATGAATCGAACAAGTACTGTGTAGCCCAACAAATCGATTCTCATAGTTTTTGTGACAATCTGATATCCTCCACAGATGGCTCGCACAATATGGCCAAGCGGGCATTTGCTTTTTTTTCTTTTTTTTTTTTGGTCTTCTGAATGGTTTTTCAGTTCAATTATGGAACTATTAATGTTATTTGTACTTAAGGTTAACACAAAACCTTCATATTTGTACCCTATATATTCGTGTATAAGCGGAATTCATGTGTAGTGAGACTCCTGAATTGTTTGCATGAATTTTAACCCCTCCCACCCCCTCAAAAATTACTTGTGTATAGTGCAACCGGTCACCGTAAATGCATATTAACTACTCCAAAATATCTGTGTATAGTGCGACCCTCTATTTTTTTACGCAAAAAAAAACGGATCATAGCACTATACACTAGTATATATAGTAATTTAAAACAATTCAGTTGTACGTCTAGAAATTCTTGGAAAGTCATTAAATTTTATATTTAACCATTTCTTTTGGAGACTTTCAATACCAGACATGGATTCGGTATCCCCAAAACAAATGAACAGAGATCTATTTGTTTTCTGATGAAAGTTTGAAAATTGATATTCGGTGCCAAAAGTGAGTAATGATCAATAAACGTCTGAAAGGAATTGAGTATGATTTAAATATCTTCCCGAGAACAATTTGCAGATTTAAATTGTTTCATTTAGGAACTTGCACTAAAGAAAATGTGTCTGCTGCATTTTTTTTTTTTTTTTTTTTTTTTTTTTAGGGTTATTCAAAGCTGGGTTGGAGAGAGAAAAAAAAGTCAAAATATGACAAATGTACTAATTTGACTGAATTTTGTGTTGTAAGGCCTGAGAATCTGCTTGAGTTTAAAGAGTCTAAAGTTAAAGCTGTCTACCAGTTGTAACATTCATTTAACCAAAATTCCAATGATTTTCCTAGCAAAAAGTAACCATCCAGAACTAATCATGTAAAATAAGCGGATTTTGATAAACTTCAAGCGATTATATAATTCGACAAATACTTGGAGGTATGACAAAGACCAGTTCTGAAATCCTGAAACTATCGACTTTCAAACCAGATATATAGCACATATCACTTGGGAAGATATTCTCAAAATGCCAAATGTCCACGTTCGGGCCCGCTGTTTCACAATGAATCTGGTGTCGTGCATACGTCGACTTCGTCCAGCAAATATCTACAGAAATGGTTCAAACACAATATTAGTAATTATTGCCGTTTCCTTTAAGAAACATTAGGTTTTCGTTTACCGAGCAACTAGAGCTACTTTCGATTGAAAATTATAAAATCTTTCTATTAAAACAATCTTTCTGGAATATCGGTTGCTCAAATTATGCTTCTTTCTTCTACTTATCAAATGATGAATATCATACACTTGGTAACTTTATATTTTTTGTTGGACAAGTTGTGCAAGTGAAAATATTCATGGTTATTTAAGTTCGTCTCCTAAATCATTCACAAGTGTGAGGAATTTTACTTACACAAGTTAATGTAGCATTGTTCTTTACTAAAGTAAACTTAGTAGACATTTAAGGTGTGTTAGAAGAATGCTTTGTGTTTCAACCCAGATAAAATTCAGGCTTTCCATACTAACTTTTGTCTTTCAGACCGGTAGAAATTATCCCCATTGATGCAAAACATTCTAGCCACTCTTTTTTTTTCACAATTTGGCTATATGTCTGATTGAGCTCAGATTGTAAGCATCCAGTTTCACAGTAATTATTTACATCCCCACAGAATATTGACTTAGAAATAAATATTCGCATTGTGTATCTTGCTAAGGTTGTGACAGTCGTTAATTTCTTCTGAACATTTTAGACATTGTGGAATATACTAAACCTCTTTTTTTTTCTTCTTCTTCTATCAAATGTTGAGATACTGTCCGGGCTACTTTCTGTCAGGACTTCAGTTTTACCCATCCCCTACAAAACATAAGGTAATGAGAAAAACTCCCAGACTCTGAAATTTGTTCAACTTTCTTTCATCGTGTGTGTGTGTGTGTATATAAATATGTTATACCTTCGTTTCCTCCTACTCCTGTTCTATTAAATGCTATTCCTCGAAGTCTGTTGTTCTATATCTCCTCTTGTCATCAGACCACAAATCAACATAAATTCCAAATAAGCTGGTTTCAATTACATTATAATCAACCATAAAATAATCAGTAAAGCAGGGAAAGTAGGGAAAATTATTTGCTACTATTTTTTCATACCTCTGGTCCATGTCCATTTTACACAATAAAAAATATTTCCGATTCTGTTCATGTTTTGATTGTATAATAAATTATTATCCTGCAAAAGTAGCCTATTTTTTTTAAATGCCTTGCTATTTACTCGTACAACACTTAAGCAAATGAAGATGAATAATGCAGAGGAAGATTTGTATTATTTTTTATGGTATGATCAGCCTTCTTTGAAAATGTATTTTTTTTTTTTTACCTGGGCTTGAACACTGAAAAAAAGAACAGGTCGTTATCACCCAAAACAAGTTTCGATGACTATTGTGTAAAAATGTGTTTCTCTTACCAATAAACTTGAAAACGGAAACTGAAAGATACGACGTAACTCTTAATTTCCTATTCTATCATCTGCGTTACATTTTTGTTATTTATAATATTACCGATGTATTGGATTGGCGTGAAATATACGGGTACTTTAACTATTATCGGAACAGAACAATTTCCGGCCTCGTTAGTTGCGTTCACTTTCGCACAAATACTCTTAGGGTTGGGCGGCATGGATCCATTTCTTCTCCACTTCCACATAGATGAGTTAAAGGCAGAGCCGAATTAAAATATTTCCATTGCAATATACATATTAAAACCAACAAAAACATCCTTGGTAATTCTATTAGATTAGCCAGAAGTGATCGGTTCGATAGATTCATTGGACAGTTCTTAAACATTGTTCAAACTCAAAAGGATTTCTCTTGTACGCATACAAGAAAAATATTTTTTTTTAATTAATCGCAGTACCTTATCATTTTCAATAAAACGCATATATGCACGTCTACGGGCCCGCGCATTCGATAAACGTAATAAAGATACGAAGGCCGGTAAATGTAATTCACACTCTTAATGAAACCTGTATAAAAGAGGAATTGCTGCCTAAACACAGACACACACACACACACACACACATATATATATATATATATATATATATATATATATATATATATATACTAGCAGTATAACCCGTCTTTGACCGGGTCTTTCATTACTGAGAATTTTTGCCGTTCAGTTGGAGCAGTTTAAGTTTAAAGTCAGCTCACCCGAAAATCAATATTAGTAACAACATTTGGGTGCAACTGAGGCACATCCCCAAATAGGGGTGTTAAGAATTTGAACGGGGGGGGGGGCCTGAAAAGGAAACTGTATAATAATAATAATAATATTGTAATAATTTAAACTATTTTTATAAAAATTTTTATGAAAGATTATATATATATAATCTCCAAGAACAGATAGTAAAACGTTGCTGAGAGTTATAATGGACAGGAAGTAGTGGAGAGCTGTTGTCGCCAACAATTTGGACTCAAAACCGGCACTGAAGAATTATCTATCAAACAAAAAATTTCCTCGAAGTCTGATGAAAACTGTGGAAACACATAAACAACATCCGATCTCACACACACACACGCACGCGCGCATTTTGAGAAATTTTATATATATATATATATATATATATATATATATATATATATGGACAAAGTCCGACAATTTATTTATTAAAGACATTTTTATGTTTCACGTTCTTTTTTATAGATACAAGTATTTAAGTAAATGCTCTGTTTATAATAAACAGTATTAAATAACATTTACCGGCCTGAATGTCCGAGAAATTTTCATAGAAAATATTCGTCCTTTGACAGGATTCGAACCTGCATCCTATACGGAACCGTCATTTACGCTGACGTGCCTTGATATAATATGTTTCTACTCTACCTATAACCTATTAATGGGTTTAGTAATGTTGTATTTGAAGTTCTGTAAAATTATTCGTAATTCTCATTTTTTTTTATCAACTATTAACAAATTCATATTTTTAATGTTACCATCGTTGTTATTTGTATGCGCATGCGCTAATATTAGGTTTCCTGTACCGCTCCAGTAATTACCCCACTCCTCCTGCTATCCTCTACAAGAGCCAGATCAGGCCGAAAATGAAGTACTGCTGTCATATTTGGGCTAGAGCTGCCCAGTCTTGCTAGTCCAAAATCCTCTACGTGGCCTTGTGGGTGATGAAATATTTTCCACCATACGTCCTCTTTCTCAGAGGCGAAACGTTTCAAGTCTCTCGTTACCCTATCATTATTTTTATGGAAAATGTTCAGGCGAGCTACATTCCTTAGTTCCACCAGTTCTAACCTTCAAAGCTTGGACTCCTTATGCCATGTACACTGTAGGGAACTGCCGTCCTTTCCTTCATATTCATATCAAGTGACAAGTATGTTCCACTCGAACAGCTTTTTAGTGGAATCGACTCCGCAGAGGGTGCTTCCCCGTCCAACACAATCTTTACCTATTCAAGTCTAGGGTTAACCGTTATCTTTCCGCATATCATCATAAACTGCGCTTCTTAATTATATTCTTAACACTCACACAGCAATGTCCTCTATTTCAAATGGCTATTGGATCTTGTACGAGAGGGTGAACATTAGTAAGAAAACAAATCTATTTTATTCTTGACTTGTAAATATTCAATTTGCTATTTCCACCGAATCAACTAGTACATATTCACGATGCATCAAGTTATACATATCTTGGTGTGTGTTAATGTAACACAGAAGGATCATAAAAAGGGTATTAAAGGTATAGAAATCTGGCGTCATGCATTGGAGAATCCAATAATATTCGCTTCCATGGGCAAATAACAATATCAGTGATTGGATAGAGCATTAATTAATCAGACTTGTGGACAACTGAGCTCGTTTTCTCTACAGACAATCTTGGGTAACCAAGTTTTCCATGAATGTAAAGAACGTTTTAGTCAACTGGGACGGCTTGTACAATAATTATATGCAAACTACCCAAATTCAGTTTTCAGATAACTGTCGGGCAATATCAGGCCTCTGATAGGATCTCGGTGTCTTATAAATATTTACGAAACACAGGGCCAAAAAGAAGGAATTGAAAATCCTATGTTAATTTTCAAAGTACATAGTTTAACGAAAAGTATTGGGATATTTTGCTATAGAAACAGAGTTAAAGGTCGCAGAGTGAAACCACTTTGTGTAGATTGAGCTTGAACGCTGACACTCATACACGTTAAGTTATAATGGTCTGCCTCACTTCCAGTGTTTATAGCAGCATTTGGAACGAAAGTTTGTTGCGTGTGGTCATTTCGCCATACCATAGAGGTTCCATCAGTAACCATGGTTTGTGCAGCAGTTTTGGGCCAAGCACAACATTCCCCATGTTCAACAACTACCATACTGCCCAGATTTCGTCCTTTGCGACTTTTCCTTTTTTTTTCCCAAACATCAAATCCTACTTGAAAGGAACAAGATTTCAAAACGCTGAGGAAACCAAAGAGAATGCAACGAGGCAACTGCTCGCTGTCTCCCAAAACGGAATTCCATGAACGCTTCCATTAATGGAAACGACTGTGGGGCTTCAGAATGGGACTACTTCGAAGGAGATTAAATAGCGAATTGATATGTGTTGTAGTTTTATTTTTATAGCACTTGTCCCGATAATTTTTGATCAACCTCGTGCTGATTTTCCAAGCGTAGCTTAGATGTAGCACAAGGCCAAGAGTAGGAAGCACCCAGTGAGGATCGAACTCACTACTCAATTGTAATTGTTCTAGCGAGACATGCTTGCTATTACACCGCCTCAAGAAGCCCTTGATCAGACCTCGTATGCCTGCTTCGTAGATCAGTTTCAAATTCTGCTTTTATCATTATTGTTTTCCCTCAAACATTCGATGGTAGAGAAGATAATACCATTGGTTAAACCTTCATACCTATTAGCAGGAAAAGTATTCAATTACCAACTTTTGTTTTAATACTCTCGGTGAGTTTGTTCACCATTATTGGCTCTAAGTTGAAAACCCCATCTTGTTCTGCAAACCTGTCTTCTATTCGCCGTTTATAATTAACTCTCACTTCAATGCATTAGATATCTGAGCTCATATTTGCAGTTATGAGCTTATTTGAAAATTCAAAGATGCAAGATTGAGACTACCAGAACATTTTTTGTCTATTCCTGCTATTGCTAATTTATTTTTTTTTATTTTTTCAATTCTTTTCTACTCTTTCGGTTTAAATATTCGAATCTCTAACACATATCAGATTTACGCAGAAAGTCACTCGTAAATTTTTACACATAAGAAACAGACAAGTTATTAGACCTATTGTTTGCAATTTTTCTTTTCTCAATGTATTTTTGCATTGGACTCGTTTTGATTTTTCCCTCCATCTCCACAACTTTTCTAATGCAATTAAAACAAATAATGTAGTTCATTGACAAGTCAGCCCGCCTCCAATTATCAACTGTTTGCTGTATGTTGCTGATGTTGCAAATTACTACGCGTTGTTGCCGAATGTTTTAACCACCTCTCATTTTGATCCTACAAAGCGAAACTTCCAGAATGTCTTCATGTTTCCCTACGCTGTTCCTAAAGCTGAAAAGAAATGATCATGCACTGAAATTTGTATTCTTCAGTCAATTGCTTTGGGACACAACGAGCCGACATTTTCCGATATTCCGGCTTCTCGTGGACTATTTTATGGACTACCAACTTTGGAATATTAAGTTCTACAGACTGATCACAACGTTTGCGCCATCTATATTGACCTCATAATGTGGAATCATCCGTCGTCAACAACCTCCAAAATATTCAAAGTTCAATGAGGAAATTGACGACAAGTGTGATCTGGAATGCAAGGAGTGTGTTGTTTGTGATATTCCTAATGTATTGTCAAATAATTAACACAGATACATTAAAATACTTGATAGTTTGATAGAAGCTGTTTGCCGAAAGAGACTTGGAAGTTGGCGTAAGAATGTCAGCATGCACGACAACGCCATCATATACATGCGCGGTGTGACACCGATATGGTTGGAATATTTTACATTACCCACAGAATAGTTTTGATTCCTTCAGAAAATCATTTATCTGGGAAGTGATTCTACGAAAATGATGCGGTTTCAAATGCGTAAGGGTGACTATAGTCGCTTAACACTACACGTTCTTCGAGGAGGCGATTTATGCGCGGATATACCGATTGAACAAGCACATCTTTCTCGATACCGACGACATAGGAAAATTGTATCATAATGCTATTGTTTTATTTGTATACCAATAAATGTGTTGGATTAGTAAATGTTTTCACCTTAATTTTCGGACATCCCTTGGAAATGTGGCGAGAAAGGTTATGCGATACTTTGACAGTATTTTGGAATCGTGTCACAGATTTAAAGAAAAATGGCTTCCAGTTGTATCTAACCTCACTTAGCGAATCTTCTTATGAGACTTATGGATTATGAATGTTGCAGACCATTTTATGTGATTCCATTTCGTACATCTCTATGAATGGGATGTAGAATTAATTTCAACTTCACCCACCGCGACGTGAACGAGTCCGAACTTTTATTGTCTAACTCTAAAACGGTAGATTTTATCAAAATTTCTTTATTATTTTCGAATTAATCTTGTACATTTACACCTAAATGGAACTATTAGGGAAATTTTTATTAGAAACTGAGTGCGGGGCTTGAAATGCAAATTATCTTTTTGAGGTTCCGAGTTGAAATTAGTTCTTTCAACCCGATGAATAAATCACCAATTGCCTGTAAAGTGACAAATTTTATTCAAAAGCCAATTATATTTTTATTTTTACCAATTCTGCTAGTATTATGTCTACATTTTTGTCTTAAATCTGTTCAGGAGAATAACTAATATCTACATGAGATACAGAGACAATTAACTGGTCACATTTTTCTCTCCTTACCTACACGTATGCATATGTATGTGTAATTTTGAATATGAATATACAAACGCTCGAATTTTATCCGAATACATAGATCTGTTAAAACAACTCACGAATTATCACTCGAATCCACACATTTTTGTCTGCATGTAAGACATATAACTAAGTTCATGATGGGAGTAATGCGTCTTATAACGTTGGTCCCTGGCTTGAGAAGCCAATTAGATCTGTTTAAGTGTTTTTTTTTCTTTTCTTCATAGAGAATAAGTAAATGAGAATAACTTACTGGAATAAGTTACTAAATTTTTAACAATTCGTCTTAGACGTATGTAACCATAGAGAGGTATTGAATGCCATTTCGATTCTTAACAAAAATGGTCGGCAATTCATCTTTTATATCCATTACTATAGATCACTGCAGGAAAAAGCAGCCTTAAATATGTTATTCACAAATCGTTTGCGGTGTATAGAGACAGTTGCTTTTTAGTTAACATACTGCACTGAAGCAGCATTAAGATGATTTGACGACTGGCAGAAGGGAACAGAACTAATATGGCATTGCTCCAAGCGGCTAATCGGAATGCATCGAGTATCTTTAATATATCAATGAGTTTCATCACACTGGGTGGTATTATTATTCATTGACTAGATTTTGGAGAAATCTTTTACGGAGTTTGGCACTATATTCCGTTCGCAGTTATAAATCTTTGGAATACTTTTTCTGTGTAAAATGTTTTTTTGTTTTTTTTTCATAATGATTAGATACTGTAAATTGTAAAATTTGCCACATAGCATTGCATGTAAACATTTTAATGATTTAATGTTCTATGGGTCGTGTCCCTTCAAGATGTAGGGTATCATGGCTTCTCCACAACTTCATATACTTTGTAGCTTTTTGAAATATTTCTTTTTAATATCCTATTCATTCCCTGTTCTGTCATTGATTTACACAAGTTTGTTAGGTTCGTTATTTGCTGTTTCGTTCTGTTTCATTGACTTCAATATGTCCTGTGAATGTCCTACACAATTGATCCAAATTCATTTAGTTCATTAGTAAATATAAATTTAGATGCAAATATCAATATTTTATCTTCCTGTTCTTCTATTTTTCTTTTTTGTCCTTTCTCTTCACCAAAGTCTTCCGTTTTTTGTTGTTGTATTTTTTTTGTTTTTTGTTTGTTTTTTTCCTTCAATCTCTGTAACACTTGCATCCTAGTGGCATTATCGATTTGCTTGGGGTGAAATGATTAAAAAACCATGACTTATTGAATAACCAAATAAAATGAAATAATCTATAAAAAAAAAAATCTTTCATTTGAAGATTCGTTTCGTTTGACTTTCTTAGGCTCTGAATCAAGTAGTTAGCTAGCTTTCATGTTCCAAATCTATTATAGATTAGCCTTATACAAGTACATATTGCAACAATTTAAGCGTCTGTGTACGTGGGGAGCCCGCCAAAATAGATTGAAAGAAATTGAGGTTAATGTTTAAAAGGAAAAAAAGCTTGATAGTTGATCAAATTGGCGAAGGATAAGTTTTTAAAAGTTGAGTCAGGAAGCAAAAATAAAATGAGAAAAATACCGAGACAGAAAAAGATGGACAAAAAAAAAAAACAGAACGACTAAATTTCTCGCTTAAATACCTGTCAATAATCAACTTGAGACATCATAAAATAGAATGCGCTTCGTTTTCCATACTCTTTTCAACAGCATCGTCAAGATCTATTCCTAAAACCTCACTGTCAACTACTACTTTTAAAATGCACAATAAAAAAAGGTAATTGTCTTTTGGTCATGAGTAAGCTTGTGCGTTGGGACGCTGTGGTGTAATGGATATCGGCTCGGAATGAGACATCGGAGAGCCGAGTTCAAATCTCAGTCGGTTTCGTTACATTCACTTACGTGCAAATACCGTTGTAAAATGTATGAATCCAGCTCTTCTACCCCCATCCGCTCCCCAGGAATAGCAAGAGAAAATATAACTTTGGTTATCAGCCAATCTACAACAGAAAGAAACGACAACCTGCTGCAAGGAAATTTTCTACTTCGACTGTTATGAATCAAAAAAGACATTACCATACCGCGTACTTCGGTTTCGCCGTGCTAAAGGCTTGAAACAACGCTTTCCCTAAAGTACTTTTTAATCTGATCCCAGATCTCTGTTTATCCGTCTCTTAACTTTTAAAATATACTTGCAGAAATTTTTCATCATTTAGTCTCATCCCTTCAATTACTTCTTCTGAAAAATAACAAACCACTTCTGCCAGTTATCTACAAATGATATACCGTAACTTACATTTTTCTAATGAATATCATTTGTGATTTTTCTTTTGTAAATTTCCTCTTTTCAGTCCTACGAGCCTAACACTTTATGGTCTCTTCACATTACTGTTTTCGTGGACGTTTTTCCTGATGTGAGTGTATTTCGACAATTTTACTGGAGTTTCGCATTCATAAAAATAAAAAGACAACCATTACATTTTTATAAGTACATTAAAATACTTGGCTTGTTTCGATAGGTTTAAAAAATATATATGGCAGGAAAAATTTGCCAGAGTAGACGGTATTGAGAATATATATCCGACTACTGATTTACATGAAGAAAGACTGTTTTCCCTCAGTTAAAAGCTTATATTTCATTTTTTTTTCCTCAGACCACCCGGAGTTGGTCTCGCTTATAAAGAAGTTATGGATATTGTTAATTATGGGTGGGTCAGAAAATTCAGTTGGCAAATCAAAGTGGATCTGATATTTTGAAGGCTTGTTTTCATAATAAAATAAAAAAAAACAAACATGATTCTACAAATGTACCTATTCAACGACCAATTCCACATATTACTGTTGCATTTGAAGTAAAGGTGCTAATTATGTTGTTCATTTTTTTTTTATATGTTCAGAAGCAAATATCAATAATTTCATGACTTCAATGCTCGGTTTTAAGGGCAGTTCAGATTATATTTAATTTAATGTGCTGTATTATCAGTCATATTGTCTAACTCAGAAAAGTGATCTTACATCAATTCCTTTCCGTTTGCCTGTCCTATATTCTTCCATCAGCCGTGCACAAACCTTGTTAGACCCCCCGCCTACCACCAGCGTACCTAAAATGGATGTGAAACCTTGCTATAAATTTTTGCCCGTAATGTCAAGTCACAATAATCATTTACACTTATTTCCTAGAGATTTAAACCTTTGTCAACATACAAGCCAACATACAAGTCGCCTTAAATCTTAAATATCAATATGTAAATCGCAGCAAAGTTTCCAGAACTTTAACTTCGATCTACCCAAGTTATATACACTGTCAGACCATCGCTTCGAAGGGGCGGTAGGCCTCTACGAACGCTCAGTAATTTCTCGAAGAGAAGTTTTCTTTTGTTGATGGATTGATTCGTTTTGTACGGCTTATCAACCGTTTGCAGGTTATTTAAAGTCAGAAAACATTTTTAAATTGTAAGAATTTTCTTTTTTTATTAATCCATATCTGTGGGGGAAAACGATGGATTCGAACTTTTCCCAAGGTTATTCGCGCGTAAATAAATATAATGAACCTATCTGGAATTAGAACTCTGCTCTTCGATTAACAATTCACTCATTATCCATTACACCACCCGCACAGCACATCCAAGCTTACAGCACCTGGTATTCCCAAGCGGTCACCCATTTAAGTACTAACACGGCTCGACGCTGCTTAACTTCGATGGTCGTACGAGAGCTGGTGTTTCAACGTGATGTGTCCGTAAGCCTATAAGAGAAGGAGGCTCCATCCAACAGAAAACCTGCGACCTCTAGACCTTATTTCCATGACATGTAAACTTTAACTTTAAAGGGTGGGGGGGGTCACACGTACGCATCACCTCACCTGACTTTGAAAACTTTACTTGCGCTAGCATGAGGGCTGTCCCACACTACTGCACCTGATATGGAAATCCCTCCCATCTCTTCAAACCAAGCCATGCAAACCCATAATAATCATGTAATCATTAAATGTGATTGTTGTATAGTAATACATGTGCACTATAATTCCATTCATTCTTTCATGTCAACCGTTATCTGTGAAAAGATCATATCACAATGACTAACAATGAAATTGGAAAAGTAGAGTCCATATCGCTATCTGAAGCGCTAATACTAAAATCATATCGCCGATAGGATTTGAACTCGGTCAATTCCATTTTCAGAATTGTTTATAACTGTTTGAACTCTGGTCTCTGAAGTCCACATGACGAAGCACAGGTATTATTAGTCACAACTATATTATCCCCTGATGAATATGAAGACTTATTAATCTTGGCACCGGTATTAAGTTTACATTTCCATCCGGCTGTGCACAATGGAAATTTAAAAGGCAAATAGTTTTAGAGAATTCTCTTATGACAAAAGAGGTTACGGATCCTTGGTGAACGACATGTTTATACAATGGAGTAACTTGTGATTGGCTAATATAACTGACAAGGAAGCCATGGTGGTTATGTAAGGTCAATGCTTAGAAGACCCGTGACGCATCAACAGTGTTACACTTGGAAAGAATGGCGGTTACCTGTGAGGTTAATCTAACTTCGTTTCTGTTTCTTCGATTAATATCCAAACATCTACTCTTTGACAGCAAATCAATGACATATATATATATGTACACTGGGAATACATTATATTTAACAATTTACATTATTCTCGCACCTGGTACAGAAACGGACAAAAACACTTAAAATTTTGAAAAATAACTGAAATTTCGTGTCTACATGTTTTTTTTTTTTTTTTTTTCCAAGAATCCACTTTATATCGGAGATCTGGATGAAGTTTCAATAAACTTTACTATAAAATTGAGTGTTCAAAAGATTTATTGGAAGTACATGGGTTCTGCACAGATAGTAGAAGATAACCACAATGACTCCATGACACCGGATATGATTTTTGTGGAAGATGTCCTCTCAACCCAGTTTAGATATTCCAGAACACAACACACACTCAAGGTATATCGCTGAGACGTTGTTACAAAATATATTAAAATGTTATATTTAGGAACTACACGTGTCTGAGGAGACCTTCTAGTTTTTAAACGGTGCATTTTTACGTTTACCGATCTGTGTATTTGAGGGTCGAAACCACCGACATGCTTTCGACTAATATATATAATATATATAGAGAGAGAGAGTGAGTGAGTGTGTGTTGTAGCATACCTACGGATGATAATAGGTATGTCACCATTCACATAAATACAGTAGTAAATACTGTATGTTGGTCTGCAGTTAGATTCGTCTTCAGAAACACCAACCGACCCCGTTTTTATATGGGGCCTACGGGAAATTTTTGGCGAACCTACTGGCTCGGATACCCCACATTCGACCTTGTGCCCCATCTGACCGTCTGGGGCGGTTGGTAGATATCCTGCAGTTGGAGATTCACTGTGGAATTCACTTGACTCACTTCTAGCAGTTGACTACTACTTCTACGCGCCGCTGGCGAATCTTATAGGTGTTGATTTTGTCCTGTATTATGGTTCATTACCAACCTTCGTGTGATTATTCTATTCAGTAACCTTCTCTAGGTTATAACAGAGAGATTGTATTAAATGGTCAACCGCTGTAATATCTTCTTTTTAATAGATCCGGAGAATGCTAGGCTTATGGCCACATCACGTTGAAACATCATTTCCCGTACGATCACCGAAGTTAAGCAACTTTTTTCTTTTAATATTGTAGTCGAGGCCTTCTGCTTCCACTGTCTATATGCATCTTCAAGCGAAAATTTTTTTTTTTTTTTTTTTTGGGGGGGGGGAATAACTTATTTCTGAAATAAGTTATTCCAAAAAACAAATTTCGCTTGAAGTTTTCGGTTCTTGTTTTGAAACATGAGAACTCTTATGTAGTGTGTTGGAATCATATTTTTAAATAAATAATATATATATATATATATATATATATATAATGAGAGAGAGAGAGAAACAAACAATTCATTTTCCTGAATTTTGGGAATTCTAATTTTAGATTATTTTCCTGCCAACGCTGACTTACAGATGAGTAAGTTTCCCCCAGGGGGACACATGATTCTATGTGCAGTATGATATCATAGCTTTCTACAACATTTTGTCACTAAGCAGAATTGTTCCTCTTTGCTCAGACTCCAGTGCCTCGTTCAAACATCCATTCACACAAGCTCGTCAGGTAAGTGACCCGCTGCCTTCTCCTCGATATCTCCTGTGAGTGTTATGTTTTCTAAGTCCTTCTTCCTCATTATGTGTTCAAGAAATTACAGTTGTCTCTGAGTTTGAATATTCTTTTGGTTACCATTTTCTTTAAGACTTCCTTGTTGCTTAATAGCTCGTCCATGGAATTCTCAGCATCCTTCTGTGGAGTCAAATTTTTATTGCCACCAGTTTTCTCTTCATCTGATGGAGATTGTCCGACATTCACTGCTATACAAGAGGATTGATATCACATAGCAATTCAGAACTATTTCCTTTGTTTTTAACGAAATTTTCCTGTTTTATAATACTTTGTTTAGCCTTTGAAAATCATCTTTTGCTATTCCAATATGCCTTCGGATTTCAGCACTCTTTTCTTTGTTTCTAACAAACATTTTCTGTTTCTTATTACTTTAGCTTTTGGAAGGCATCTTTCACTATCCCAATGCGCCTTTGGATTTTAGTGTCGCACTTTCAGTCCCCCTGTTAAAACACTATACAGACTATACTGAAATTTTAAAATAACTTATCACCAATATAAGTAGGGAACTGAAAACTGAATCGAAAATACGTCTGATTAAAGCTAGCTTTGTCACGGGTCAGAAAAAAACAACTATAAGAAACATTTGGTTACATTCTATATACAACCTCAGGACTTACATTGCTCTGTATATAGATTCGGAAATGAATATCAATATAGACGTGTATTGATTTATAAAGAAATTTACGAAAAATTTAATATAAAAAATATATATCAGAATAATATTAACTACACAACAAGACAGGAAATTGTATTGTGACAAGTTTCCTTCCAAAAAGAATGACTTCAGACAAAATAAGTTTTGGAATCACTCCTACATAGAAAGAGACAAAAAGTAGAGTAAACCCCGGCTGCAGCTTACACCAAAACGTTAAAGACAGAGGCATTTAAATTTTGCCGTCAGATGTATTTAAATTTAAATTAAACTTATCTTATCACACGCGAAATTTTATCACTTTTATTTTCATTGTATTTAAATATCCAACATTTTATTAATGTTAATTTTGTGAGGAAAGGAGATACATTGTATGATTACAGATATAAATTTAACGTAGAAGTTTCCGAAATTAACGTTTTATTGTTTAGCCTTTGAAAATTATCTTTCGCTATTCCAATATACCTTCGGATTTCAGTGTCGCATTTTCTGTTAAACACTTCCCAGATATTTGAATTTTTGTACTTGTTTAATTTTAAAATAAAATCCTGATTTCGACATTAAATGACCGAACAGAGCTTGATATATTGTAAAAGCAACCACACCAATAAACAACTTTACTGTACAATTTAGAATTAACGACACAATCCGTAAAAAAGAAATGATAATTAATGAACGCCTTTAAAATGTTAGCGTAGTATTAGCTTTCTTCATTTATTATGTTGATGTTACGAATTGAAAAAGACGGAACAAATCGATTAAAAGTTGCAAGAAGCAAGCAGAAAACTTTCAAACTTGGGGTGTGACATCCTTGAGAAAATCTCTGACAAATCTTTAATACGCTTTCTGAAGATTTTGTTTTTGCTGTTTGTTCAGAACAAAGCAGTTTGGGTGCGAGTAAAGGAACGATAAACGAATAAACAAAAGAAACAGGAATTGAAGATTAGGCCAAAAAAATGATTAAAAATTCTTCCGCAGAAGCAGGAAAATGAAGATTTGAGCAACTGATTGTACTGAAAATAAAGTTGTGAAATAAGCTATTCAAAGAATACAAAAATATAGGGTGAGTGTCCCTTTGTTCTGTTGTGATTATTTTTGTATTTTGCTTAAATGAAAACTTAACATATCATTCATAATTGTATAAAGAAACTAAAAGTCTATTGAAATTGTTTCGCGTGTTTTTTCTTTTCTTTTTTCCTTTCCCTTTTTCTTTTCATTTTCCTTTCCCTTTTGCTTCCCTTTTTCTTTTCTTTTTTCTTTTCCCTTTATTTTTTTTCTTTCCTTTATATCCCTTCCCTTTTTCTTTCCTTTATATCCCTTCCCTTTTTCTTTCCTTTATATCCCTTCCCTTTTTCTTTCCTTTATATCCCTTCCCTTTTTCTTTCCTTTATATCCCTTCCCTTTTTCTTTCCTTTATATCCCTTCCCTTTTTCTTTCCTTTATATCCCTTTCCTTTCTTTTTTCTTTCCTTTTTCTTTTTTTACCTTTCCCTTTTTCTTTCCATTTTTTCTTTTTCCTTTTTCTTTTCTTTTCTTTTTCCTTTTTTATTTTTTATTTTTTCCTTTAACTTTTCCTTTGCTTTTTTTACTTTCCCTTTTTCTTTTTTACTTTCCCTTTTTCTTTTTTACTTTCCCTTTTTCTTTTTTACTTTCCCTTTTTCTTTTTTACTTTCCCTTTTTCTTTTTTACTTTCCCTTTTTCTTTTTTACTTTCCCTTTTCTTTTTTACTTTCCCTTCTTCTTTTCTTTTTTACTTTTTCTTTTATCTTTTTTCTTTTCCTTTTATCTTTTTCTTTTCCTTTTCCTTTTTCCTTTCCTTTTTCCTTTCCTTTTTCTTTTCTTTTCTTTTTTCCTTTTTCTTTTCTTTTTTCCTTTTTCTTTTCTTTTTTCCTTTTTCTTTTCTTTTTTCCTTTCCTTTTCTTTCTTCCTTTTTCTTTTTTCCTTTTTCTTTTCTTTTCTTATTTCCTTTCCCTTTTTCTTTGCCTTTCCTTTTTTCCTTCCCCTTTTTCTTTTCACTTTTCTTTCCTTTATTTCCTTTCCTTTTTTCTTTCCCTTTTTCTTTTCTTTTTCCTTTTTTATTTTTTCTTTTTTCCTTTAACTTTCCCTTTTTCTTTTCTTTTTTCTTTCCCTTTTTCTTTTTTCTTTCCCTTTTTCTTTTTTCTTTCCCTTTAACTTTCCCTTTTTCTTTTCTTTCCCTTTTTCTTTTCTTTTTCTTTTCTTTATCTTTTTTCTTTTCATTTTTCTTTTTTCTTTTCCCATTTCCTTTTTTTCTTTCCTTTTTCTTTCTGTCCTTTCTTTCCTTTTTCTTTTTTCTTTTTTTCTTTTTTCTTTCCTTTTTCTTTTCCTTTTTCTTTCCTTTTTTCTTTTTCTTTACTTTTTTTCTGTCTTTTTTTCTGTCCTTTTCTTTTTCTGATCTTTCTTTTCTTTTTTCTTACGTTTTCTCTTTTCTTTTTTCTTGCGTTTTTTCTTTTTCTTTTTTTTTTCCTTCCTTTCTCTTTTTTCCTTTCTCTTTTTTCCTTTCTTTTTTCCTTTTTTTTTTTTCTTTTCTTTTTTTTTCTTTCTCTTTTTTTCTCTTTTCTTTTTCTCTTTTTCTTTCTTTTTCCTTTTCTTTTTTTTCCTTTCTCTTTTCCTTTTTTCCTTTTTTTTTTTTTTTTTCCTTTTTTTTTCCTTTCTCTTTTTCCTTTCTTTTTTCCTTTCTTTTTTTCTTTCTCTTTTTCCTTTCTCTTTTTCCTTTCTCTTTTTTCCTTTCTCTTTTTCCTTTCTCTTTTTCCTTTCTCTTTTTTCCTTTCTTTTTTCCTTTCTTTTTTTTTCTTTCTTTTTTCCTTTCTCTTTTTCCTTTCTCTTTTTCCTTTCTTTTTCTTTCTCTTTTTTCCTTTCTCTTTTCTTTTTTGCTATAGTTAAAAAAAATTATGCAAATAGATATTTACACGTTATGTTTCTGCTCATGTCTACCCCGATAAAATCCTCAATTTAAAAGGCAAATTGAACAAATGAAACAAACACCAGATACTTAATGCAAACAGGATCAAAACAATAGCAGGGATATGAAACCATCTTTTTAAATGCCTTTAAAAACAATACTTTTGCCAGCATTTCTGTTTCTTT
Organism: Acanthosepion pharaonis; assembly: GCA_903632075.3. Classification (NCBI taxonomy): domain Eukaryota; kingdom Metazoa; phylum Mollusca; class Cephalopoda; order Sepiida; family Sepiidae; genus Acanthosepion; species Acanthosepion pharaonis. Next base: position 935,909 of record CAHIKZ030000123.1, on the reverse strand, counting down.
GTTCTTATCTGCTTTTTGGGATCAATATGAGTGACGTCTATCGGTCATTTTACGAGATCATAAATTTTGCCACGCTATATTTATTGGAATGACTATTCACTGATCCCGCCTTTATATATTTCCTCTTCATTCGTTTCTTGTAGACGAGAACTAAGATATTCTAATTATTTTTTTTTAAGTTTGTTCGTTTAGTTTTGTTTTTTTGCAAAGCTGTCTTTCTCTGTTTGTTAATTAATAGCCTATTATTCAACTATTGTTTTACCATGCCTTTCTCTTGATATTTTATCATCTTTTTTATGCATACACGTTGTACATACAGTGAGGTGTTTGAAAATATGCTGGGATAACAATATAGAAATTTTTATTTATTTAACATGAAAAATAGTAATAAATGAACTTGTTCAAATGAATTCCTTTTTAAAATAATTCTCCTATCTGACTTTATTTGGGTGTATTCTGTCCTGTTTTATTACGGAAAAAATTACAGCAAATTGAATTTTGCCTATCGGAGGTACAAATTTTCAACGGCAATTTTTTTATTACAAATTTCAAATCTTCATCATAACAGGAATAAATTCTCCAATGTTTCTTAAAATGCTGTATAATACAATTTAAATGAATATTGTTAAGCCTAAAAAAATGTTTTTTATTTTTCTTTAACTTTGTACGAAATAATCTTCAAGAGGAAAGTAATTCGTGCTTTACTTTTTCGAAATCCAGGCCGCCACCGTCTCTGAGGATACTTTTAAAGTTGTTTTTTTTTTTTTTTGTGTGTGTGTGTGTCTTATTTACGGTTCATTTTCTTTCTTACAAAGTTTTACTTGCATCTTTCAGTTTCTATCTCATTATTCTTACTCAAACTTTCCTTTTCAAACACGCACCCACACCCACACCCATTTAATAATCTTCTCTTTCTCCTCTTTTTTTTTCTCTTTTTACAAAGTTCGGTTTTAGCTTTTCTTTCTTCGTCTTTTTGTGTTTTTCTCTTTTATTTTGTATGCTTTCTTTTGTCCTTTTTTTTTTCTCTCTACATTAGTCGTTTTTCCCTATTCGCTCTTTAAAATCCTCTCTCTTCCCTTGTCATATTTCATAGGCATAAATCTCCACTCTTTATTTAGATTGTTTTTTTTTCCCCCTTTGTTTTCTTTGTGTTGGTCCCTACTTTTTTTGTTTGTGTTTCCAACATAATACGTCACAAAATAAGTATTGATAATCATGCTCTTTACAAATAATTAATGCACAAACTTTGTAAAGAGCATGTTTTTTTTATTTACAAAATAAGAAAAAAGCTAGAAGGAGCCTTTCTTTTTATTTTGTAAATAATCATACTCTTTTCAAAGTTCGTGCAAACTTTGCGCATTAATTATTATTTGTTTTATTTTTAATTTAAAAGAAAAGCTTTAGTTTATTATTTGTTTTTGTTTTTTAATTTAAAAAGAAAGATTTACTATAAAAAAAAAAAAAACAGTTGAAAAAAAAACAATACTTGTCATTGCTTTCCGGAACAACTTAAGAGCGCAGTAATTCAGACGAGTAAGGTCAGTTAAGAGCAGTAAAAATGCCGTTAATTAAGTTTCCGCGCGCAAAATGTTCCGCAGTGAATGTAGTTAAACAAGGCCAGTAATGGCCGAACGCGACTAAGTCCGAACTTTTACTGTCGATAACTTCAAAAAGGTACGTTTTATCAAAAATTAATTGTTATTTCGAGTTCAGCGTGTAACATTTACATGGAAATATGATGATTTGGTAAAATTTTAATACATATTTAGCGCGGGGCTTAAAAAGCAAATTCACCGGTCACTTTTCTAATGAGAAGTGCCTTTCTCCTAATGGTTAGTAAGCAGTTACCAGAAAAATAGACCTTTGCATTCGAACTCTTTTGTTAACTAAAGAAAAGTGTAAATTTTTCCACAGGCAGACTTTATTATTTTATTCATATTTTATGGAATAAGTATTTAATAGAATTTAAACCTGCCTTGTATTTTATTTTGTTCTGTATAGTTTCGCTAAAAGCATTTTTATGGTGTAGTTACCTCCTCGTTAGGTATAAATATCGCTTCATCTTGTTTTATGTAGCTTTCTGCATTGATTTTGTACCCTAATATTTCAAGTCCCGAAAAGCGAGGTGTGCTTACAATTTTTTTTTCACAGCGCTAATATGCAATATCATTGAATGCAAATGACTCAAGTTCTAAGATTTCCCTTTTTATAAGCTCGAAAATCTAAGCAGTTAGATTTTATATCGGGACCCATTAATTAAGAGGCGTCTTGCTCGTTCAATAATAAGTTTTATTTGCATCATTTTTTAAATTGTGGCGTTGAAAAGTTTTTAGTGTGGATGACGCAAAGGTTATTGGATCAAAAGATGTTCATTTAGCTTTTATCTTCTATACAATGTTACACCGAAACACAGACGTTCATGAAAGTAAACACATGAAAAACACACATGCATGCTGATACATCTTCAGAAATATAGTCATACATATAGTGATTTTTCCAAGAATAGCTTAGATGTGGCACAAGGCCGAAAGTAGGAGGATCGAACTCACTACTCAATCGTAACAGTTCTAGTGAGACAAGCTTGCTAACCATTACACCGCCTCGAGATGTCATTAGTCATACATATAAACATTGTAACATTCGATTTCATGCAGTATATACGTAGTGTGTCGCGCCGAATTAATCAAGTGGGGATTATATATTTGTAATGAATTCTTAGCTTTGGGCGGAGGTCAAAATAAATTGGTAATGTGGACTCTTGCCATTTTAACATACAAGTCAAAGGTGGTTTAGTATGAAGTATAAAATATCTTTAAGTTACAGAGGTCCTTATAATCTTGTAATATGGACTAATTAGGCACGGGAGAGTAATAATAGTAGTGTAGGTATATATCTTTTTAATTTGGTGCTTTACTGTGCAGTAATAGTCGTCAAATAAGGCTCTCAGTCCATTACTACTATCAAACTCGGGTAAGCTTTGTAAATATTCATATTTCTCTCTGTAAAACACACAAACACAGTGACCGGCCACAAATAAAAGTTCTATACGTTTTCACGCAATCGTATAGTCGGCAACGATTATTTGTGAACATTGACATTTTATATCCCCCCCGCCCCCACCCGGTAAATTCAAGATGTTACAACAAGGGTAGCTGAAGTGTGGATACATACTCACAGAACGGGGAAATTCCTATACTGACAAGATAGAAATAGCGGAGAATCCCCATTATTTGGTAAAAGAAAAACACTAGAAAATAATCAAAAACGAGCCTAGAAAGTTCTCGATAGAATGGGAAACTGTAGGACTTCAGCAAAGGAGCATAACGCCAAGAGCAAAATAGTGATCATTGACTCTGGTTGCTCTCGGTCGATCGTTAGTGCAAAAGAGTTTCCGATTGTGGTCTAGAAAACACGCAGACGTGGAGACTATTGATAACATAATGCGGGCGTGCTGTTGTGTCGGAAACTTTAATATCTGCACAGACAATGGCAACTCGATCAAGGTTGCTATCCTTGTGGTGCATGACAAACCTCTAAGCTTTACTTACTTGACGGAATAGATGCGATAACTACGTAATATGGCATCCATATCACGCAGACTGGATACATATTGGCCAACTTGATTTTTCTGTGAAATTCAACCACCAGAAAAGTAGCTGGACTACAAAATGGAAATGGACAGCAGGTGTGGAGTCGGCTCAGTTACGCAACAGTGTCGAAGTACCCCGTTTCAAAGGACGTTAGGGGTGCCTATGAACAAGAAATGCAGACATGGATAACCAAAGTTTGGTTAATACCATATCCCAAAAAGAAACTTGGGATACCTAAAGGCTTAGTGCCATTAATGGCCTTCGTGCAGCACAACAAGAGAAAGGTGCGCCCAGTGATGGACTACCGCGTGCTCAACAAACACGTTGATGCGTTCAAATGCGGACGTTTGTTTGGCCAAACTGCGAGAGTGGCGCCAACAAAGGGCAAATATGGCCATACTTGCGAAAAGCGTACCATATCAAACCATGATGATTAAGGTGAAGCGGTTTTGCCAAACCCGGTTCGGATTCCGTCTCAACGTGGCACCTCCTGGTCATTATTTACACCGTGCGGTTACAGGAGGAGTCAATTGGGAGAGTGACGTCGGCGTACATTGACAATGTGTATGTCAAGGCCAAATTGATCCAGTATGAACTGATGTGCAAAGACCCAGAATGTTTGGGGATCACGTGCTTGGACTGGAAGTCTAAGGAGAGTGTAACACTCTGTGGTGGACGCGGGGATGTGCGACACCAAATATCCCTGATATGATATCCCTTATGAATCGGCGGAGTGTCTTCTCACTATGCGGATAGCTGGTGGAACATCTCCCCGTGTGTGAATGGCTGCGTATGGCAGGTTTCATTAAGCGGAGGAGCAAACGCAGTCACAAAAGGGATGTGATGACCAAGTTGATGACATTGCCCTCAAGTAAAGTGTGAAGGAAACCGTGGACAGTGCGACAAGAAGATCCTACCCGGGGTTAATGGTGTGTAAACGGATCTGAAATAACATATCGATGCAAGCTCCCTATCGAGGAGTCGTGCTGAAAAAAGATGGAGCAACGTTGAAGAACGCATGCTGGCTTCGGCCAACAAATACGTTCAACATATGAACTGGATTCTTCAATCAAAGATCTCATTTTGGCTCTCTAATGGCAGTCAAAGATTCTACACATAAAAATCGATTCTTTATGCGTGTACCACTGGTTGTTTGACACCCTCACGGACAAAGCTAGGGTCCGTACTAAAGCAGCGAACAAGATGCTGGTGCGAAGAAGGTTGAGAACAATGAAGGAACTGGTCCAAGAATATAAGTTGTCTGTCGACGTGATGTTGGTCGCATCAAACCAAAACTTGGCAGACAGAGATGACCTGTGTAACCGAAAGGCAGCACGATATAGCGAAAAACGGGACTGAACCTGTGCACCAGGTGTGGATTCTTTCTTTGACACCATGAGTCCCAGTCAGAAAATGGAAGTACATCAATGCAGTGGGTTTTCAGGAGTACGGCGTATCACATATTTTGTGAGAAGAGTTTGTCCTTCTGTGACAAAGGCCAAGTAAAAATCGGCCATTGGGGACTGTGTGGCGTGCACAGCAATAGATCCCACGCTAGTCTATTGGAGAAAAGGACAAACTGGGCGTAAACTGTACTTAGACCGACTCGGCATGGATATCACTCACTACCGCGGCAGTTATTACCTGACACTAACAGATTGTGGCTCTTCGCGTTTTTTTGTATGACAACTGTTACACCGCCAAGACTTATTGAGTATCGTACGTCAGCTGGAGTTCTGTGTTCTGTGAGAGGGGACCGCCACGTGAGATACTCATTGACAATGACACCGCGTTCTACAGCAGAGAGTTCTGGGACATGAATTTGCGATTCCGATGCGTGCATGTCTCGACAGGAAATGGAATAACGGAGCGGTGTCAAAAAAACAAACTTTCATGAGGATTACAGCCAGAATGAAGTGTAGGGTTGAAGAGGCCACCTACCGGCAGATTGTAACTCCCTTTTCATCTCGATTGGATCAATTTTTGGATTTTCTCATGCCCGTATTTTTTTTTTATTCTTCCCTCTCCCTTAGCGAGATAATCTCTTGATTTTGTCAGAAGACAGAATACAACGGTCACTCTTATTTTTCAGCTGTGGACGGATTCCCTGCTAACATCGTTTATTTTCAGTTTTCGTTTCATCCCCCGCCACATAATTTCATAACATTGATATATTTTTATGTTTTGTATACACAATTGGGCATATTGAAATTTTTATATCATGGGGTGTATTGTAGGCTCCCTGTGAAGTTGTGATATATGTAGAATTGAATGATGAGGGATGAGTTTTGTGGTGAATGAGTAAATAGTAATGAATGAATGGGTCGTGAATCTGAAGCTAAGTATAGAATAGTGTCGACCAGCCTTAACCCATCTCCTCTTTTCGGCCTTGTACCACAATTACTGTATTCAGTCAGTAATAAAACGTAGACACGGTGTCTTGTGTAAGTCGGTTCCGTGGGCATTTTGTTCCTCGAGTTGTTGTGGTTTTCGAGACAGTGCTATTTTTGTCACCTCCCGTCTCTTTCCCCTCTTTCCATCCATGTAGTTGTTGGGGGAGCAATCGGTTAGGCGTTTCCCCCTCAATCTCAACTGACTCTCTGCTTACTTCATAACAATAATACAGTTCCTAAACTTATCTTGTGAACCACTGCTCTAAATGATCATTTCGAAGAATTGCTGCGCATGTTGGACATGACATATCGACGCTGCTTCGATGCTGCTAACAGTGGTCATATGCCACCTGTAGTCCAGTTTATGGACCGTCACGTAATACAAACGCTTGCTAAGACATTGTAAAGGCAACATTGGCAGACCTTACGACGTCCAAGTCAGAACGTGGCTCGATAGATGTCGGCATGAACCGCTGGGAATGCTTTATTTACAGACTACGCGAATGCGCACTTCTGGTCAGACTTCCACTCGGGACAACATGCTATCTATGCTGGTGTTATGCGCGCAAAGTGAAATTATAGGCACTTGATAGAAATTTACATTTGTAAATTTAGATTTCTCTAATATAAAAAATACACTCTATGAAAAGAAAACGTTATAAGCATGCCTTCTGGTGTATTTAATTTACTATAGCAAAATTCCATCAATATCTCTTATAGAAATTTGAAGTGTGAAACGAAATAATTCATGAAATAATGAAAAATCAGAAATTTTTACGACACTGCATTGCAAGGCAATAATTTAGTTGCTGACTATAGAATTGTGTGTAAAAACGGTAAGGAATAAAACAAATGTATTCTTATAAGAAAAACGCCCGTTCAGAAAGTTAGACTTCCTTTATTCTGATTAGTTTAATGTTTCTGGTTTTGTTGGTGTTGTGTTGATTTACGACACGTGATCAGTAGTCAACTTCCTTCCATCTGACTCTTTTACTCGACTCTTTATTTATCTTATACCCAACATATGCAAATAAGTAAAATCCTACTTGCCAATCTCGCTACACGTCACTGAACTGAAGCGGTTTAATATCTTTCCTTCTACTTCAACTAATTCAGTTGAATGAAAAAGCAGCAAAGAAATGATCTGTTTTCATTGATTCTCATCATTGGAAAACTGCTGAACTAATTGAATATCTATTAATTGATACAAAATAGCAATGACTAATTATTTCCCAGTTATATAATTTACATAATCTTCCTCACGTTTCTCTTTTTGACGTTTATTGATTATAAATGAAAAAATAATGTTGAAAATTTTGGATAACCGTCTTGCCATCAGTCGAATTTGAACTGACTTTTCAATTCCAGTGTCTGTTCATAACTGATAATCGAGTTTATCATCAGCAAATATGATAACGCTTAATGACTGGGTTGTGGTCACCTATGCAATGTAAAACTATCGCCAGTTCAATGTATGGAATTTTAACTACTAGTAGGCTCTCTCTTCTTTTTATTTACATACATATATATATATATATATATATATATATACACACGTATGTGTGTATAGTTTTAAGGTACACTATATTTATGAATAAGTTTTCTATATCAAGGATAGTGTTAATATAAAAGTGGACACTGAGATCAACACCGAGTAGCGACAGCCTGTTTCATACACGAAAGCAATCTTCACGCCATTTTTTATATTTGCATACCCTCTCTCATTCTCAGTCACATATCTTTTGAATTGATGCACACACGCACAGTGTATCAAAAATACTTTTACAAAATTTGGGGGAGGGGTTCCTCACACCAAAACAAGGATAAATGTCTATATTATCATATGTCCACAAATTCTTCATATTTGAATTAAGTTTAAAGAAAGTTTATGGTAGATGGTGCTCTGTTGCCATATAGGCTAGGTTACATTTGTCATTCATGTACATTTGTGGCTATTTTGTTTTCAACGTTTAACGTGTGTAGTAGTGAGTTAACTGATTATTGTTCCGTTTAACACTGGCAGGATATTCATATCGTCAGCAGGCATATATGATTTTTACATACTGCCGCGCGAATGGTAATGGACTTGAAACTACATGGCTTTATCAGATTGCGTTTCCAGACCAAAGGCAGCCAAGTCATCCAACCTTTGCTGCTGTATACCGTCGCGTTGCTGAGACAGGATCCGTGGCACCACAAACTATGGATCGAGGGAGAACGAGATCCGCTAGCACGCCTGACCACGAGGAACATATTCTACGGCTGTCGGAAACGATCCAAGGATTAATACACATCAAGTGGCACTAGCATGTGGTATATCTCATAGAACTACATGGAAGTTACTTCAAGAACAGCTTCTTTATCCGTATCATTTGCAACGTATGCAGGACCTTTCGCTTTCTGATCAGTCATCACGGAAAATCTTTTGCCGATGGTTTATTGCACAAACTGGCGATCCATTTTTTTTTTTGGGGGGGGGTCTCTTCAGTCTTGTTTCCGGATGAGGCAACATTTGGAAGAGATGAAATAACAAATTTACACAAGCAACACCTGTGGGTGGATTAGAATCCCCGTGGTACAATACAGACTAGACACCAGCATCAGTTTACGATTAATGTGTGGGCTGGAATTGTAGCTGATTGTCTGGTAGGTCCATATGTCTTTCAGGAGCTGTCTACAGGGATTTTATTTCGAACACACTTCCAGAACTGCTACAGGATGTACCCCTATTAATACGAAGACACATGTGGTTCATGTATGATGGGGTTCTAGCACATTTTAGTCACATTGTTCGCTTTGCACTTACTGACATTTACCATGAAAGATAGGTAGGTAAGAGAGGACTGATTCCATGGCCTGCCCGTTCCCCCGACCTCAATCCTTTGGATTTTTATCTGTGGGGCCACCTAAAACAATTGATTTATGCAGCAGACAGTAATAATGCAAATGCGCTTCATTAATGTGTCATGGGATCTGCAAATGCATTCAATACGGTTGGGGAGTATTTGAAAGAGTCCGCCAGTCAATGATTCGACGGGTACATTTTGCAGAAGTAAGAGAATGAGAATTTGAAAATTTGTTATGAGTTGCTGTGTTTTCACAGAGGATAAAATATTTGGGGGTGAAAAATTCATCTGTTATTTTAATCATAAACTTAACTCGGAACAGTGTTCTTGCAGAATAGAAATATTCGCGTAACAAATAGTATTGTTGAATTTGTATCAATCTTTCCAAACTTGTTATTTCTCATTTAAATTGTTTTTTTGTTTTGTTTTTTTTTTATCCAATGTCAACATTAGAGAAAAAAAAACAGTTAAATCATTTTTTTGGCGGGGTGGGTGCTATTCATTTTATTCTAACGTATACAACGTATACAAACATAAGGAGTTTTATGCATTTTTTTCTACTTTTTTATTTATTTTTTAAGCGATTTCGCCACAAGCAAGTCAGTAAAGTCACTAAGACACAAAAAGTTACCAGGTAGAAGAATTATAAAACAGATAGCGATTGATATTGCATTTACATTTTTGAAGATTAAAGTTGGCTGGAATGCATGAAACCGGAAGAGACTTCCACAAGCGAGAAGTTTGAGAAAAGAAACAGCATAGACTTTACGGTTACATCTAACCAAATCAATTGTAAATTTATAAGACCTCGTCGCCAGTGTTAAATTCATAAAGTCAAGGTAACTTAGCGAAGAGCACATCCGAACAATTGATATAAAAGTATTTATAGAAAAGGCACAGGGAGACAACTATACTGCGCAGGGAAAGTAACTAAAGCCGAGATACCAGATCAGGACCAATAATATTGCTGATTCTTCTTTGGATTGTATCAAGGATATCTAGATATATAGCAGCAGCACCGGACTGTATGTGACAGTGAAACATGGAATGGTAGACTTATAGATATGCAAGATATATTTCGTAAAGAAAAATTGTCTAACACGGCACCGTGAACCATTTGACCTAGTAATGGATTCAATATAGTCTTTCCCCTTCATGTCAGCCGAGAACGTTAGCCTGAGAAGGCGCAATGAGACACTCTCCGGGAGATTAGCATCATCTCGGATGATTAATAGAAAGCAGTTTAGTTCTGGAGGTGTTAAAACCCATTCTTTGCCCCAGTTAACAACGAATTTGACCACATCGAAGTGATCAGACTTACTATCGCGTAAGAATAAATGGTCGTGTTATCAAGATAGATATGAAGTTGCGAGCTGATGTCATCGGGAAGATCATAAATGAAAATTTAAAACAAAGTAGGACCAAGGATAGAGCTCTGGGTGACACTTGGGTGACACCTGGGTGACAAAACGAGCTAGAAGAATGGCCGTTAATAGTAACTTTCATTTCAAGATTTGATAAAAAAAAAACGACTAGCTCAATTCAAAAATTTGCCTGAAGACACCGTAACTTTTTAACTTGTGAAGAAGACCTTTATGCCAAACCCTGTCGAAATCTTTCGAAATGTCCAAAGCAGCAGCCCGATGGAACTAATACGTCGTAGAACTCTTTCACGGCGAAAGAGCACTTGGCAATACAGATAATTTTCGAAGGACCAGAAATATTAAAATCTGAAGGGAAATCAGCAGTGTCCAAACTGAACAGAAATAAAGCAGCAGGACCAGACGGAATTGTAGTAGAGATGCTGCCAGCCTTAGAGGATTTCGGCATTGACAAGATTAAAGACATAAATGAAATGTACAACAGTGGTGATATACCGGAAGATCTAAGTAGATCCATTTTCATAAGACTGCGTAAGAAACCAGATGTAAATAAATGTGAACTCCATTGTACAATCAACCTAATGAGTCGCATAACAAAACTTATCATCCGAATTCTGATGAATAAAGGACTATTAAACCGGAAAAGAGACAAGTACAGTGCGGGAAGAAGGAATGTGATATGTATGCTCAAAATGATATCAGAAAGAGCAATACAAACGCAAAAGGACGGGCACCTATGTTTTATAGATTATGCAAAAGTGTTGGATAAAAGTACTTCACAAAGAATTACTGGAAATGCTACGTATTCTTGACATATTTGGAAAGGATATTCGAATAATAAAGAACCTATACTGCCAGCAAACCGCCTGATTAAGGATAGAAAAGAAATTCGGTAAATATACAAAAATTAAAAGGAGTATAAGACAAGGGTGTGTCTTCTTACCGGACTTATTCAATCTATCCAATGAGGCGATTCTGATAGAATTAGAAGCCTTACCAGGAGTCATTATTGGTGGCCACAATCTTAACATATGAAGATGGCGTAGCGTTGATAACACACCGAAAAGAAAGAAGAACTCCTAAAGAAGGTAGTGAAAAAAAGCGAGAAGAAATGGCTAAACATCAATTGCAATAAAATAGGATGCATGGGAGTTAGTGAATGCGGGACAATCTCCTCACAGATGAAGAGACCTGAAGCAGCAGAAATGTGGTTCTACAGAAGAATACCATGAACCGAATATGTGAGCAACTATAAAGTTTTAGAGAAAACAGACACTCAACATTAGAAAGAGATAGTTGAAATTTCCTAGGGCACAAAATGAGGAAAGAGAGCTTGGAAAATTTGATACTCACAGAACAAAATAAAATGACGCATAACCTACCTAACTGAGCTTTAGTAAATGAATGGCAGAACTGGGTTTGGGAGACAAAATTTATTATGAGCTACAAAGATCAGGAAATTGTGGAGAACCATGATCATCAACGTCTTACGTGGACACGGTACATAGAAGAAACATAACTCTATTCCTATGCAGAATCGAATGATATTGAAATGGTGGGTCAGAGATCTATCATGGTATTCGTATACTTGACCTCGGCTTATCATAGAAACGCGTTTATTCGACGAAATCTGAAACCCGAAGTGCTGGAAAATAATGGTGTCATATACTTGCTGTCAAAACTTGAAATCATTCCTTAGCCAGATTCAGCCCACAGCTTCGCGGTCTGTCTCTAATTTTCATTCAGATCAAAGTCTTGTTTTCCTTTTCCTCGGGGAAATGTTACGTTTAGACGAAAGCCAGACAATTTCCCCCCGAAAAGGTGACAGCAATTACTAGATAACTCCTACTGTTAATTCCAAAGAAAACGTTCTAAAACATTGCAGAAAAAAAAGTTAATACTGTTTGACATCATAGCTTTCTTGAATACATCATATTAGATGTGAAAAATGTATAACATCAAAGCCGAAACTTCTTCAGCTGTCGACTCTGATTCACTTTGTATAGTTCGATATTAAACATTATCTTTATCTCTGATGGGCTACTGTGACATTTTATTGATCTTGAAATGGTATCTAGATTTCATTAACAGTATTTTGAGCCCCATTCTGTGTCTGCATTGCTAAAATTCAATAAATTTCTTAAGTAATGGATTCACTCCAAAACAGCTGGAGTGATTTTGATAAAATTTTATAAATTTATAAAAATTTCTATAAGTAAAGCTTTTTCGTTGTTTGTGGTAAAAGAAAAAGCAGCAAAAAAAAGCAAAATCTTAGTTTTGATTTTCAAATTTTACTTGGGTTTTTTTTTTTGTTTTTTTTTTTTGTTTTTTTGCACTAGCATATACTCTTATTCTCAAACATTTTTCGAACTGTGACTTATCCTTTCTTTTTCTCAAATGATTTTCAGCATCATGAAATTAATCATTATCTAATCTAGCAACGAAATCTGTACTTTTCAATGCTTTTAGTATTAAGTTACAACTATGGTAATATTTGTGAAAGACTTGTGTTACAGAGAGTAACCTTGAAATTCTATCAAATATAAATTCGGTTTAATGAAGGCCACAAAAGGTAACATGTTATTGCAATGTCTACCTCGCTTCAAACGGAGTTCTATCTACAGCAGTAAATGATAAAGATGACACTGCTTTAGGTTTGGTTTTATTTGTACACCATAGTTATAAGCTACAAAATGTTTGATAGATGAATCAGGAATTAATTTCTCAATCCAATGGCATTAAACGATTATTAAACTCGTTTTTAATTTCAATTCGGATTAAAGTCATCATCGACTTAAGGCCACATCACGATAAAACACCAGTTCCCTTACGATCACCGAAAATAAGCAACGTCGAACCTGGTCACTACCTAGATGGGTGACCGCTTGAGAATAGCAAGTGCTGTAAACTTAGATGTACGGTTGGTTTAATGACTCGGAATTTTTAATCGGAGTTCCAATTCTAGTTGGCTTCGTTATATTCACTTGCGCGCAAATTCCATTGGGAAAGGTAGGAATCTTCCTCCCCCGCCCAGCTATAGGTTAATTAGTAAGAATTGTATAATTAAATCATTATCTTCCAAAAATATTCTTGCAATATTAATGGAACGTTACTAGTTTGGTTTTTGAAGCCGCGAATGTGACTGAGCTGTTAGAGCTAGGTCAGAGAGAAGATCAGCTGCCAAACTCTGGTCGTCTGAGTTTTGGAAGTGAACCAATATACCGTCGTATCATCAGCATAACTGTAACGTAATCTTATAAGGTTTCAGTTTAGAGATACGTCAACGGCAAATTGTGTTATCCTACTAATGCCCCCCCCCCGTCCTAGAAAATTATAATTAATATCGGATTTTACGATTGGTATTAATGGGATAATATAAAGTGTGTTGGTATATTGTTCCTGAAGTGGTGATATTCATTGACAAAGCCTTTTATGGTAGAATAAAAACATTGAAAACGAGGCTGATCTATCGCTCTTTACAAATAGTCACAGTAGAAAACGCTAAGAAATGTCTAACTTACGTTTCAAGACCCAACCAGTATAAGCGTATGTATGAATTTTAAGAAAGAAATTCTGTGGAGTGGGTATATGGTTGAGTTTGTTATTGTATGGCATGCTGTGTGTTTCTATCAAGATCATTCTCTCTAACGTTCGATATTTACTTAGCAGTAGAACATCTAGTGATCATCAAACTCACCACACAATTATCTTAGAGCGGTGCAATGGATAGTGGCTTGGAATGAGAGATCGGAGAGCCGAGTTTGAATTCTAGTCGGATTCGTTACATTCACTTACACGGAGATATGAATCTTCTCACCCCCCAGCTACGGGTTAAGCAGTAAAATTGGTATCTGAAAGAAATGTTTTTATTCTTAAAACAATTGTTAATACAATATTAACTTGCAAAAATTATTCCTGCAATCCAGAATGTTTCGGACTTAAACAACCCACGACGGTTTGATAAGCCATAAAAAAAAATCAATACTAATAATCACGCTACTGTAAGCGCCCGATCTGTGACTGCATATTTAAATATATCTAGCTCGTAAACATACGTCCATGAATATCTAATTATTAAATACGATTTTCATCTGATATTTTTAATAAATAATTATTCATAGAACTCGTTTTGCATTTTTACTTTTTGTTTTGCTTTTTTTCAAAATCTGAGAACTAAATTTTCTTCCTCCAGGCGGTTAGAATTTTAATATATAAAATTTCAATTTATATACTTTACAGATTTTCAACAACAGAAGCGACTATAATCATATATTTAGTAAATTTACATTAGTCTGTCATAGGGCGAAAGAATAGAGGATTATTAAACTCGACCAAATAAACTTGAAAATATATAATAAGGTTCAAACAGTAATATTCCATGGCCTACCTGGATTCTATCCCCTTGGAAATTTGGTATATATATATATATATATATATATATATATATATATAATTAATATTTTATATATATATCCATGAAATTTGAATAAGCTGATTTGTTTGACAAAAACCCTACTTCGCAATTTAATAATTTCTTTAATTTAATTTTATAGTACTTCATTGCAAACAATATTTTTCAAGAACATTTCTCTTTTTTTAACCTTTTTTCCTTTTTCACAGCGAAGAATAAATTCTTAGGATTTCTTACTCTCGGGCATGCAACACACAACTGGCCACGCGTAAATATTTCTTTTGGAGACAAATTCTAACTTTTTACAGCGTTTGGCATTGTGATTTGTTTTTAGTTCTCGCAAATGAAAAGCGAACTGGAAATTGGGTTCTCATATATAAAACTCAAAAGATATGTAAAAAAAACTATGTTGCATTTTTATTAAATAAGTATGTGTTATCTTAATAATTATTTTTTAAATAGAGTATTTTGTATGTTAAATAATAAAACTTTTAATTTTTCCAAAAATAATAAGGAAAATTTATTGTACTAAACTACGCGCCCTAATAAAACCAAATGTACTTTGTATCCCCTTATCTATTTGTACTTCTCCCCAAAATTTGATTTCGATCGGTCAACATATTGCTATTTTAGTGGGGGTCATGGACGAACTAACGGAATTCACAGAATATATATATATATATATATATATATATTCTAATGAGAATTCAGTTCAAACATGACACTCGGCAAAGAAACTGTAAAATATATTATACGATGCGATTGACTATAAAGAGAATGAGCACAACAAACAAAACTACAGTTTATTGAAGTGTGGTTTGCTGACACGTTGTTGTCGATGAGAAACAAAGTAACACTAGAAAAAGTCAGAAGCAAGAGATACGTTCAAAGTCATTAGATGAAGTTTTCACCCATTTTCGCTCTGTCATCTATAGAATAGCGTTAAGTTTCGCACACTGACAAGTAAAATTGTTGAAAAATAAATGTTGTGTAAAGCAAACGTTTCCCTCCACTTTTTCTTCTTTCTTATTATCGATGAATTTACGTATAAACATTTACTGGATTAGTTACGCGCTCTATCACAAATACAATATATATACATATATATATATAAATACATATGACTTATTTAAAGATAGATACATATTATTGCTGCCTCTAAAACGGATGCATCGTCATCAATGAAAGACACAGTTCAAGAAGTAAGTTGCGTATCGGGGACGTCAACATGAAGCAGGTGTAAAAATTCTATGGGTAAGAAAGTGGAACATAAATTTGAAGTCGTAGCAAGTTTTTCAAAAACTAAAAATACATGTTGAAACCTATCTTCAGAAATAAAAATCGCCATGCAGTGTTAAATCTCTTACATCATAATTAATGCGAGACAATTTCTTTAAAAATGAAAAGAATTGAAGTGACTGAGAGATGGTTCGCTTGATGAATGCTTCGAATACTGGGAACAGAGTACGTGTGAAGCGGGTTTTTTTTATGTTAGTGGGAACTACAAAGAAATTGCTGATAACAATCGGAAAAGGAAAGCTGAAATGTTCGTGATAAATAAGGAAAGAAGTCCTAGAGAATTTATTTCTCACGGGGCATGTCGAAAGCAAGAGAAGCAGCGGCAAGCAACAACAAAACCTTGACAAGTTTGGGCAAATAGAAAGTCGAATGAGTACCACAAAGAAATCGTTTGCAAAAGAGGAAATATTACTGAAAGAAAACAAGTTAATGCGGAAAGCCATAATCGCCTACGTATATAAAGGAATTTGAGACACACACACTGCTAGCCAATCGCTGTTGCTCAGGTATATTTGTGTTTACCTGTTGTTTAGTCAGCAAATGTATTGAGCGAACCTTATTTACAGTTTCTGGGAGAGAGAGCGCCATCTGCTATCAATCCATCGATGGTTGTTCTAACACGAAATCACAAGTCATCGCAACCGAGAGTTTAAGCATATTAGCGTTGTTCAAAACGCTGATTATGCACTGTAACAAAGGTCCACTTTGCATATTTGTAGTATAAACTACAAATGAGTTCTGAACAAACACAAAAGTGCCTGAGTAGGCGTCTGTGTACGGAAAACCTGAGCAGACAATCATTATATAGTTCGTCGAAGTTGTATGAGTTAGTTTTTGCAAGCAATTGCTAGTTTTAGGATGTCTCCTTTTTGTCTTCAAACTTTCTAATGTAAAAAGAAGTGTGACAACTTATTACTGCAACTATCTTATATAATTATGTCTTTCCTTGTATAGGTATCTGAAAAAGTACAATTTGAATACAAATCTGAAAATTTGTTTTGATTGTTCTGTATTCATTTCACTTATAAGTCAACAATTTGTCATTGAATATTGCTGGTCTGGTGCTTCTGATATGCATTTAGTGATTTTTGATAAAATCCAAAGAATATGTAATGATATCGATCTTGACCTGGCATCTCGGCTTCAGTCACTTTCCCATCGCCGTAGCGTATATTATCTAGGCTTGTTCCATAAATATTTTCATGGTGATTATTCTGATGAGCTTGTAGCGGACCGTTAGGGGTGGTGAGTATGTAAAACACATGTGGGTAGAATTTCCTGCTAGCCAGTCCAACTACATGAGAAAGTTGGACTTTAATTAAGTCCAAAGAAAACAAACAAGACCGATAAATATATGTAAACAAATATATGTATTAACAATAAGTACAAGTTACATGGACAGTTACATGGACAGAGTGCTTGTGGTGAATATTGTGTGTGTGTGTGTGTGTTGTGGTGAGTGTTCGTACGTACGTGTATTGTTCTTAGCGTGTTCCCAGAATTTGGGAAACGCTGTATCTGTGAGAGCTCACATCTTCGAGGTGGTATAAGGCAGAAGGCCTGAGAAAAAAGAGAAAGAGGCGACGGGTCAGCCAGTATTTATAGCCAGGGGAGAGCAGACCCCTGGTGAAGGGTTAAGGAGCTTAGGAGAAGCTAACTCCGACAAGCTTTCCTCTATGGTACATAGACTTCACGAATTTAAGCGCAGTACCAGGTCTCATCATTTTACCGTTGAAATGGCGAAATGTAACCATAAGTTCTATGCTAATAGTTTTTTTATTTCGCACTTCTCGTACGTAGGACTTTCTTTCGGTCTCATACTTTCCAGTCAACTTGGATCTTGAAAAATTTAGATGCAATATCAATCGTTACCGTATCTTCTAAATTCCTGTTCTTTTATTCCTCAATGTTTTCCTTTTCTCATATTATTTCACTCAGTAAACCCCTCACGTCTTAGTGGCTTTATTGCCTTATCTTCGGGGAAATGATTTTAAAAAATCATCATGTAAAATAGCATCAACAGTATAAAAAAGAGGAAAACCTTTGAAGAATCAGCTATTGCTCTGTATTTACTGGACATTTATCTGAACGACGTACTACATTATTAATTGATGATGGCGAAACTATGTAATTCAGAGCGTTACACTCGTAGCCTTCGAGGTTTGAACTGTCATTGGAAGAAGACTGTACATGACTGGGAAACCGTAAAGTCACATTGCTGTATGACAACGCCCGTCGACACGTTCATTTGTCGACTCTCACAAAAAGAAAAAAAAAGAAAAACTGATTGAAATTGGACGGGGAATTTTTTATATATGCCAGATTTGATCGCATCGGGTTATCATTTGTCGCGATCAAATTAACATCCCTTATCTGATTAAAAAAATACTGAAAGATATCTTCAATATCGAAAATTTGACCATTTTTATATCATCGAGGCCAGAATCTTTTAATCAAGATGGAATTCAAAAATTTCTTGAGCGTTGGCATGTTACAAAAAGTCAAATAAAATATTTTTGTGTTTAATATATGTACAAGTTAATTAATTTTAAGAAAAGAAAACTGCTGAAAACACATTGATTTATGTAAAATTCTGTAATTCAACATCTTTCAGGGTGGGAAGAATTTTAGCAGTGAAATTGCTCACTGGGGAACGAAAGCAATAATATCAATAAGCAAGTTCACAGTACTTATCTATGAACGATTAAGAGTTTCGAGTACAAACTTTCTTTATACGTTCTTTGAATGTGCTAAAATCTTGAAGATGCTGTGCCCGATTGAGAAAGCTTACGATTCGCTAAGAGCTTTAAATTTATGGAATACATGCATTACTTTATATTGTTTTAAAAAGTCATTGTATGTCGTGAACATGACGTTTGAGTGGGGAGAATGCCCGCGCATTTGTATTAGAATTAGTTTAACATTAATGTGTGAGCGTTTGATATGTAAAATGTGTGTGGCTATTTATTCATAAGTGGATATCTAAAAATAGAAATCTAATTAAAACGTCTATATGTTCCCACGTCTGCGTTTGTGTGTATTTACGTTTATTTATTGGAATTTACACATTTTAAGTTATTAGATTTTTTTTTTTTTTGAATCTTGTCTAAATTTAACCATAACTATTTACACGATCTCTGTCTCGTATCACCAACTTCATTTTTTTTTTCTAAACATGTAAACTACTTTCTTGAGGACTAGGCCATTTCCAAGCTGGCCTTTTAATAAATATATTGGCGCACTGAATGGAGAACTTTTTCGGATGCAAATTGCTGACTTGCCAAAAAGCTAATGTACAGAGACTCAGGCAGAATATATTGACTGAATATCTAAAATTATTTCATTTACTAAAGGCAAGTGTTATCATGCAACAGAAATCCCAATCTTTTTACTCATCAAAGTCGTTGCCGTTTGAATATTCTCTTTTAAATTGGTCTACATTTAACGCTCACTATCATCTTCATGATAGCGCGATTTCGCTTGATTTTTCAGCTTTTTATTCACGTCCAGTCTTTATATGTCTCTAGTTATTGTGCAAAATTATTCTTTTAATGAAAAGTGATGAAATATAAAAACGGATGAATTTAATTCCATTCAACAAGACTGACCCATTAACTGTAGCATAAAGTCCAGTCATTCACAGTCGAGCCATAGAATTGCAATGACCTAAATTCCTGTCAAACCTCGTTAATGGATTTCTGCAGGTTTCTATTCAGATCAATTTTTTCTACTCAACTTAGACGACATCTAATCTTCAGTTTCGCCAATTCAGACCCTTTATGGCGAGGAATCTTCATGCGACGACCACGGAGTCGAATCCCTCACATTTCCTCTGTATTTTATTTGCAAGGAAAAAGTTTCACCCAGCCATTTTTCCCGGAAACTGTTTATGGAAAAGAAACTCCTTCATGGATCCTTTAGTGAATACGACAGTCTTAACCACTTCAAGTCAAAGGTCAATTGACAAAATCCCCAAAAGGTTCTGTAATCTTATTGGTCCTGGCATTTCGATTTTAGTCACTTTCCCACCACCGTAACTTGGCTTTTCTCTGCCTTGTTTGTATTTTCATGGCAACTGTTCTGAGCTTTCTTTTTTGGTACCTCGGCCGCCTGAATTTAAGCGTGCTACGAGATTCTTCAGGTCTCATCGTTTTACTTTTAAAATACCTCGATGTAACCGTATTTCTATTCTGATAATTTCTTTTCTCGTGGTTCTCATCTGGAGAACTCTTTCGATTTCTTGCTACCCAGCCACCTAAAATCTTCAAAAAATTTTATTCAACGTCAATCACCATGTTCTGTCTTACTGAATCCTAATCTTTTTTTATTCTTTCTCATTACTAAAGTATTTGCATTATCATCCACTCTCAGTAATCCGTTGTCTTACTGGCATCATCGGCTTGATTTGGGTGAAATGATTAAAATAATAAATAAAATTTACTAAACTATGAAGTATAAATAGTTAATAAATTATAAGGAATGTCTCTGACACACATCATCAGCAATGTTGTTTTTCTCATGGCTGTTCCATTTTTTTCTTTTTAAGATTTTCTTCCATTTAGCTGTATGTATAAGCAAGCAAGCAATTGATCAGAAGTCCAACCGATATATGTATAAAAAAAAATCGATAATCAGCATTGCGGAAAATCACTTGCAATGATGATATCTAATGGACACGTACTCCGCTGCTTTATAAAACTAACAAATGGTTCACTTAAACAAGTTCAAGTGAAAATGATAAATGTTTGAGGATTACCAAAATTATTCCTTGAAAATACCAATGTAACAGCTCCAAACTAACGTTAAATAAGATCAGAAAAAATGTATCTGTTCAAATCTATAGCGGTCGTGTGTACGTATGCGTGAATCTGTTTTGACTTCAGTTCAGGTTCCTTATGAGTTGTTCACGTCCTGATAAAAGATGGGATTTACGGATTCCATAGGAAATTGCAGTTTCTATAAAATTGTGTTTCTGTACAATTCTACGGTGTTGTACTATAGCACTTTCTCTGGTTTGGGCTTACCAGAGGAAATACGTTCTCTCTCTCCGTTTTAACATTTTATGAATAATATATATATATATATATATATATATATATATATATATATATATACACACGCACGCACACACGTGTGTGTGATTCATAAAATGTTATTTTCTCATTTAACATTTTATTACTAAATTTAAGTTTACTTTAAATTTTAAAAGAAAAAACAAAAATGACCACTCAAAACTCTCAGTAGAGACTTTCTCTTCTCGGCCATTAGAAACCGCTTTCCCACTCCACTGTATGTCTAGATCTGAGCCACAAAATCGTACATGTTTGGCAAGATCCCAATGCAGAAACTTTTCGAACCTCATCAGGAGTACAAAAAAAGAAATGAGAGCCCTAATATATTTAATCATTTCCTAGACTATTCCCTGTGTCTATGCAAGCACAGATGTGAAGGTATGTTCACGGATTATTTAAGCATTCCAAATCACATCTCCAACGAATCTACCAATAGAAAATACGCTTCTTGCTTTCCTTCCGAGACAAATGTACTGATGATGAGGACGGCTATGCTGATGACATAGATATTCATAGTTAGGATAAGAATGATCTTGAGCAAAAAATCTACATCATCTGCCAAGTTCCAAGAAGTAGGACTGAACCTTTCCAAAACAATAACCTGGAATTGGAATGAAAGCATTGACAGCACCTGACCTGAATCCTTCATAAAAAAAAAATCAGGATGTGGAATTAGTAAATAATAAACACTTCAAATATCTCGATGTTTAGATCACTTATAGAAATTTAGTATTATGAGATAAGGAAACTGAACCTAGAACAGACTGCGCTTGTAATAGTTTCACATAACACCGCAAATTGCTACAAAACCAAATCATTTAAGCTAAAAACTCTAATAGCCTCATCAGCTCGAAACTTTCATGTGGCTGTCATATGCAATGGCACCAAACATGTTCAGAAATACCTCAACTGTCAGCTATATGAAACAGCTTGCTTAGGTCAACGGTTAAATGTGGCTTCGAGCGAATGAACGCCTGTAGGTCTTAGCGGAATCACAAACAACTGTACCAAATAACTGAAACCACATCACTTGAAAACTTTGAACAGCAGCAACAACTAAAATTGATATCACGTGTCACTGGAATTGAAAGTCACATAATCAACACTACTTGTTGGGAAGTAAGCCTTCGGCAATACTGGAAAATTGTTAAAAATGATTTTTTCCACTCTGAGTAAATTTCGGCTCTCTGTAGTTTGGGGTGCGGGAAGAGATGAAGGTATTAAAATAATTTACTGAAACCTGAACCTGACCAACTTGCGTGCCATGATTCTTGAACAAGGAGTAGAAGGGGTGAATGGAAGTTGAAGGAAAGAGGGGGAAGTGTTTTTTTACTACAATAAATTGTTTTTCATAAAAGTGATATGGTGTTGTTTTTTTTTTTTTTTGTTTTTTTTTTTAACCAAAAGAAACTCGAGCCGGTAGAAATCTGAAATCCTTGTCTTGACCGCCAAAATTTTTCGGGTAATTCGAAGCCAACCTTTGGCTATAAAATCCCTGCAATACGATCATCAATAGCAGTGATAGACGTGATGCCGAGAGATGGGAAACGCGACGCCGAGGAGCGGGAGACGCTATGCCTTCTAAAACAAAAAACATCTGAAAATCTAAACAAACTTCCGTGAAAATCCACTCCTCAACGAAGTCTTGACAACCAAATTGCCGTTTTTACGACAGAATTAAATTTTACTTTCACTCCGACTATTGTAACAAAATAGCCGTTTCCACAACAGAGTACAAATACTGTTCTCAAAACAATGCTCTACGTACGTACGGATTCTGTCACGAACTTCGACAACCCACATAAAATAACAAGAACTATTAAGAGCATTCACATTTTATACCCTCAAGTAAATATATCCCGGAGTCTAAAAAATTAAGACAGAAAAGATCAGTGATCTAGCTTTCCTCTCGAGGAGTTAAACCGCTTGTTTCGACTTAACTTTCCTTTGGAGCGTATCCTCATTGATTGCATTCTGTCTCCCCACTCTCTATTTGATGAACACGCATTTCAACAGAAATTTATAATTGAATGTATAACGAACAGGAAACTGGAGCACAATTGAGCCCGATGGTAATGAGAATAGTTAAGTATTTCCATCCATTAACAGAGGTTGGTGCTGCAGGTCAAGTAAAAAGTCATAATTTCGAATGCTGATTTTTCTAGTCATGCAAGTCCTCCTGACTCGGAAGGTTAGCATAAAGTAAACTTTGTTTCCCTACATTTGGCTCAGCACCGTACCAAACTAAGCTTATCAAATAACAATAAAAAAAAAAAAAGAATTAACCTCTAGCTACGTCTCAGTGTATAACCTTCTTTTTTCACTCATGGTAGATCATCTTCACTTCGTGTTTACTTAAGCTCTTACTGTTGCTATTGCTGCTGCTTCTACTACTTTATCAATATATGAAAATATATCGTAGAAAGTTTGCACACGTTTCTATCACACATGGCTAACTCCTGGAAGCAATTAAAAAAAAAAATTATTTTAAAAAAAAGTAATGAATATTTGTCGCTATCAGTTTTCTTTTTACATAATTATTTGACGAGGTCAATTTGACCTCAAACGCCTAGTGAGAAATGAACTCTCGACATCTGGCATATGTGGTCAGTTCGTTAACTTCTACAATATAATATCTACATTTCTAATCTTTTTCATCTTTTGGTTTTATCGTTTGGTCTGTCACTCTTTTGTTCGTTTTGTAGTAAAAGATAGAAACAAAATCCATACGGGGGGGGGATGATGTGACTTCTCGAGTGAACCCTCTTTCCTAAATATGACCACATATCAGATTTTTAAGTACTGTGAAATTTTCAGCACCGCTTCGAAGTGTCTATGGCAGATAGGCGCAGTTTGCCTTTCTTTTATGCTACACTTTTCCTTTAAACGATTAGTCAGTTTTTGTTTTTATAGAGGCTTGGGTTGAGGAATCAGAGAGCTGAGTTCGAAACCCAGTCGAATCCATTACATTCACTTACGTGCTAATACCCTTGGGAAAGGTATGAATCTTCTTCTTCTCCCCCACTCTCCCAGCTATGAGTAAATAGCAGGATGACAACTGGTCTACCGCAGAAAGAAATGGCAACCTACTGCAGAAAAAAATCTGCCTCGTCAATCATGTATCGATAGATACATGATCGACTAAACGCGTATCACGCATGACATATAACTGACTGAATACATTAACCTCGCGATTATTGATTAAATAATTTACCAAATCAGCCTTGTTCTGTGCCACCGCGTAAATTCATTTAATGTCGCCATAAAAAAAATTCAAGAACAAATATGTTTAAATGCTTTGAAAAAAATATCCCAAATGGCACTACTTAAATGCATTAAGATTTATTAATATTAATAGAAATATTTTAAAAAAATATCTGGAAATGGGTTCTACGTCTTCTAATAAGACGCCATTTAAAAGAGGGAAAAAAACTCGTTTCATTAGTAATAGCGCCAAGTGAATTTTACGAGACACATTTTGATTTCAAATGCCGTTAGTGATACCTAAAACTAACGGGATTTTTTTCTTGCTTTCTTTTTTTTTTTTTTTTTTTTTTTTTTTTTTTTTTTTTAATGATAATAATTATTGCTGCAATGGGGATTCTTAAAACATTAAAGAGAAGTTTTTACATTTTATTTATTCTTGCAAAATATTCAAAAGCTTTAAGACAAATTTGTACACGTTTAATATTTTAGGCCTAAAATACATCGATTTCTTCAAATCCTGTATGTAAGAGAATATGCTGTTTTTATGGGTATGAAGATTAGAGTAAGAATCACTAGTCTCCAAATATCAGAATTTACTGGCATAGCTGAAAGATGAGAAATAATACCAATATAACAAGTAGAGAAAAGGAGATTAAGAGTTAAAAGAACAACAAAAATATTTAGTGCTCTTTTTAAGGCGTCATTGTTTTAAAACGGTTAACAAGAATTTCGTGGTAACTTGGCAAGATTAATAAAAACTCAATTGCACTTTACGTAAAAAAGCCTAATTTCGTGACGGTGCTGGTGTATTAGGAGTAATTGTCTGTTCAACGTATGCTGGTTTGAATCGATTAATGGAAATTTTTATCATTTCACTCCAAACATGGTGATAATACCACTAAAACGCAAGGGGTTACTGAGAGTAAAACAGAATGAGAAGACTATAATAAGGAGAAAGGACAATAAAAGAATAAATTTCAGAAAGACAGAAGATGGCGATTGATGTTGAATGTAAAGTTTTGAAGATTCTTGGTTTCAGGGATGCTTCGTTTGGTTTGTTTTACGGTATATCAACCTCAATCGGTTATTTAATGCCAACAAGAATTTTATTGCTGGTAATCATTTTTTTCCAAAAATGTATTGCTGGTATTAAAACCTATTTTTACACTTTCATGGTGTTTTGACCCCAGCTTGGGCGTTAACTATTTGCCTATATCTAGGACCCTAACAGGTACTTTCACCCCGAGTCAGGATGGACCTGGAAACACCAACAATTAAGAGGTGGTTCCACTCTCTTCAAAGTCTTGCTGCCGGATGTAGTTTATCGCCATACCCAGGACGCTTTATTGGGGGGGGGGTCTTACTCCCCTGCAGGGGTGCAGTCGCGTATTCTGAAGCCCCAGTCGACAGGACAAAGCAAAGAAGCAAGAAACCGGAAGAGTTCTACAGATGAGAATTGCAAGAGAAGAAACTATTAAAATAGAACTTGCGGTTGCGTATAGCTATTTCAGCAGTACAACGATGAGACCTACTAACCAGTTTAATAGTACGCTTAAATTCCAGGTAATCGAAGTACTAACAATGAGAACTCATTAGAACAACTACCATGAAAGTATTTATAGAAAAGACAGACGCCACCTCATGGCGGTGATGAAAGTGAGTGTTGAGATGGCAGGTCAATAGCGAGAACATTACAAATCCTTTTGGGGATTTTATCGAAAATATCGAGATATACAGCAGGAGAACCGAACCATTTATAGCAGCAATATTCAATGTACGGACGAATGGTAAATTTATATAAGTGCAAGATTGATTCTGACGAGACAAAATTGCCTGGCACGACATAGTGATCCAAACTTTTTAGCAGCAAACCTTAGAATTGATTCAATATAATCGCACCACTTAATGTCAGTAGAAAACATGAAACCAAAAAGGCGCAAAGAGTTACTCTCTTGGAGGTTAGCATCAGCCATGCTGATACGGGTTAAAAATAGTTCTCTATGATGATTAAAGTATGGTAGTTTCGTTTTGGAAATGTTAAGATTTACAAGCTATTTCTTTCCCCAGTTAACTAGTGATTGGTGCCCATTTCGAGAACATCTGCCAGTTTTACTTTGTCTGAATTATCGGGCTTACTATTGAGACAGTAAATAGTTTTGTTTTCTGTATAGATATCTAGTTGGGAACTGATGACATCGTGAAGGTCGTTGATGAAAATAAGAAGCAACGTTGGTCCAAGAATGGGGCCCTGAGGACCCCGTATTAATGGGAAATGATCTAGAAGTGTGGTCGGTTAACCCGACCTTCATAACCCAATCGTTCTTAATACATCGGGTAAAGTCAAATATCCGGCCAGAGACAATATCAACTCTTGAGATCGTGAAGAAGGCCAGCATGCCAAACCCTGTTAAATAAGCTAAAGCCGCAGCCCGAGACTCGAAGTTTTTATCTAAAACCTAAGGGACAAACTCTGAGAAATGTAAGCCATATTGTTTGTCTAAAAGACTTTGTGAAGTGAGATACTTAATCAATTCAGAATTGATTAAAGCGTCTCGTACTTTGCCAAAACGTGACAAAAGACTAATAGGACGATAATTTGAGGGATTAGAAAGTTCCCAAAAGTTCTTAAACTAGGATTACAGAACAGGATTTCTAAAAAGGTGGAAAGCAAGAAGCAGCAAGGCATTTATTATACAGTTTGGCAAAAACAAGAGCTAGGTCGGAGGCACATTTCGTTAGGACATTTGCAGGGATACCGTCAACTACGAAAGCCTTTTGGGGATCTTATAAGTAACAGATTGACTACATGTCTCAGGAATTCTATTCTGATGTGACTGAAGACTTGCTATCAACTAAGTCGAGTTTGGTATATATCGATATATGTATTTCATTAGTTGCAAAATGTTTATTTTACAATTTAGAGTGAGTGTGTGTGTACGCGCGCTTTATTTACAAATATCTGCTCACCTCCTCCGAGAGTTTACTGGTCTATGGGTTTTGTTAGTCATAATCTTTATTATTACTTTATATATATATATATATATATATATATATATAGAAAGAAAGAACAGTAAGTCATATAATCCGGTATTCTTATAGATATTTGTATTTTTACAACTGTGTAGCGAAAAAAACATATTTTAAATCAGTTAATTTATAATATATATATATGTGTGTGTGTGAAGGAGAGACAAAGAGATTTAGTGACATACGTAAATATCATTATTTTATTCTGATTGCCATTAAAAGGTTATGAAAAAATAACTGCAGAAACACAAGTAATTTCTTTTCTAGTGGTGTTTTGTTGGCCAATCCGAAGGGTTTCTATGATCTAGAGAAGCGTTAGCCCTAGCTAGACTTCTTCTAACCCATTCTTTTCTCCTTAAAAACCAAAAACCTCCAATATGTACAGCATGCCAAGAACTATATGCCATCCATTACATACTTATAGACTGTAATGTCTTTAACCATATCCGGAAAAATTTCTTTAAAAAAAAATGTAAGGGACATGAATAAACTTTTCAGACAAACCAATCCAAATAACATCCTTAAGTTTATAAAACCGGTGAGGCTTTAGACAATGCTGAAATCTCTAACAATAATTTCATTTTCTTTAGAAACTCTTTAAGCAAAAACTCCTATCTAAAGAATTTATCTACAAACTTTCTTACAATTCATAAGTATACTAAATAAAAGATTCGGTACTAAGATGAATTGCAGAGGTTGATGTGCCGTTAAACAAGAAAAAAAAAAAGAAATAAAAGACTCCGAAGGTCGACTGTGCCTCATCCAGTATCTCTATATTTGAACTGCAGTTATCCCAATATCAAACACGGAAGATGTTTAACTATGATGTAAGTACAACTAATCATTCTAACTTGGAAAGTGCTGAGATAGCATCAGTTCAGAAAAAGTTGTATCAATTCTATATAAATTTCACTTATCATTCACTCTTTCGAGGCAAATGCCACCGTTTTTATTGTGTATGTAAATGTATGTCATACAGCGAAAGAAAAGGCTCAACAATTCTATCCAAAGAGGCATTATTGGATATTCATATCTACATCACGCTTTACATTAAGTAATATTTAAATTAGGCTTTTATTTAAAAAATAAATAAATAAAAACTTTAATGATTAATCTAAACAAAATAACTATTTTCGAGGGGGTACTGAAAATTTTTCGGTGCAGCCCATTTTCCCTAATTTGACCAAATATCAGAATTTTTATTTTTTCCGAGTTTTCTTGGTCGAACCGATAACTTTTCAGCGCACTCTCATAATCATACCTTGTCTCAGTATGTTGTCCTTACTGCAAGATACATGACAAATATTTTGTGGCACCATGCATAACTAGCAAGCTGAAAAGAAATATTCATAAATATATGATTTGTTTTTACGGTTTGTCAACCATTTGATAATTATTTAGAGCTGAAAAATATTTGGGTTTTGAGAATAATTCTTTCTTTACGTTCAAGCGATCTAGAAGAAAGAAAGAGAAGACAGAAGAAAAAAAAAAGGAGAAAAATAAATAATACGAAACCAGGTCGTAAGCGGGCACACACACGCTCGACTGATACATAACAGATGTCAAAAATATCAGGTCAAGCACCTGACCTACTTCCGTATCCACGAAAAATGGAAGTTTGTTATCAAATGGTTGAAGAAACAAAGTTTAGGGACAATGGAAAAAAATATGATAGGTAACAGGTGGGAAGTGTATCTAAGGATATGAAGACAAACCATTAATACGAAAACACAGGCAATTCCAGAATTGAAAAAAAGCCACACAAGATGATGTTGGCTGAAAATGTTTTTTGAGATAATGAAGATTTTTGTTATCAAGCTTCGAGGGAAAGAAAAAAAAAATATTTTATTCGTTCACGAAAACGCCACCCAGTCTGAGAAATCCTTTTTCTTAGGTCGTGTCCAATTAGCGATAAACTGTGACAAATACCACGTGTTAAAAAACCGAAGGTGTCATCGCAGTCGCTCATGACAAGGGCAATTTAAATTTTTTTTATTTTTTTAAGCAAGGTGTTTCTTCCCCAGAACAAAGCCACGGATTGTCCACGCCCGACTAAAGACGTCATTGGCTAGATGGGATCACGTGGCGCACGAAGGAGGAGGAAAATACCCGACCAGGACCTCATTGGCCGAAAGCGGTCACATGACACACAAAGGAGGAGAAAGATACCCGACCAGGACCTCATTGGCCGAGAGCGGTCACGTGACGCACGAGGAGAATCGATCGACGCCCTTGTCAGAGGTGTAAGTTTGAGGGGCCGATACGAGGAAGCGGGGAAGCGGGTATACGCCCTCAGAGACACAATAAGGAAGTAGGGTGGAAAGTGAATTACCGAAAATGGAAAATCCTAACCAGAAATAAGAAGGGTGGATACGTATTTAGAATTATCAAGAAAACCCTGGCGCCGACAGACCCCCCCCATTTTTGACTGCGTCAATAAAAGCGGGACCCCACCCGACAGAAATCAGTTTGCGCCGCGGACGGCGGGCCGGATTCGTTCCCCCCTAGCGGGCAGGAGAGGCCAGCTCGTTTGGCCGAAGTGAAGCAGCTCGTTTGGCCTAAGTGGAGAAGTTGGAATCAGAGCAAGCTGAAGAGAAGAAGAGTTTGCGCCGCGGACGGCGAGAGAGATCAGCCGTGAACGACAAGCAGAGATCAGCCGCGGACGGCGAGCGGATTGCAGTTTGAGCCGTGAACGACAAGCAGAGATGAGCGCCCAGTGTTGAGACCGCGTCAAGATAGCTAACCAAGATTCACGCACACTTCTGGACTCTTCTTCAACCAAGAACAAGTAGTTTGAAGAGCAACTTAGAATCAGACCACAGAAAGCTTTTGTTTTGTTTTTTTCGACTTTCGTCCAAGGACACGCCGAAACACAAATTTCTTAGTGAGCAGACAACTGGAAGCCTTAAAGTTGCCTAGTAAAAGCGTTGTGCCACAATCCACAGAACGGGTCGGGAGGTAGACATAGTCCTATGTACCGAGCAAATAGACATAAAAGTTTGTTACATTTTTCTTGATACGTTGGACCTTGTGAGTTGTTATTTTATTTTTTTTATTATACATAATTGTGTGATATCACCCCCGTTAGACTCAACTTGCATTACGGCCCCAAGCCCTGTTGATCTCATCTGT
This sequence comes from Acanthosepion pharaonis, assembly GCA_903632075.3. Lineage (NCBI taxonomy): Eukaryota > Metazoa > Mollusca > Cephalopoda > Sepiida > Sepiidae > Acanthosepion > Acanthosepion pharaonis. Next base: position 905,550 of record CAHIKZ030000123.1, on the reverse strand, counting down.
CTAAGATCAAGTCACAACGTGGGTAGGCAGACCGGAGATCAGTGCAGTTACCCTGGTAACCAGGCGTTGGAAGCAGGTTGAGAACGACGAGGCTGGTATCAATCTAACCAAAGGGTTAGAACGTCACGTTTGGAGCAGCGAGGAGCGAACAGCTGACGCCGCGGCAAAGACGTCACAACTGGTGACCATAGGATCAGAACCCTGGACCACGTCACGTCACAATTGGCGCCGCGAACGAGATCGAACGACACAGTCGACGCTGCGACCGGGGGACGACGTCACAATTTTAACTAATTTATATATAAATACGTCATTATTCATCCTTTTGTTCAAAGTAAATCAAAACACATAAAACTAAAAATGAATAATAACCTTTTTTTACATTTAAATTTTCTAAGATATTTGTCATGTATACTGCAATAAAGACAGGCTGAGATATGAAACCATTGCGAGTTTTCGGTCCGGCTAAGAAGGGATCCCAAAAATAAAATTTTTATAAAGCGACATGTTTGTATAATTTTTATATTTTAAATAGAATATTCATAATACATTTACGTGATTGTATTTTTATTGTGTTTGTTCGCAAGAAAAATTTCACTCTTGGTCCGCCATCGATTTCTCTGCTTCGCTGTCATTCTGACATGTTTTATTTTTATTTAAACACTTAATTTATTCCCGAACTGAGTGTTACTGTAGCTTTCCTTTTGTAAAGATATTTTTTTTTTCTGTTTTTGTATACCCGCGCAATTTTCGTCGAATTAGATTGCTATTATTTTAAACTGCGTCGGTGATTTTTAGAGAAAGAGAGGGGACGCTTTCACAAGTAGTTGTTTACAATCATTCTTTTCAGAATAGATCTGATGGTTAACATTCGACAGTGATCACTTAGTTTTTAGGCTAATGGCTTACGAATTAATTGGTTTCTGCCGAGAATAAATAGGAAACAATAAACTGAAAACAATAGGAATTGAACAATACTTGGGGTGGTGGGAATCTATAAATTACTCGAACCAACGTTTATATATTTGTTGTTTCTATCCTATTTTATCTGAAGTGTTCTTTGTTACACTTATATCATGACAGTCGACAGCGTAAATGGTGCGATAGTAAATACATAAAAACTCTGTTGAATCTTCCACCATAACCTTACCTACTTTAACTCTAGCGAAAGTTGGCTGCTGTACTCATTGTTAACGATGACAATTAAATCGCATGTAATATATTATAATAATTCTGCTTATTTCTTAGTACATACGTTACTGACAATACTTCATAAATAATGGTCTATCATAGTTTGATCACTAAGAAAGACGGAAAAGACATATCGGAGACGACGTTTCGTTTCTGTGAGAAAATGAAAGAAAGGTAAGATAGAGCAGGCAATAAAACTCTCATGTGTTTAACGTCTGCTTTAATGAAACAGAAAAAAACTTGTCAATTTAAAATCTTTTAATTTGAATCTATGGAAAATAAGTTACCAGCGATGAACTCTCCTCATAGGGAGCGGTAGATGCACTGTTGTCTGTTGCTCGGAAGATTTGACTGATTTTTTTTTTATTTTGTCTCAGTTGGTTAAAATGTGATTGCGCCTTGGGCTTAAAAGTTGTCCCGTTAAAAGACGAACCGGCTACAATTGTTAACCAATCGTTTGTTCTGTTTCATCACGAAGAGCATCTTTTTCGCAACTCTGCTCTTGTTACCTGGGCATTCTATACGATTTTCCTATTTATTGAAGATAGAGCTAGACCAGTCTCCGTCGAAAATTAGCGGAATTTCTTACTTCTTTAGATAATGATCTACATTCAAAGTTGATTGATATTGCATTATTTTGTTGAGCCCAAATATTTAACAATACGAGAGGGAAATTTCCACGAGTATTTTATCGTTTTAGCACTCGCCATGAGCTTATTCAGCCATTAAATTAAGATTCAAGTTTCATCAGAAAATTAAAATTGGAAAACCGTGAAATTCTCACGAGTATTTCTAGTATGTATTTGTGTGTGCGTACAGCCATCTTATTAGCGTTTAATAAACCAATCAAGAAAGTAATTTTTGTTGATTTAGTTTATTTTACATGTGTCTGAAAATAATGTCAATAAATCCCTGAGTAAACTTCAAAATTACTGTTCGGTGAGATAAACACAAGTTCGTTAATAAAATATTAGTATTCTGACAATTCCTAACTAAAGTAAAATAAATTATGAATTCGCTCGTTAGAACAGGATGAAATAATTTGAAACGGATTAAGATAAATATGGAGATGTTGGAATGATATGGAACAGGTTGAGATAGATAGGAAAAAGAAGGGTAGAGTAGCGATTCCGTAATAGCTAAAGAAATATTGACCCTATTCTAATTAGGGTTTGTGAATTCATACATATTTATCTGGAAACTCTACATAGAGTAAATTATAAAATTTCACTTTCAATTGGTCTTGATCTGACATCTCGGCTTCAGTCACTTTCCCCACCGCCGTAATGTAGCTTCCCTTAGCCTTTTCTACAAATACTTTCATAGTAATTGTTCTGGTGAATTCTCCTCTATGGTACCTAGACTTTATGAATTTAAGCGCAGTACTAGATTGGCGGCAAGGTCTCATCGTTTTACAGTTCAAATGGCTGCTAGATGTAATTGTAAGTTCTATGCGTCAGTAGTTCACTTTCTGAGTGACTGATCGGTTCGACTCTCTGTCTACGGACGGAGAGGAACCCGAAGGTAAAACCGGCCCTGAACCCGTTTATACGGGTTAAAACGGGCATATTTTTGGGCCGAGCCCACGGGCTCGGGAAACCCACAATAAACAACCGACCTTGTGTCACATGTTGCCCCAGTGGGGGGGGGGACTCAATATCGTAAGTTCTATGCTAACAGTTTCTTTTCTCACACTTCTCGCTTACGGAACTCTCTACCAACTTTTTGCTTCCCAGTCGACTTTCATCTTCAAAAATTTAAATGAAATGTCAATCGTTATCTTCTGTCTTCTTAATTCCTGTTCTTTTATTGTTTTCACTTTCTGATGTTTCTCATTTTCTTATATTCATTTACTCTCTAAATCCCTCCTTGCGTCCTAGTAGCTTTATTGCCTTGCTTGAGGTGAAATGACTAGTCAAAAATTAATTTCTTTATTTGTATATAATGCGAGACTGTTTATATTGGTTTATGAATTGCATTCGAGTCGACCTATGTCGTATCACTCGTCCTATATGGCAGAAAATGCTAAAGAATTTGCTCAGAGGTGAAGAAGAGATTTGAGGTAGCAGATGTAGTTCTACATGAGGATGCTGAGAATACCATGGTCGGAGCATATAAGCTACGAATAAGTTTTAAAGAAAATGCAAAGAAAAAGGACAATTATACATAAAATCGGAAACAGTTGAAATTTCTAGGACATGTGATAAGGAAAGAGGGTTTGAAAAATTTGGCACTTATAAGACACACTGAAACCAAGAGTGACAGAGGAAAACGGCGAGTAACCTACCTAAAACGCTTGTGCATATAGATGTCGGTTTAGAGAATGTTAAGGATAGTAATATAGCAAACACTAAGAGCTACTAAGAACGGGAGTACTAGGGAGTAAAAAAATGTGTATGCTTAACCCATTACTACCCACTGTCCCATTTTTGGAGGGGGGCTACAATGAGTATTAATGGCTTAGGTAGATACCTATAAGTAAAACCAACTTTTACGATTTACGTTAAAGTCAAAACAAACCAACCAATATGTATGCAAGTATAGGGATCTCAATGAGGATTAAACTCCGTTTTCAGTAGTTATCTATTACCCCCACGCCTAGGTGGCCCAAGATCAATGCCGATTTTTTATGTATCGTGTCCCTTCAGGACGTGGGTGATCATGGCTCTCAATCTCAGTGCATTGTATCTCTTAGCAGCGTTTATCCATTTGCCAAGCATCTTGCCCCCCGTTCCGCCATCCATTCACACAAACTTGTCAGCGGGACACACCTATCTTTCTTGCCCTTGATTTTCCTTGGGAGGGTTACGCTCTTCAAGACTTCTTTCTTTCCGCATTTCCAATAAATTTTAGCTCTCTTTTTTTATTATTCTTGTTATGTGTTCTTTTCGTTACTATTTTTCCTCGTTTCTTACTTGCTCCCTCCATAGAATTCTCAACACCCATGTTAATCTACTTTCAGCATTTCTCTGTCTCTATTGACTCTGTATTTTTTTTTTTTTTCAGCCTATTCCTTTCTCAATAAAATGATCGGTATTTTGGTGTACAATCTTGTCTGAGATAATAGATAAGAAACCAATCTAGCGCATTTAACAATGTCTATTTTGTTTCGTCTATTTGAAATCATATTCGTCTGTTTTTAAATTAAAATATCGATAATCTCATTTTTCGTCCTCTCTTAATATTTCTATTCAGTTATTCCGTCAACATCATTACAATTAATGGAATAAATCATTTAACTAAATAAAAATGTATACGGGAAAAATACAATGATGATATTTTTAAATTATTTCAGTCCAAGCTAATCGTTAAAGCCACTAAAATGCAAAGAGTTACCGAGATTGAAAGAAAATTAAAAAAAAAACCTTTAAGGAATAGAAAGACGACATTAGCAAACCGAGATTCGACGAGATAGAAGATGACGATTGTTGCTGCATTTAAATTATTGAAGATCTTAGTTGATAGGAAGGAAGCCGGAAGAGAGTTCAACAATCAAGAAGTGCGAGAGAAGAAATAGAAATTCGAATAGAGCTTCTGGTTACATCTTGCAATTTTAGCAGTAAAATTGTGAGGCCTAGTTGGACTGCACTTAAAATCATGACTTTGAGGCACCAAAGAGTACCTCATCAGAACAATTCATGAAAGTATTTATAGAAAATGAACACTGAAGTACATTGCGACAATGAGAAAGTGGCTGAAGATGAGATGCCCGATCAGGAGCAATAACATTGCAGATTCTTCTTTCGCTTTTGTCAAGAATTTCTAAATACATAACAAAAACAGCTGACAAGATGTGGCAGCAATATTCGATTTACGGATAAATAAATTTCCTAGCACGACAAAGTGAACCAATTTTCTTCGCCTCAGACCTTTGCAGTTGATTCAATATAATCATCAGTTGTTTAAAACATGTTACCGTAAAATAAAAACCATCTTCTCATTTCTTTTCTTCGTTTATTGAAAAAGATGCCGCAAAACAACACTGGAATTCAATAATTGTGGTAAGCCATTGTTTGTAGATGAGGTATGTACAAAGTTAATGTCAGAAGAAATTGGGAGTTAGAAATGACAAAGAGTAAAACAATTCCTAACGTCCAAGAAAATTGAAACGTAGAAAACATTTTTATTCGGTGTCCTGTAATCATGCGCAGTAATCATTTTGAACTGACATTATCTGGTCTTTTGCTAATTATAATTTTAAAATTCTATTTTATCCTTTCATTTATTTCTTTTAATCATTTCATCCCAAGCAAGGCAATAATGCTACGAGGATGCGGGGCGGGGTGACTGAGAGCGAAATAGAACGAGAAAACTTTAGTGAGGAGAAATGACAATAAAAGGGCAGACAAAAGACAGAGATTGGCGTTGAATTTAAATTTCTGGCAGGAGGGCAAGAAATCGGGAGAGAATCAGACGAGAAAAGAAACTTATAAAACTTACGGTTGCATCCAGGTACTTCAACGGTAGTACACTTAAATTTATGCGATCGAAGCACCAAAGAGGAATGCTCATCAAAACAGCTACCATGAAAATATTTATAAAAAAGACAGAGAGAAGCCACGTCATGGTGGTGGGAAAGTGACTGAAGTAGATATACCAAGTCAGGACCGATTATATTACAGACCATTCTTTGGAATTGTACAAAGTTTCTAATATAGTTTGTGATTGGTTATTTTGTTTTAACGTATTTACAAATGGCAGATCGTTATCCTCCAGAAGACGAGACAATTATTACAAGTTCCCTATTCTTCCGACTGCAAATATATCAAAAGATGGTTGAAATACACGGGTTAAAATGATGAGCGGATATATACACAGGGGAAAAAAACCTGAATCGTGTTTTTGTTTGTTTTTAACTAATGAAAACGCCAATTGTTTATTTGTAGAGAATTCTTTTCATACGCATTAATGAAAAGAATTAAAATTATAATCTCTTTATTTCTATACAGATCAGCATTTCCTGCACTTTACGGTTCTCAGACACAACTATATACAAAAATAAATGAAAAATTCTAGTAGTTTTATTATTGTCATTTCGTGTAGTGAACAAAAGATATTTCTTAATTCCCATTAAAAGATTATAAAGATTTGTTACACAAAATTCAATTTATCAAGACCTTTTTCCGTCTTCTGTAATTAAAAGAAATGCTGATTTGAGGTTTTGCTGTAAGATGCCGATCAAACATTGGCGAGCAAAGAAACCCAATCGATGTCTGTTCTATTGAACTGCCAAGAAGAAAGCCTGCATTATCTCGTTTGCGTGAAATTTAAACCTTGTTGCCTCGGGAACAATTCCTTCGGGATTGTGGTGTGGAACATGTCACTAGTTCTTAAAATCTTATTTGCCTTCGCTTTGTCTTTCATAATGTCGATGCCTACTAAGACGCTGTTGAGGGAGACAAAAGTTATCCCCCTTTGACTAAACCTTTAAAAAAAACTAAAAACAGATAACCTTTAAAAAACTAAAAATAGATATATAGATAGTCACGTGAACATCCCGAGGGATCGTTAGGCGCGAAAGTCAAACATCCTCTTTGGTTCCTGGCAGTCAAACCAGAAAGACGTACTTATTCATGCTCGTGACTATCAACTTAAGATAAGTACTCAAGATCACCTTCTTTTTCAGATATCAAATCTCTCATAAAAACATATACACATTCTGTATGAACATTTCATATATATATATATATATATATATATATATATATATATTTCAATTGATATATATATATATATATATATATATATATATATATATATATATTGATGTATATATATATATATATATATATATATATTCAATTGATGTATATATATATATATATATATTCAATTGATGTTATATATATATATATATATATATTCAATTGATGTTATATATATATATATATATATATATATATATATTCAATTGATGTTATATATATATATATATATTCAATTGATGTTATATATATATATATATATATATATATTCAATTGATGTTATATATATATATATATATATATATATTCAATTGAATTATATATATATATATATATATATATTCAATTGATGTTTTATATATATATATATATATAATTGATATATATATATATATATATATATATATATATATATATATATATATATATTCAATTGATGTTATATATATATATATATATATATATATATTATTTTATAATATTCTTTTTTTATGTGTTTATGTTGTTTTTATGTGTTTATGTTGTATTGCTATTCGCTTTGTTAATTAATCCAATAGCACCCTTTCTCGCACAACAACATAAACTTACAATAGTCGAATTCTATGAATCTCAGAAAGAAAATAAAGTTTGATACATTATTAGAAAATAGTAAATGTCAGAATTTTTAGATGAGGAATTTTCATTATTATATACTTTTACATTCAGGCAACTCTATCCATCTTGTTTTTCATACTTTCTTCAGGTGTCTGCCATACTCTGTAACCTACTCGTAATTTTTAACCAAACCCTCTACTCCGTCCACGGAAGCAGATATTTCTTATTAGACTTTCTATGTTTAAGGGATATTTGACAAAAGTTGAAGAAGATCGGAAGGATGTAATCTGGGGAGACATTGAAATTTGGAGATGAATAGAAAGAACATGAAAGCCATCAACCCCCGTAAAATAAATTCAAAACGATAGCCAGAAAATAGCACTAGAGAATAAGATGAAAAAATCGGCTCCCATGTTACTCTGACAACCTCCTCAGTAGACCCAGCACAAAGATGAACACCATCTAGGATCCTTTTGATTAAAAAGATTTTACTACCTAAGCACAGACTTTAGGCTTAAGGTTCCCAAATCACATCATTGGATTATCCAAGCATTTGTTGAAACTTATTTGGTTCTTTAGTCGTTATGTGTTGAATCCCAGGTTTTATTATATACTCTCGTTAGTGAAAGAAATGAAGAAACTACTCAAAAGCAAAAACATTGGAGAGTATTAGCTGATACGTGATATTCTCTAAACATGGAATAAAATGTTCAATTTAAAATTCCGGGAAGTTTTTCGGGTATGACACTGAGTTCACCAGAGGTTGATCAAACAAAAAAGAAAGAAAGAATGAAAAAAATTGTTGAAATTCGCAGAAAGATTGAAAAGTTGAGCAGAAAATTAAAAACGAAATACGTAGAAAAATGTGACGTCGTCCCCTGGTCGCAGCGCCAACTGTGACGTCCTATCCTGGTCTACCACGGCACCAACTGTGACGTCCTCGCCGCGGTGCCAGCTGTTCGCTGCTCTGTTCGGGTGTCGCTGCTCCAAACGTGACGTCCGCCTGTCGCGTCAGTCATGTTGTCTCGTCCTGTGACGACCAACTTGCTTGGTATCGGTCGCGGCACCCAAATGTGACGTTCTAACCTTTTGGTGATTCGGGTGGGAATCTGGTTAGATTTGATATCAGCCTCGTCGTTCCCAACTCGCTTCCAACGCCTGGTTACCAAAGTAACTGCATTGATCTCCAGTCTGCCTACCCACGTTGTGAATTGATCTTAGGCAGACGAGATCAATCAGTAGTTGGGGCCGTAATGCAAATCTGGTTCAACGGGGGTGACACCACACAAATATGCATAAAAGAAAATAAAATGAAAGCTCAAAAGTTCAAGGTATCAAAGAAAAAGAATAACAAACTTTATGTCTAGTTGTTCGATACATAGGACTGCGTCTGTCTCCCGACCCGTTCTATGGATTGTGACACGTTGTTTTCCGTTAGGCGAGTTTTAACGCTTCAAGTTGTTTGCTCTTTAAGAAATTGGTTTTTTCGTGTCTTCGGACGAAAGTCGAAAAAAACTTATTTTGGTGGTCTGGATCTAAGTCGCTCTTCAAAATAATTGTTCTTGGATTGAAGAGGAGTCCGGAATGTGCGTGAATCTTGGTCAGCTATCTGCGAGGCTTGCTTCAACTGGAGACTGACTCTGGGAACTGTCTCGAACTCAACTGATTTCTGCTCGCTGCGGCTTCGCTTATATGGACGCCGACCAAAACCGGGGTGGGTTTGTCGGCGTCGGGGGTTCCTCGATAATTCTAATTACATATCCACCTCTCTGGTTAGGAATTTCCACTTTTTTCCATTTTTGGGAGCCTTTTCTTACTCCCACCTTCTCACCATACTTCAGAGGGGCGTGAGCTGCCCTCCCCACTTCTTCGTAGCAGCTTCTCATACCTATCCTCTGGATGGGCGGCGACAGCTTCCTTCGTGCGTCACGTGATCACCACTCGACCAATGATGTCTTAGTCGGGCGTGGACGAATCCGCGGCTTTGTTTCAGGAAAAAAAAATCTTGCTTAACTAAAAAAAAAAAAATTATCTTTTCTTTTCCTTTTCTTCCTCTTAATCGCAGTTATCATTTTCTCTAGCTGCAAACAGGACAAGACGGTGGTCATAACTCTTGTTCTACACCTGGGCTTCGTCAGTACTTATCGCTAATTATCAGAATGGGTGGTCTTTTTAACACGACCAGACGTCGCCCCGAAAGAACATTTCTAAGTTCCCATTCATTTCCCTTCGGTACATATTTCTGATAACATAATTTTATTATCGCAGGCTAAAGATGTTCCGTCGAAAGAAATCGGTCAGTGGACACATCGTGTGCGGCCTTTGACACAAATTTTTCATATCTATCCAAAGCCCTTTTGTCCACCTGCTTTCCGTCACTTATCGAAATAACATTTTCATTTGGATTTTTCTTTGGGCCAGCAGTTTGTTTACGCATCCCAGATAACACAGCCGTCGCCAAAACACACCCGATTCCTTTATCCACTCAGAATTTCCCTGTCATTGTAATGACACTCTTTCGCCATTTGTTACTTATCAAAATATCCTTTAACCATTGTCTCTTAGCCGTGGTGTTCTGCTTATCATCCACGTTTTGGGTCTCGCCTCTTTTTTTTTCCTTTTCTTTCTTTTCTTTTTCTGCCTCGGTAAATGGTGCCACAAAAACCATGTTTTGAAATAATTCCAAAGAGAATCGAACACACATTTAACTCGATGGAATTCAGTAAGATTCAGCAAAACTATGACTACCCACATTTCCCCACTTCCCACCGATAAGAAAGAAACCATTAAGGTATCCACAAAGATGTCAAATAAAATAAAAACACGTGTGGTCGCCGAAATGAATAACATTCACGATTCCTCTGAATAAAAATGACTAAAGAAAACCATCTGTTTTGAATCGGTCACCTAGAATAGAAGTATCCCCACAGAGATTGAGGCCAGTGGACGCGTCCGTCATTATAATTTCTGTGACATTCATCATTCAGAGAAAATTTTATATCCAAACATTAATTCGAATTCCTTTGGATACAAGTGGTAAGGAAAAATGAATTACTATTTTGAAGTGACCATGGCCAAGAAGGCTGTATGTTATGTTTGATCGTAAAAATGCATAAGACAGAAAAAAGATCAACTTTCGTTTTAAGGAGAATGGAAATAATTTTTCTTTCCTTTTCCAATACTTGAGTATCTGGTCGACCGAGAGATTCTAGCATGGGGCAAGCTGATAGAGATGGACTAATGACTGAAAACCCCTTTTGTTTTGGCTGCGCCATCTGAAAGTTGGACTTGTCACTCCAATCCAGCGAGTGGTCTGAAGCTGGTTGCTGAGAAAATGGGCAAAGGAAGATATATATATATATATATATATATATATATAACACTGCCTATACGGAATTATGGTTCGAGGTGTAGCGTAAAGAGTTGGAGTTAAGGGGTGGCTTGATCCCTCTGACCACTCTCAAAAGGGGCTGGACAACCCCAAATTTGGAAACCACTTGACTAAATTTATTTTTATATATATGGAAATTTAGAAAAGGTGGATGCTTAGGGTAGAAGACAACCGAACCCAGACCCGAGTCAACCCCACTTACGCCCGACGTAGGTGTCCATATAAGCTGAAGATTTTGGACAAACGGACACACACAGAGAATCCCCACATTACTGCTACTGGAATCCACATCGTTCGCCGAGACTTCCTGACCAGGACCTTGTGCTGGTACTGAAGACCTGATATTAGAAATTTAAGTTACGACTAAAACAAACTGAAGACTCCAAAGGGGATCCCAGTGTCATTTGATTATAACAAGTGGGAAGGGTTAAAACCGCGCTCTATACAACAAATCATATATAAGCCAATTCGTTGTTACATTTTTAACCCAGGTTAATTCTTTATTCCAAAGGATTCTTTTTGGTTTTGTTTTTTGGGTTTTGTTTTTGTTTTGTTTTTGTTGTTGTTGTTTTTGGGGTTTGTTTTTTTTTTTTTTTTTTGCGTATGTGTATATAGCTCCCAAAATGTCGAACCGTCTTCACTTCAGCTTACTTCATCAACTATCTTCTCACCCTGTCATCAAAAACACAATGTTGCAGAGGAGTGAATGTTTTGCTCACCAAACAAACGGCTGCTAGGTCGAGTGGAACCGTGTATAATGTTACGATACTAGCGACAACGAGTCACGCGCTAACGGGTCAAGATTCAGCTAAATGGTAACCACGATGGTCTGAAGGAACTTGAGGATCGACGAGCAGCGTGATGACACTATTTGGTTACCGTTGACCAAGGGTCGATGACTGGGTTGAACAGGTATTCTAAGAAAGCTTGAGGATACAACGATCGAAACAGTGTATAACAACCAGGATAAACATGGTGGCTTGAATAATCTGAAAGTTTTATTTATTTTATATTCCACCTGATGACGTCTATTTAAAAGAAAAAAAGGAATGAGTAAATTATAAACTGGTAGAAATTGCATGACTGCCAATTCCATGTTGTAATCGGCTCTGCACGATAAAACCTCACTATTACGCTTCCCTCATATTAAAAACCTATATAAAGATCATTAACTCTACTGAGCATCTGGGGCTTAAGATAGAATTTTTTTAAAACGCCATGTTCCTTTAGGATGTACTTGTCTGTGTCTAATAGACGGTTTTTTTTTAAGTAAATCTTTTTAACCCCGTTCGAGCTTATTAAACCCACCCCGTTTAGTAATTTCGCAATTTCTGACACTTTAAATGTTTTTTTTTCCGAGCCCCATTTTATTAAGACTGCCATGTTTATTGCATACCAAGAAGAATTCCGACGAGATTATTAAGTTTCTGCTTGTAACTAAGTGTAACGGTAATATTAGCTTTTTCCTCATGAGAAAAAATTAAACGTTCACTGACCGAGCAGCCAGTGCTACCGTCGGTTGAAATTTATGAAACCTTTACCTTTAAACAAATTTTCAGGATAATAGATTTCTCAAATCTAGTAACCGTTATTGTTCTTTCCAATGTTAATGGGCGTTTCCTTTCTAACCTTTTGTTTGAATTTGTGTGGGACGTTGGCATCTTGATTATGTCATTATTTTCTCTTCGAGTTACATGTGGTATCAATTTTAGTTGTTGGTGTTGTCGAAAGTGATGAGGTTTCTGTTATTTGGCACCATTCTTTGCGTGTGATTCTGCAGCGCCAAACCGTGAGGTTCGAAGAAATATGGTCTTCGCACAAAGTCACTTGTAATCATTGATCTGAGCAAAGTGATTGTACACAGTCGATAGTTTAGGTATTTTTGAACGAGTTTGGCGCCGTGCATGACAACCATATAAAAGTCTCGATCTGACGAGCCAATTAAAAACATGAATTCAGTTTTTATGTTAATGTTTTGGTCTGATAGTAATTTGCAGTGTTATTCAAAATGATCGTAGCCTATTCTATGTTCAATTTCCGATACTAAATTTAGTATACACTGAGGTATTTGAAGTGTTTATTATTTACTACTTCCACATCCTGAATTCTTATGATGGATTCACGATAGCTGACAACATTCCAAAGGATCATTGTTTCTGTTTTAGAGAGTTTATGTTGAGCCTTAATTTTAGGAACACTTTTGGTGGGTGAGAGTAGGTGATTATGACTCTCCGCAAATTCTGTTTCTATATCTGTGAATTTTGGGGGAGGAAAAACGATTAGTGATTTTTCATTGTCATCTCCATGGTTTGGAATCTAGAGTTAGACTAGATGCCACCCAACGTTAATCTCTAATCTACCCTGATATTTAAGCCATAGCTGGGAGGACGAAGAGATGGAGTCATATCTTTTCAAGGGATATTTGTGCAAAAGTAAACGCAAGAATCTATGCAGGAATTTGAACTCAACTCGCTAATTTTACTTTCCGTATTGATAACCCTTATACTATCTGCACGACATGTGTAATTTAAGAACTCTTTGTGAATGTTAATCGCAAGAAATTACTAATAATTGCTCGGTTTCTACCCGTAATTTACGAATTCGTCTCGCAGTTTAATTCTGATTGGATGTTTTATTGTTAGGCCTTTGTTAATATCTACTAACAATTAATGCATCTATTAAATACCCAACTTTGCGTAATTTCCTTGATTGCTAATTTTCTTAATTGAATATTCAAAGCTGCAGATAAGTTTATATTCATATCATACAAGATTGTAATCCTGGAACATCCGATGCCGATTGTGCTTGGGACATTAGAAATCATCTGAGAAATCAATTTGTTCAGAATCGCATAAAAACACACGCTTTTGAATTTTTGCATTATGATTTGGCCAACTTCGATTGCTTTTTTACGGTTTATCAACCCTTACTTAAAACCAGAAAATATTTTTAGATTCTAAGAATTCTTTTTACATAATTACTTCGTGATACAAGTTTTACTAATTAAGCCATAGATAAGGGAGAAGAGGGGATTAATATATTTTTCCAAGTGTATTTACGTGTAAGTGATTATAGCGAATCCAAGTGGAATTGGAACTCTGCTCTCCGATTAATTATTAGCCATTATCTATTGCACCACCCGCACATCCGATGTTATTCCCAAGCGGTCACCCATCTAACTATTGACCAGGCTCGACGTTGCTTAACTTCGGTAATCGTACATGTACCGACGTTTCAACGTGATGTGACCGTAAGCCTTGACCAATTTTGGTACAATGTCATATACCTGGAGGACTAGGTAAGCTTTCACCTCACATTCAACACTGGCGCTATCAGTTCGGGTTGAAGAAAGATAACCCTCCCCACACATATATACACGAAGGGACTACTTTCCGGGCGGATACTTGCAGACTTGGGTGTAAGCCGGACCTAGTTTCTGCCTTTTTGACTCTCGTGCAATTTGCTGTTCTCTGAATTCATTATGATTTTTATCTGAGAAGAATTGTTATCGACATTAATTAACCAACCGAAACCACATTCGGCAGATTGCGTGACCGATATGCACATCAGTTTTGTCAACATAGGCTGTGCTGCATTTGTTTCATAAGACGAAGTTTATTTACATTGTTCGAACTGCTGTCCTCATCTTTATTGCTATATTCATAGACAGAAGACGAAGTTTGATACAAAGCTTAACGCCCTGTCAGCACTTGTCATCTTTAGCAGTGTTCTAGCTACCAAGGACACTGAGAACGAGTTCGATCCTTATTAAGTGCCCGAGTGATTTCACTCTGTGTCATAACGAGCAGAGTCCAAGAAACGAATTATTTCGTAACCCTAGCAAATTGCTTTACACCAACTGGCACATATTTGCTTTCATTTTGTGTGTGTGTGTGTGTGTGTGTGTGTGTGTGTGTGTGTGTGTTTTCGCTTTCATCAAGCAAAAACTTCACGTTTGACTACTTGAAGCAAATGCGTGCTGAAAATATCCGAAATAGCATACCTGTAGCGAAGACAAAAAACCTTTTTCCCCATTTCTTAGCAGTCAGCTTCACAAATAATAGATGTTTATATTATGATTTGCATCTGATTTTCTTATATATGGGAGACTGTGGCAACTTTTGTCTGTTTTGTTGTTGAACGACAGGGAACTGTAAATGTCAGCGAGGTCAGAAAAATACTTTATTTTTTATTGTCCTTTATTATTTCTATCTCAGTTTCTTTCTTTTTTCTTTTTTTTTTCCCCTCTCTCCTTTGAGAAACTTTGGACGATGGGGACACTATCCTGGAAGACACACTAGACATTAATAATAGGACACTTTAAGAATCACTACCTGGACGCATAGACTAATCATCACTCAACATCCCCCTCTTTTCAGACATTTACACGGTTTAGCTTAGTATGACACACATCAACAATAACGGAGCACAGGTATTACGAAAAAAATATTTGGTAAGGCAGATGTGCAAGTGGGGTAATGGTTAGAGATTCGGAACAAGAAATCGGCGAGCCGAGTTCGAATTCCGGTCCGAGATCGTTACATTCACTTTCGCACAAATACCGTTGGGGAATGCATGAATCCATCTCTTCAGTAGACTAAACTGTCGAACTGGTAGTCAGTATAGAAAGACAATTCTGCATTCAAAATCGTATGCAGTCCTGATAAGTATAAACTGATGTTGGCCCCGTGGGTGTTGAAACACAAATGGGGTGGAGTAGCCATACTAAAAATAAGAAATCCCACTCATATTCGGTGTCTCAAAACCGCTTTGATAATTCTACCCATCACTCTTGGAGATGGTATATAATGTATGTCGCTACCAACAGACGCTGAAAATACCATGCACAGAAGATATAAAAACGATAAACTTTAAAGAAAACGGGAAATAAAAGAAATCCGATACAATCGGAAAGAATTAGCTGAAATTTCCGTGTTACATTAGGAAAGAGGAGGAAGAGAAGGAAAAGAGTGTTTGAACAAGGACAGAGACGGGTGGTAAACAGTCAAAAACCATTTAGAGCAACAAAGGATAGGAAATTGTGAAGAGTCATGATCGTGTGACATATAAAAGATAATTCTTGTTTTTTTTGTTTTTTTTATTTGCATTTATACAAAGTCAAAAAATCACGTTAGAGCCTGTTCTTCTCCACTGATAATCTGATCAAATTGATAACTCTTTCCAGCAGTTGCTGTAGTTTTTTCTTGTGCTTTCTTTCTTGTCAGTTTGAATGAAATGTTATTTCTTAACACGCGGCCACTACGCAACGTACAACTGAATCTGAAACCAACTCTTGTTGACGAAATTCAATATCGCTTGTAATCGTGGGGAAATGGGAGTTATTTCATTTTATGTATCTTTCGCCCTCCTCCCAATCAAAATAATGTTTTTATCCAACCGGAAACAGAAACCATTTATCATTTCCTGTTCAATAAAGTGCTTAGCTTAGGAGGTGAATGCTTTGTGTAAGAACTATTTTTAACGTAAGCGAATATTTCATTTGTCATCGAAATGAAACCGAACATTAATTTATCTGCCTCTTTCTGTTTGAACTTTGACTAGTGCTTGGATTGCAGTTCAGATCTAAAAAAAAAAAAATATGGCTGAAATGAGAAACGGAATTATTTCCAGAAGAAACAAATGCACTGACTGGAAAATAATAAAAAGGAGAATTTAAGAAGTTTTTATCGATGAAAATGCAGCAGCAAGTCTCTTTTGTGTCACGCAAAAGGTTCCTTCTCTATATTTGAAGAAAACCTTTTGAGGATAATTATTAATCACACTGTGATATTTCGTGTGAAGCAATGTACAAAATGATATTTTTAAAAAAAAAACTTAATTTGAGTAACAGCAAAACAACAAATTCCTTAGAGTGTAAATATACTACGATGCGCAAAAGAAATGAGCAACAATTTGCTTAATTTTTACTAAGAAATTGTAAATATTCGACAATGTATTTTCAACAGTAGCGTCTGTTCAGGACTGTAATGCAAGTTGTCGTATTCACTTGAGGTCAGATACAGGCCATGTTTATTCCATTGTCATCCAAGATCCAGGATCCCCGTAAAGTAGATAGTTACTAAATGTGGTTGTTGCATAGACGCTTAGAGGAAGAAATTCAGATTATGGGGATATGTAGGATAGATAACGGTGGACTCTAAAATTGTAGTGATCGGAGAAGCATCCTATCGGGTGCCACTTTCTTTTCTCTTATTTATTTAAACTTGAATTAATATACAATGGCAAAGAAAGAAACCTAGGTAAAAGTCAATTTGCTTAATTTTTACTACTTTGTAAGTATTCAGCTATGTTCTTTCAGGAATGGTATCTGTTGTCATTCAAGACTGTAATGCAAGTTGTCGTATTCACATGAACCAAGTACGAGCCGTCCTGGGTGAGACGATAAACTACGTCCAACAGCAAGGCCTCTGATCAGGAGTTTTTGAGGAGCATGGAACCACCTCTTAATTGCTGTTGTTCCTAGGTTCACCCTGACCCAAGATGGTAGTACCTGTTAGGGTCCCAGCTACGGGGAAAAGAGTTAATCCTCAAATTAGAGTCAAAATATGTAAAAATAGGTTTTAATAAAAAAAATATATATATATTACCAGCTATATATTTCTGAAAAAAAAAATATTACCAGTGATACATTTCTGAAGATAAATATTACCAGAAATAGGATTTTCAAGAAAAAAAAATAATGCCAGAAATAGGTTTTTGAAGGAAAAAAAATTACCAGCAATACATTATGCAAATATTGCCAGCAATAAAAAAAATTGTCGGCATTAAATAACCCATTGTGACTGATATGTCGTAAACCAAACCAATGTGTGTGTGTGTGTGTGTGCGCGCGCGCGCACGTGTGACGACATCGACCAAGTTGTGGACATTAATTCAAGTGAACGGAAGATGGGTAACCGTTTGATGGTTTGAGAATACCAAGTGCTGTAAGCTTGAATGTGCGGATAGTGTGATGGATAATGACTCAGAATTGTTGAAATAATTTTAAAAAAATAGAATTAAATGATAAAATGGAGAAGATAACTGTAACTACAAACTGGTTTAAATTTCTTATTTTAATTCTGTTTTTGTACGTTTTAATTCAGTCAAGAATTATTTAAAAAAAAAAAAAACAAATTAGTTTTACATACGTCGAATCCATTTTGTCATTTCTTGTAACGCGATCGTTAACAAGTTGATCATGTAAACTAGTAGGTCTGTATAGTGAGTTCAATCCTTATGCACGTAACACTGCTACGACTGTTTTTTTTTCTACTACGCTTAGTAAATAACTCTACTTTTTCTTTTGTTCATTCTTAATATGGCTGCAAGTCGCCTTTTTCGTATTGTTTGTGCAAAGAGCAAACTAAGACTGTAAAGTGTTTAGTCAAAAGACAGCTTAAGTTGAAATTTTCCAAAAACATAAATTAATACAACATAGTTTCGGCAAAATAACATTTTTTTTTATTATCAGAAAATATAATCTTAATATAAAACTGACTCTCCAAAATGGTAAGGTACCATTCGCGTTAATTCGAAGATCATGTCTCGAATCCGCAGCAGTCGGCCGTTTGGTTGTGACTGAAGATTCGATCATGACGGTTCTAGGCTCATGTTTGTGGTGGTTTCAGCAAACTTTCAAAACTAAAATACAAAGTGACTTTTCTTTATTGGTCATATCACATTTTATTTGTAATTAGTTATTCCATTGTTATCCAAGATACAGGAGCCCCGTAAGGTAGATAGTTACTGAATATGGTTGTTGCATAGACGTTTAAAGGAAGAAATTCAGATTATGTAAGATAGATAACGGTGGACTCTAAATTTGAAGAGCTGAAAATTGTTGTGATCGGAGAAGCATCCTCTCGGGTGTCAGTTCCTGGTTCATTGCTTTTCTCTCTTGAATTAATATCTAGTGTAAAGCATCAAGTTCTCAGCTTACAGGCGGAGAACTTGATGCTACTCAAAGCAAACATGCCCTATCTTACCATAGATATGTTTACTTTTAATGACATAAAAACATTTTTTTTTAACATTCTTTTGCAATTCTCAAAATTGTCAAGGAATGGGGGGAACAATTGAATTGCTTAAATGGCGCTTTAGGCTATAAAAGCGACAATAGGTAAGTTTATTATTCTATAATATAAAACAGTATAGGACTTTATATATCTATCCCTCACGCAGCTTGATCTACCTTATTAATGAGAGATTCTGTTATAGTAACAATATGACTTTTATGACCATAACAGCAGAATATTTTTAGTAAGCAGTTGGAATAGATTGTTAATAAATTGTTTTTTTTATTTCTTTTGTAGTGTACTAACTTTTATTGATTTAAAAAGTAGAATTCATTGTTACGTGCAACAATAGTTAGAAATTCTACATTTTTCAAGTAGAAAATATAACCAATGCCATTGAAAAATATTTTTTCTTACGGTATGAATAGTTATGTAGTGTTTTTATATATATATATATAAACTTTCTACATCAGAAATTCTAATGATGATTCTGCCTTAATAAAGTATAAATCATAATTGTCCTTTGGTGAATAGAACGTGATTTGTTTAGTTTGAATATCCCGGAAGTATTGAATATAAACAAGAAAATGCCAGACAAGATTTTGTTATTTTATAAATCATATGTTGTAAGGGAAACTAGTAATTATATTTTGGTGTCTTGTCATTTATTCTTCTCACGATGCTGATAGGAAATAAGAAGATGGATTTTCCCCCCTTCTCCGTGGAACAAAAAGAATGAGTAGAATTAAAGAAGTCTTGTCTTGTTGTTACACGTTAATTAATCACAACGCCGTTCATTTCACTTTTAGCCGCCTTTACTGGCTATAATGATTTTTTATTGGGCGTTGATTACTCTACACGGACTTAATGTTGCATTCATTGTTGGTCGAAACTGGAGTGATCGATAGTATTGATCGAATTTTAATTTAATTCAGATTCCAACTTTGGTACCAAAAAATTCAATATAATTCTAAGCAGATAAAGAGAAAATGACGAGCAGCCCTACATTTTGATTTTGATTTTTAATGCCATGTCCTTTCTAGACGTAGGCGATCATATATCGCCATAAGTTTTTCTTCATTATCTGTCAATTGTCATACCTTGAGTGAATGATAGTGGGGGTGGTTTCTCATTGCCTTTTCCATGGTTTAGAATTCAGTTTTTCTTTTCTTAAATTGGCTGCTATCCAAAGCTAGAGAGCCCAGTTTACACTGCTTTCTAATCCATACTGTTTACTACTTAATATCACAGATTATGCAGGCATAAATGAACGCTTGGTTTATCTGGCTTGTTCCTTCTAAATGTCAAATGGATTTAATTAAAATAGAACTGTTTTGATTTTGTCATTGTTGTTAATGGTTTCGTTTTGTTTTGCCTTTCCTTTCACTGTCAGTACCCGAGTTCAACAGTTTGTTTGCAGTTAGTAAATCCGTTTCTTTCTTTATCGCACTCATATAATGATCTCAAGACATTGTGAAAAAAAAATCACGTAGTGACACATACCAACAGGAAATGATCAGCATCAAGCATACCTTTCAGAACAACTGCCCTACAAACATCAGTGTCTGCAGGTGGAAACAAAAGAATCAAGGACGATCAGAAAATTACCATGATCAGTCTGCCTTACACTAAGAACTTATCAGAAAATATTCCGAATCATCTCCACTCTATAGAGAAATCTGTCAACCCCAACATGGAGGAGAACATTACCAAGAACTTTGTGTTCTCCATTCCTTGTGGTTGTGGCAAAGAATATAAAGGTTAAACAAGTCCCCCTTAAAAGTAAAGCTAGGGGAACATCGAAAAACCATAGTAATGGAAGAAACAATGAAATCAGGCATGGCTGATCATGTACAGAGAGAAAGGGCTAGTCATAAGCTAGTGGAATGAATTGAAAATACTGGACAAGGAAGAACACTAGAGAGTTAGACGTCTGAAAGAATCGGCGAATATGTTAGGTTATGAGGACCTACTTCGTAGGACTAGCATAGAAATAAATATGATATGCAAGCTGTTAAAGAATAATAAATGACAGCAGATCTCCAACGTAGAAGTAAACCTTTAGTGAATGCATCAGGACACGCAGTACTCATCAGCAGGCAGGTTAGATATGAGACTCCATATTCTCCATACATAATTGTCCCACGGGACAATACCCTAATGCATTAGTGTTGGTTTGTAAATTTGGTAAGTTCAATTCCTGTGCTGGGTAGTGTACTTGGACGCAGTGTAATCAAGGAAAACATTAACTGAGCAGTACTAAAATAAGAACTAGATGAGATATCCCTAGACATGAACAGTGGAATGAGAACAATATCACTTGTAGGTTAAATAAAGACGTCAAAAATTCCCTTTAGATTACCCAGATCGGCATATACCTGATGAAGGCCAGAGAGCACAATAGCGAAGACATTGTGATAAAAAAACAACAGATGAGTCCACATGTAAAGAGTCTAAGCTTGTGTTCTTTTAAGATTGTAACACCGTATCCTCACCCCAATGGACCCACAAGACCGGCCGTTGGTCGGGTGTGGTCCAGTATTACAAGTTAGACACAAGTCTCCGGTTCCCAATGTCAATTCGAAGCCACTCTCCTGCCACATTGTGATTGTTTTGATCATGGAGAGTGGTCATCAGGTCGCAGAAATCCGGGAGCTTTCCATTAGTCCACCTGCGAGTTCATCGAGTGAGAATCGGGTTAACAGAAAAATTAATATAACAAAATCGATTCGATTTTGAAA
This sequence comes from Acanthosepion pharaonis, assembly GCA_903632075.3. NCBI lineage: Eukaryota > Metazoa > Mollusca > Cephalopoda > Sepiida > Sepiidae > Acanthosepion > Acanthosepion pharaonis. Next base: position 883,909 of record CAHIKZ030000123.1, on the reverse strand, counting down.
AGACAAAAGTTTTATATATATATATATATATAAAAGCAAACACACAAAAAATAATTCTTGTTGCACAAGGTTGAATTTTTCTTGTGTGTGAACACTAACCAAACAAACACAAATACTTCGAATAATTTCGGTAAAGGAGAGATGTGGCCTTCGTTTTTTTTCTCTTTTTGGCCTGTTCTTAGCGTAACTACTACAACCTTTGATGTTCCCGTGCTCAGTAGTAGTATTAGTAGTAGCAGGAGTAGCGGTACTTAGATGTTAGCGGCGGTATTTCGCTTTTTCGCCCCTTCATCTTCGGTAACACACAGCGGACGCTTCCTTTTCAATCTCTGACGTCTCTCCACTCAGTTCGACTGCATTCGAAGACAGACTAACCCCAAAACCCTCTCTCTCCTTCAGCTGGCTCGCCTCTTTATTAAGAAAACCAGCCTCACATGTCCCAGATTGGTGACGTATCTTTTTTTTCTAGTGCGAACGTACTGAAATACAACCAAAAGTACAGCTTCACACCTCCAAGAATAAACAATTTGCTTTTTCATCGATTTCCAAAGTTCTCAACGTTATTTATCATCTCGCTATTAATTATTCTGCAGCTCTTTGTAAACTACAGAGATTCTTGTTTTAACAATAAATTCTAGATCAAAACATCCTTAATTTTAACTTCAATTCTTATAGTATCAAAATCCATTTCTTTTTTTTTTTAGGTTCTAAATTGTTCCAGCAATTTTCTAATAGTAATGTGATTTCCTTTGTACACTTACAAAAAGATTGTATTACGTTTTCTAAATCAATTTTCTGCAACATGTACATTTCAAAGTCTTTGCAGCATATTAACATTTTGGTTATTCGAAAACGCCTCACTTTCACTTGGTGTTTTCTGTTTTACAGCATATCCTCCTTTATTATCATTATTGTTATTTCAGTGATATCACCCCTGCCACAAAATCACTACAATGAAATATTATTCTTTAATATTTCATGAAGTTTTAAATTCAACAAATCTTTCATGTATCTACAATAAATCTGTTACTTAATTGATGACAATGTCTTATCTACATTATTTACAAGCTGACTTTTTTCTTCATTTTTGTTATTACAATGTTTTATCCAGGACAATAACTATATGATTTATGTAGCATTAGTTCATGTATTTGGTGACAATAATTGAGTTTAATCCTTGGGGTGAGCAGTGTGTACTTGAATTTGCTGGAAACTGGGCAAGTAACAACTGAACAGTACTTAAACAAAAAAAAATGTTTGTTCTTGTTCCTCTGACAATGTCTAATCTTCCTTGTAAATTAAATAAAGAATTCATTTTAAAAGCCCCTATAGTCTGCCCAGATCAACAAGTAGCTGATGAAGGCTGGTGTGCACAACAGCCGAAACATTATAACATGACAATAGTCTACATATAAATAATGATAACTCCTTATACCAGAAATTCAGACAGAAAAAAAAGTGCTTGTTAATTTCCTTTCAATTCTGGAATTTTCCTCTCACTGCTTTAAGCATTACTGCTAAATGTGGAAGAATCTAAAATTTCTTATAGTCAAGAATTTAGTAAGCCAAGCTGGCAGCAAAACTTTTAATTTAAATTAAAATATAAAAATATATCTTAACTATTTTAGTTGAATATTGTTTATTGATACCGAGTCAAATTTTGATCAATTTGTGACGTCCCTGCAGCCTTCGCTCGCTCCTCGCTGCTTCGTTCGAGTGTCGCCGCTCCAAACGTGACGTCCGCCTGTCTGCGTCAGTCGTGTTGTCCCGTCCTGTGACGACCAACTGGCTTGGTATTGGTCGTGGCACCCAGATGTGACGTTCTAACCTTTTGGTGATTCGGATGGGAATCAGGTTAGATTCGATATCAGCCTCGTCGTTCCCAACTCGCTTCCAACGTCTGGTTACCGAAGTAACTACTTTGATCCCCAGTCTGCCTACCCACGTTGTGAATTGATCTTAGGCAGACGAAATCAATCAGTCGTTGGGGCCGTAATGCAAGTTGAGTTCAAATAAGGGTGGTATCACACAAATATGTGTAAAATAAAATAATAACTCAAAAGTTCAAGGTATCAAAAAAAGGATAACAATACTTTATATCTGGTTGCTAAAGGATAACAATACTTTATATCTGGTTGCGTCTATCTCCCGACCCGTTATATATGGATTGTGACACGTTGTTTTTGTTAGGTGAGTTTTAACATCTTAAGTTGTCTGTTCTTTAAGAAATTGGTTCTTGGTGTGTCTTCAGGCGATGGTCGTAAAACTTATTTTGGTGGTATGGATCTAAGTCGTTCTTCAAAAATAAATTGTTCTTGGATTGAAGGTGAGTTCGGAAGTTGCGCGAATCTTACAAGTCAGCTTTGCGAGGCCCACTTCAACTGCGAACTGGGAGCTGATCTGAACTGGGAAACTCTGATTTTCGCTTGCTGCGACTTTGTTTATATGGACGCCGACCAAAACCGGGGTGGGCTTGTTGGGGTTTGAGGTTCCTTGATAATTCCAAACCCACAATCCCCTTTTGTTTTCGGTCAGGAAAAATTTATTATTTCCATTTTTGGAAGTCTTCTTTTACCCCTACCTTCAGAGGGCGTCAACGATCCCCCCCCACTTCTTCACAGTAACATCTTATACCTATCCTCTTTAAGGAGTAGTAACAGGCCTCCTCCCCTGCATCACATGATCACCTCCGCCTGGCTCTCGTTAACATTCATCCAATGGTCGATCAACAGTGTGGGCGTGACCAGATTAGCCTTGTTTTTTAAAAAAAAAATATCTTGCTCAAAGAAAAAAAAGAATCATCTCCTCTTTTTTTTTCTTTTTTTTCTTTTCTCTCTCCTTCTCTGGCCGCCAACAGAACAATGCGACCAGTAGTGTGATAACCTCAATTCTCATCTGGACTTCGTCAGTCAGATTTTCGCCAATTATCAGTGGGTGGTCGTCCAGCAAATACGGCCAACTTTTCCGATAATATTGTTTCGCTCTTATCGCCAGATTCTAACAAAACCCAGACCTTGTCTAACGATATCTTTCCCTCGACAAAGACTTAACCTATTTTTCTTTGTTTACTTTAGCTCGTGTGTGGTCAGGGCAGTCCCGTGACACAGTTAAATGTTTATCTATTCTGTCCCGGAGTTTAGCTAGCCGATCTGGAATTTGTCAATTAGATTTTCGCCAGCACCAAGTGGCTGTTATCTATTCCCGATAATATAAGACGGCCACCACGCCACAGTTAATTTTTTATCTATTTAAAATTTTCGGCAATGGTAATGAAACCTTTCACCATTTGTCACTATCAAAATTTCATTTCTTTCTCTTCTTTTCTTCCCAAAATGGTGTCACAAATTATTAAAGATTGATTATATATCCACTGCAAATTCTTACAGAAAATTTAGCAAATTTCAAACTGCTTGCAAAAGTATAGTTAAAATGTGTTACTAAGCAGTAGTTTATAACTAATTTTATGTTCATTCCAAAAGCTATTTGGGCAGCTGAACTCAGTCTTTGTACAACTCATTTTTCAGCTTTCATTCAAAATATAAACCATAGATTAAACAAATGTGTTTAAGAAAGCATCTAGTACTATTGAGAGTACATGGATTGATTCATTCATTTTCTACCATGTATAAACTTTTTGCAGTTTATTTAAAGCAAGCCTGAAAATATTTAAAATATATTTTTAAGATTGCAAGAATTTTTTTCAAATGAAAATGGTTTAGTGATACAAATCTTACTAATTAATCCATAGCTGGGGAAAAAGAGGTGGATTCATACATTTCCCAAGGGTAATCAAATTTGGATTTTGATACTACAGTGTAACCCAGATATAAGAGTTGTCGGGACCGGAGAAGAAGTCTCTTATATCCGGGTTTCTCTTATATCCGGGTTTGGTCTATTTTATATACATTAACACAGGCTCTAATTTTGGGACCAGAGAAAATATCTCTTATATTCGGGTTTCTCTTATATCCGGGTTACACTGTATAAGAATTGAAGTTAAAATTAAGGATGTTTTGATCTAGAATTTGTTAAAACAAGAATCTCTGTAGTTTACAAAGTAAAGGGAATATAGTAAACCTAAAGGGAATTGAAACTCAGCTCTTTAACAATTCTGAGCCATTATCAATTACACCACCTGCACATCTAAGCTTTCAACACCTGGTATTTCCCAGCAGTCACCTATCTAGGTACTGACCAGGATTGAATGTTAATTAACTTTGGTGATCATATGGGAACCAGTGTTTTAGCCTGATGTAACTGTAAACTATTGAACGTTCAAAAAGGAATTGCAATTCAATATACTTAATGCAACAAATGCTTTCCCAATTCAGTGATAAAGATCAGCTTTATACAAATTTAACCATATTTCTTATATTCTACTAATTTCTGATATGTCCTCACCATTATTCATATATGTTTATATTGATAATATAATTATTTTAAAATTTTCATGAATTATTTTTTTTATTTGTTTTTCTTTGATCTTAATTTCTGTAGTTTTTATCATAACTTCCATTGTGGTCAGAAATAAGTTTTGAAAATGCAAAGAATAGCTTCAAGATTAGCTCTAAATGACTGAACCCAGTGACATTTGTAGACTAATTGGGATGGCCATTGTTTCTTGTTTATAAATGAATAGTTCAGTTTTAACCAGGGTTTTTGGGGGTTTTTTTTTAATTCCAGATTGGTATTCTTGATTTAGTTCACTTTGTTTTGAATTCTGAATGTCTAGAAATTTTATGGTTAGGTTTACATTTCTATAAAATGCACAAAACAACAGTAGAGTGGAGTTTGAAAATTAGTCTGCATCCAAAGAGATGATGGTGATCTTTTGTTACATCCACTGTCAAGAACCTACTTTAGATTTTTTTTTTTTTTGTTGTGTTAAATAAGAGTGAAATTTTTTTTTTTATGAATAAAAGCAATTGAGGCAATATTTTTTGTAATCTATTATGGTTGTTAATTCTATTCAATGGCAAATTAATCTTGTTCTTGTCATGTGCGAGTGAGTATGAATTAAATGAACTGATATAAATCTGCAATATATTTACTTTAAACAGAATCTTAGTCTAATTTGATTTAAGAAGATTAGTTATCATAATCATTGTCTACTGAACTAACACAAGTGATGATTCAAATGTCTTGGCCTTAACTTTCTTAATCCTAATGTCAGAATTATTCTAACAGAGTGTATGTTGACATATTCTCTTTTTCCATGTTTTTTCCATGTTGAAATGAGCAATCTGATCTCTATAAGATGGCAGATGATTTTGTCATTTCACAAAAAAAAAAATGCAATCAGACCCTTTTAACATTACACCTACAAAATATGGTTTATAGACAACTGAGAAAAATATTGTCTATAACTTTGAGAAGGCTCATTAACAGAGCCAATATTGTTTGGGTACCCAAAGCCTGAAGAAAGGAAGTTTCCTTTCTTCTTACATATTCCACCTGATGAGAATATCTTTGCCAAAATACTGAAGTAACAAAAACAATTATACATAAAAGAAAATAAAAGATTAATGTCCAAAACAACAAAATGGAAATTGAATAATTCTTTCCAAATCCCAATTGTTTTTAACAAACTCTATACTTTCTGTTGCAAACCTATTTGCAAATAAGTCACCATATGGCTAACCTCCTTGTATCAAGTAACAACCGTAAGTTATATTTGTACATTCTCGCAGCTAATATTTTTCTGTTTAATCGGTTGAATTGTTTTAACCTGCAGAAAATTAATATTTGTCTAATGGACCAAATTTTTAATATAGTAAGTTGGTGCAACACTAAAAGCTAGATAAATAAAAACATCAACATTTAGAATTGGTTGAAAATGTCAAATCAAAACTCTGTGGATAATAAAGGATATTACATTTTTGTTGATATTCATAAAAATACTTTGTGCATTCATCGACAACAACCCAATTAAAGGGGGAAAGAAGCAATTCACACAATAAAAACGTCTTTAAATTTTGAAAATTTCGTAAATATTTTATACTTCTCTATGTTGAAAGACATATTTTGTTAGTTTTTAATATATTCTGAATAAAAATGAGTTCCAATAGATTTTTCGTCCATATCTTTAAAATTTCTTTCCTCATCAAGTTTTCTTAAATTGTTTTCATTTTATTTAATAAAAGCATAAGCAATCTTAGATTATTCATTTCTAATGGGAACTTTAATAAAAACATCAATAACATCATCTAAAGATTCCAATGTAAAGTAACATTGCTTGTTTTATTAATTTCTCACTATAACATTTATTTTCTCTAATAGAGTAAGGGCACGGTGGAGTAATATTGAGAAATCAGAGAGCCGTGTTCGAATTCCAGTCAAATCCATTACATTCACTTACATGTTAATACCCTTGGGAAAGGTATGAATGGGTAAATAGCACGAGAGACCGGGTTCTATAGCTTTGGATTGCAACTAGTCTACCGCAAAAAGGAATACCAACCTACTGCGGGAAATAATCTGCCTCGTCATGTATTGAAAGATACATGATCGCCTCACGCATGGCACATAACTGACTGAATAGAGTAGAAAAAAAAATATTTAGCAAGGGAAACAACTCTACAAGTACACAATTAAGTTACTTCCCCTAATTGATTTTAATTATCATATAACTGAAATAAAATAGATGTTTCTTTTTCCAAAGCAGCAACTCGTCAATATCTTCTGAAAGTAAAATTTTAATAATAATAATAAAAAAAAAATATTTGCTTGGTGGATTACTTGTAAAGCATGATCTCAAATTCTGTCTGTGCTGTTTTTTTTTTTTTTTTTTTTGGATATTTGAATCACTCTTGTCATCTCTGATCTGATTAAACTAAACACATATTTAAAATATATAAAAAAGAAAAAGATAATTTATTTCAGCTTTCCAAAAATAATTCATTTTGGAAAGTATTAGAAACATCCATCACACACATATATATATATATATATATATATATATATATATATATATATAAAAACTCATTGTCTTTAAAAATTTGTTCATTTTTGCTAGCTAGTTCCAAAACAATACATGAAATCTGAAAGAACAAATTTGATCTGCTTATTTTTATCACTCCATTTCCAATGCTGCAGGAAGAAAATCCAAAATGTTTTTGAGTAATCTAGATATTTATTATAATTAATGGGTTATTTGAGCAAGTTCATTGAGCCATTGTAGAAAAACCAGCAATACTAATGGAAACATCAGAGCCGACAATAAGCCATGGCTTCTGGAGAATCTGCTTTCATCAGTCGACCAGGTTCATAGATCAGATCCACAATATAAGCTTTTGGAGGAAAGTGCACAGTTTGTTTCTGTAAAAAAAAAAAAAGACAAATTTAGTTTAGAGATTTATTTTTGGCAATGGAAAAAATATCTTGTTCATTCCCTTTCTTAACAACCTCATAATTACTATAAATGGTTTATCAGAGATTAATTTAATATTCAAAGCATCTACAAATGTTTGTTTTTTTTTCTTCTTCATGGAACATTCTTTATAATTTAAATGGTTGCTTGTAAGTAATGAATATATCCGTCATATTTTCTTTTATTAATAAAATATATCCATATAGATTTAGGTTTAAATTTTTAGAGAGAAACATTGAAATTATTACTGGATTGATAAAACTGTTTAAGAAAGATGCTTAAGTCAATTGTAGTAATTGTTAGTTACACTCAGACATCTTGTATTAAATTTCAAACCATTTGATTAAAGACTAAGGAATCTTAAGCTGAAAAATGATGTAAGAATCTCCACATATCATATATCCTTGATTCACTTGTACCTGATAGCCTCTTTGAGCATCCATTAGTCTGAACTCAGATAACACTCATTTTACATTCAATAAGGGATGTATCTTGAAAGTATAGAAAGCTACACCAAACCAGATCTTGTTAATCCAACACAACTGACCTTGAGTAGAATATGACCAGCATGGTTTTCAGAATTTTCATTTGTGCTGTTCTCATCTCCAAGTAGAACAACATTCCAGGCTTTGTTATATTCTCCTCGCACCAATGAACAGCGAATAAGACAACGGTCAGCCAAAACCTAAACGGAAGAACCAAATTAAATATTTCAAAAATTTGAGGTCAGGATGGAGAGAAAACTTTAATAAAATCTAAAAATGAAATTTCAGTAAGAATAATGAGGTCTATAATTACACATATCACTGCCAAATTCCCTTGACTTATCAATTGTAACTCCTGATTAACAACTAATAATTGTTGTAATCCATGAAATTAGTTTGGTTATAAAGTGAGTTTCCAAATTAATACATAAAATAGCTTAATTTTAAACTCACATTTTATTCATTGAAATTTTATTGAATCTTTAAATGTTGCAGAAAAATAGAATTAACAGTAAAATCACCTTAAACAACAAAGCTCTATGGCAATGGATTCCTGTTTTAATAGCACCAATAGGAACAACATTTGAACCAAGTTCATACTGCAGTTGACTTAATGGCAATTCCCAACAAAAGTTATTCACTTGACTTTCTTCCACTTCTCCTCCCATTTTATTCGACACAAAACTGAAAAAGAAATCCAAAGTATAATATCCAAAAATATTTGAAATTGATTCTATATGGCTTCTCCTGTATTGAAAACCAATCCCAGCTTTTGAGAAATATTAAAATTCTTAGGAAAATATTAGTTCTCTATACAGTTTAAAAATCAGTTGGTTGCATTGATAGAATTTTTTAACTTGCTTATTTTTACTTTATAACATAAGAGCAAATTGGGAGAATTTTCAGTTTTATAAGCATTGTTAAGTTGAATCTTGCTCTTATATTAGTTGGGAGGATGTCATAGTTTCAACAATAAAAAAAAGATTTTCCTTCATAATTCTAATTGGCCAGAGTTATCTAGTATATTTGGATCTATGTTTGCTTCAAGTTTTACAAAAGAAATACTTTTAAGAGTCAAAACTTAGGGATGATCTTATAATCTTGTACCTTTTCCATAAATATTTCATGGCAATTGTTCTCATTATTTTACTGGTGAAATTGCTAAATGTCAATTTCTTGGCTTTTTGCTTTCCTGTCATCTGTGCTCTTCAAAAATTTATATACAATGTTAACCATCATATTCTGTCTGCTTGAATTCTCTTCTCATATTGGTCTTTCAACTCAATATTTTCTCAGATTTCTTTTTTTTTTCTTTTTTTTTTTTTCATCCTTTCTTAGTGGCTTTATTGTCCTACTTGGGATGAAATGATAAAAAAAAAAATTATGAATTCTTGGAGTAGTTTTCATTGTTCAATTATTTTAACTTTGTTAGATTGATTGCAAGAAAATCTATCTTGTCTTTTTTTTCCATTACTAAATCTCATTTTTCTTAATTCATTTATAATTATTAAAATTTAAAAAATACTTAAAACATCTTACTTTACACATAATGAATCTATAATACAATCAATTTGATCTTTCTAAAGTAACTGTCAAAAGATATTGCATCCTTTCATGATATTCTAAATTTTGATATTCACCTCTGTGTGTGTGTTTAATGTTAAACAATAATGGGATTTATTTACTAAACTAACTCTTTTGTCCATGAATATCTTGCAGTCATTCCAATTGAAAGCTTCAACAAAAATAATCATAAATCTCTGTTCAGCCGCAATGGCAATACAAAGGCAACATTTACTCTTGCAGTTGCTAGTCAACTGCTATTTACAATGTCTGTAGTGTATGTGAAATTTTATATCATAATAAATTCTTTATGCATTGATTGGCCCTTTAGTTTCAGATCAGTTAGGTAATGTATGAGAAAACAGCTAGGAATTATTGAACAAATATATTAAAACTTTTGTTCATATAAGAGACTAGCAGCATGGCCCGGTGTTGCCTGTGCTTGATTCAAAAATTGTACGACTCATAAAGCAATTGCTATCACTTGACTTAAAATATTTTTGCCCTTCCTTGCCTTTAAAGGAGTGCCCTTTGCCGTATGCCTTACTTCTTGCCTATCTCATGCAAAATTTTTCTAAGCTCTATACTAAACATTAAATCTGTTACGAAAAAAGAACTAAACAAAATGATCAGCTTTAAAAAAGGACTCGTAAGTGGAAAAACTGAATGAAAAAAGAATGTTAACAACAAATACTTTTTCACACCCCACCCAGTTCTGCGGAATCAGAATCAACGTTGAGTTTAAGCAAGCGAATGAGCCAATTGGAGTAAAGTGACATGGAGATTTGAATTTTTCCCACTTGTGACGAATACAGCTATCGATTTTTTTTTTTTTTTTTTTTGCATGCTAGTTAACATTTGTGTCAGTCAGCTGTTGGCTCTCATGCTGGCCAATAGAAAATGGCCACAAACTACATGAAAACTGCCGTAGAAGCATGAAAAAAATCGATTATTTCCACTATCGATGGGAGTTGGGAAATGCAAAGTCAGTCTTGGCCTTCCTGCATGTGCATGTAAATTTTGGTGCAAATCCGTCGAAAATAGCAGCCGTGCATTCTTTACACACACACACACACACACACACACACACATATCCTGCCTTTTATTTATATACATACATATATTTGTAATGACCACTTTATTATTTTAGCTGTTGGTAGGGAGAGCTTTACCTTTGATTGTGGTAGATGCTATTTTCAGTACCCTAATTATTTTATATTCAATGTTTTTTTTGGGTGGGGGGGTAAGCATTTCACCCCAAGCAAGTCAGAAGTGCCATTATTACACAGGGGGTTATGGAGAATGAAAATGAGAGAAAAGAGTGGGTGTAGGGGGGATTGAAGAAAGGAAAAAAGAACAGGTATCAACAAAACATGGTGACTGATGTTGCATTTAGGTTTTTGATGATTGTAGTTATCAGGGAAGCAAGCAAGTGAGTGGAATGGATTTCCAATATGGAGAAGTGCGAGAAAAACTGTTAGAAGGGCGGTTACATTTAACTATCTCAACAGTAAAAAGTTGGGACCTAGATGCCAATCTAGTAGTACACTTAAATTCATGTAGTCACCGGAAGTTAACGGCATTTGGACGTTCAAGTAGCCAGCAGTAACTTCCAGCCGGGTGCGATACCCTTAACTGTGCTTTATATATTTCATTGATTTCGTTCAAAAACAATATTTTCCAATTTTTGGTGCTGTCAGAACCACTGCCAGGTAATTTTACGTAGTCCTGTGAAGTTTTGTTGCATTCGGTTGAAAAATGTAGGAAATACGATCCCATATATAAACGTACAGACACACACACAATCTGCGTTTTATAATAAGTAAAATTACATGTAGCAACACTGCAAAGACTAAAAGTCTATATAGGAAATAAGCAGATACCACAATTTACATATGACTTTTATTGTGTGAACAAGTAAAAAGAAGCCTTAATAATAATAATAATAATAATAGGCTACCATTTTTTTTCTATAGCATTTGTTGTACTTAATCAAAGTTATATAAAATGAATAAATGAAACCTGCCCTGTTGGTAGGGCCTAGAATACATTGACCATAATCTCACACCACTACCACCTATCAAGTAAATAGTAATGTAAAGTCTGCGGGTAATAAAATTAAAAGAAAAATAAATATAAGAGACCGATTTGACATTAACTAACCTAACTTGGCCTGATTCAAACATCTGATGTAGAAATGACACTTTCATCTTAAGCAGAGGCTAGTTGTGGGCTACATGTAAGCAAATGAGGCATCTATCTCTCTCCCAGTACAAGCTTTACTAACACAAAAATTCCAAAAGTAACTTAATCTGACAACACTGATTCATGGTAAAAATACTGATCCACTTGTAGATAATCCAGTTTTTTTTCTTTTTGAATTTTCTGATAAATCTTAAAATTACGTTAATGATTGAATATGTTATTTGCAAGTTCCACAATGATAAAATACCCATGGTAATTTCCTCATTGCTTCCTTAAATATTTGACTTTGACAAAATATTACAATATCAATAGTAAAATATGAATGTAGGTCATTATTCAAAGAAGTAAGAGAATACAAATGAAAAATTCAAAATTGACAAGGCTTTCCATTTAACTGAAGCAGTCATTAAATCAGATGTCTTTCCCTAAAACTAACCTGCACCTTTTACTATATCTTTTCTTCAGGCCATCCTTGCAATCAAACAAGAATTGTTCATTATTTATCTGAAGTAATGGCAGGATGCAATGTACATGCTAACTAGCATAATTATAATATGATAGTTAATTTATACAAGAAAATTGATGCCTTGAGGATAGTCTTCCTTGGATGGTCTAAGAGGCGGCTCATATGCTTAGCATAATATGTCATATATATATATATATATATATATATATATATATAAAAACATGTTAAAAATTGTTACACAACTATCTAATTGTAACTGTGCAGTGATTTTTAACATGCTTTTATATCCTAATATAAATAGTATTGAGCTCTCTTTTAAATTAAATGTTATGTATAGTGGAATTATACTCCATTTGTTCTCATCTTACCTGGATATAAAAATTAAAAAAATATCAGCCCATAAATCTTTGTGATGTATTGATAAATACAGAGAGAATTAATTCCCTTGTAACTATTTAGAGAGACCAACCACATTTCAATAAATGGCAGATACAGCAGGCAGTCAATTCCACCATGAATTACTACAGATAAATACACAATACACTTTGTCTTAATTTTTACTCACAGTAGTCCAGCGTAACACTACATTAAAACGATACATAACATGGATAACAGGATTACATGTGTAGAAAAAATGGTTGTAAGCGTATTTATAATAATACAACTGGTTCAATCTCTCAATTGCATCAATTCTGTAATCTTTGAATAATAGTCAATGATGATTTCTCTAAGGAAGAATAGATCAACACCTATCTTCTGACCAGTGGTAATTAGGAATCTCATGAAACATTAAAGGTTCTTTTTGGTTGCCTCTTCTGAATTTGGTATATGTTGCATATTTTTCAACTGCCTCTTGTATTTGCACATTCATGCCAGACCAAAACAGTATATCTTTGACTCTCTGTTTGCTCTTCACCACTACTTGATGAGATTCATGGATTTTGTTCACTATTTCACTTCTGAGTAATTCAGAAACAATCACTTGGTTACTTTTAAAAAGTAACTGATCATCATATGCAAGTTCATCCCTGAATTCCCAGTATAGTTTCACAGAGGACAATCTTTTCTTGTGTCTAGCCAGCCATTTAATACAATGTAATGTCAATAGACAAGTACTTTGACATGTTGCTGCCTGGAACAGTTTTAGTTTTTCTGGAATCATTCGTAGTGAACTGATGACCTTTTACATTTAGCAATTCATCCTAGAGTGGGTTTCCATACTCTTTTAAGTATAATCTTAAAAGGATGTCTACCATGAGTAGATCTTTTCCAGATTTGTATGTGACCTTTAGAACATATCTTTGGAAGTGCAGAATCATTTTCTGTACTTGAGTGAGTGGACATATTTTCTTTTGAAAATTTGATACCAGAAGCTTGAGATCGGTTTTCACTAGTACTGTAGATATAATCATCGAGGCATCTGCATCCAAACACAATGAATAATAATTCTTTTTCTAGTTGTGAGTAGCCATTTTTGTGATGCATATGCAATGCTGGTTTGGTCATATTATAAATTTAATCATTCCTGGGTATGATGATAAACTACATCTGACAGCAAGGCCTCTGACAGTTTTGGAAAGCATGGAACCACTTCTTAATTGCTGTTGATCCACCTTGCCCTGGGTGGTATCATCTGTTAGGGTCCCAGCTCTGAGCAAATAGTGACCCCCCCAAGCAAAAAAACACTATGAAAGTATAAAAATAACAGTAATACAATGTTTATATATATATAAAAAAAAAGGCCAACAATACATTTTATCTGTATTAATAATGGCCAGAAATTAGGGTAGTCTATCCCTTTGATTATTTATATATCATATTTTAATGACAGACTATATAAATGTATTTTATTTGTCAATAATGAACATTATAATTCTCATAACTTGAAATGTGATGTATTAATACAGAGTTAATTCCCTTGTAACTATTTATAACCCAATCATCTTTCAATATTTTGTCTCAGTCACAGCGGTTACTTCATTAACATGATAAATAACAATCTATATCTACTCACGATGCTAAAGCTGAAACTTGATCTCTGACAGATAAGGAACAATGGATACATAACTGGACCTCCTTGATGTATTCAAATAGATTTGAATCGTCAGGTGGCAAGAAAGGCTTCTCTTCTTTTTCATTTTCCCCTTCTTCACCATCCATTTGTTCTGAGTGAGTCTGATTCTGGATCTCTTCTTCTTCACCTCCTCGAGCTTTTTCAGGACGATCCTTTTGTCGACCACGGTTTCTACAAAAGATGTAAAACATATGTTGAAATCATGTGAACTCTGTTAAATAATGTCATACTTCATATCTATATAATGGTTTTCTTTAAAAGACACAGATAAATTCCCAAAATACAAAGATCAATAATTCAGGACATTAGTATTCAAAAATAGAAGTGTGGAAAACAAATAAGAAATCAATATTGAATTAACAAGAAAAGTCTAATTGATTAATATTTCATGAGTCTGAGAACAAAAGTGGATTTTTACAAAGCAAAAAATATCTTAGTCTTTTTACAGTTTGAGAAGTTATCATCTGATTTCCAGCAAAAACTAATTAACTAATTAATGCTTTTGAATCATTAAGCAGTGGTAGCAGTCTTCTTTTCTTAACACATTTGAATAAACTCAAAAATGTTCACTTTTAATTAAAAACAAGGTTGTATTTTTAAAATTGCATTTATTATTTGTTTTAATATTGTCCAGTAAATTAATTTTTTTCATAATGAATACAGCAAAAACTATCTATATTACCTAACGTATCTGGAAATGTTCCATAATTGAACCAGATACAGTCAATACATGTCAGGAGTGTTACCCACTAAAACTCCATTTATTTTTCTTCTCTCTCTCAAATTTTCATCTGTGATCACTTTCCTCTCATTAACATATTTATGAGGTTTGCAGAAACTGGAATAACAGGAAATGCTGCTTTTATGGTTTAGGATTCAAACTGATTTAAAAATTAATTGTAATTAAAAAAAATCAACTAGAACGGAAAATAGAAACAAATTCATTTCTTTGAAAACTTGTGAGCAAATCCACATCAGTTTTTAAAGTTTTGCAAAATAAAGAAAAATAAGTTGGATATGTTTCATAGCATCTCTAGGTGTTGAAAAGAGGTTCACTGGGATAGTAATTAGTCAGAAAACATCAACATGGAAGACATAAACCAAAGTCAGTGGGAAGAGCCAAGACCACCAGTGATCTTAGAAGAGCCAAGGTAAAAAAAAAAAAAAATGACAACTTTGACACTCCAAAAATAAACCTTTACATACAAAATATGCTTACTTACATTTTGGTTTTGGCATTTCTTGAACTTGCTCTTGAATCTTCTTGTTTGGGTTCATATTCTTCAGTTATCTTTGGTGGTGTCCTTCAATAGAAAGATTTTAAGATTATTTATTTTTTTTTTTTTTTGTAAGGGATCTTGTAAGCATTCTGAAAGCAAAGGAAATGTTTGCCACAGATTAATTCCACAACGCAGAGAACAAATCACTGTAAGCTCAGACTCGAATAATTTAGTTTAAATATACTAGCAATACTTTAACACAGCTAAACCAATTTCTACAGAATGAAGATTTTGGCAAAATTAATTCTAAAATCTAATAAAAAAAAAAAAAACAATTATAAAATTCTAAAAACATTACCTTCCTAAAAAAAATGTTTTTCATAAGTAGTAAGTTACCCTAATGTGTCAAAAGCCATGAAATTATTATCATGTATATTATCACTACTACTATATATGACTACTTCAGCTAAGTGAAGTACAGTAAGTTAAAAAGTAAGTCATTAATATGTTGGATCAGCAGACCCAATCCATGCTACGTGGACTCCCCTCCCCCACATCATTTTTATAGCACAAGCCAGTCTGCACAGTGCCTTGTTGAAAACTGGGTCCATAGCCCCAACTATCATCAACCTAAAACTGAAGCATGACTCATTGGATACAATATACATTTCCAGTACTTTGGGACCTATTTAGCAAAATGCCATAATCCCAGATGAAGTGCTGTAGCTCTTCTGCTCCCATATCCCATGAAATCTAAAAAAAATGCTGTCCTTACTTTCTGGATATGCATCTAGTACCACCTGCACTTAATGTAGATTTGATTTGATCCACTGACAATTCTTGAATAATTCATGCCACCTTATCATGAGCCGTCTAGTCAATGTTCACAGAGTCATTAGATATCTGAGTACAACTAATTCTGACCATGCTATAGTGACACTTATCTACCATTTGAATACTACAACCCATAACTTTTGACATGTCTGTGTATATGAACAAAAGTGATAATGATTATCACACTCCTTACATATATCAATATGAATAGGCTGAAGTAAATAGATGCTTAAAAATTGATTGATTGATTGATTGATTTACATATATATATAGGACAAACAAAAGATCGTTTAAGTAAAATTATGTCAGTAAAATGTATTATTAACCATAACAGATAGCTGGTTAATACAAGAACATTAAGTTTTGTCAGCAGTTTCTTTTTTTCTTTTAAATAGTGGACTATATAATAGTTCAGATTTCATCATATATTTTTTTTAAGTAATTGGGAACATAATAATACTACCAATTATTTTATGATTGGTGTTGCTGAATATCAAGAACACCAAAGAACATTTTCAGTCAATAGCACTTTCATTAATTTCTGAAGCATTTGTGTATGTTTTCTAATCTCTTGCACCCAAACACAAACTTAGTCAATTTCTTTTATAGTACAGGTTTGTAGACTACAATTTCATGAGTAAATAAATGAATAAATTTTATTTAGGTCATTTTAGTAATCAGTATATGATTCAGAATAAAATAGAAAGACAACAATTCAGTTAGTGAGGAGCACCAAGTTAATATTTACTAGCAAAAGAACCATTACAGTCTTCCATACATTTGAAAGCCAAAACTCTAATAAGATCCAAAATAAAAGAATTTCAAGTAATAATTAAAACTAAATTTTGCTCTGATTTCTAATAGAAATATTCTGAAAACAGACAAATATCTGTCATGGTCTTCCACCGTTTCCCATCTTTGATTGCTATAAGTAATTCTTGCTCCTTTATGACTCCTCATTGTCTCTGTGGCACTTGTTCAGTTATCTATTTGCTAGAACTCATCAAATAGCTTACACACTGTTTTCCTGTTTCAATTACCTTCAGTCTGCTGTGTGTTAAATTTTGCAATCTTTTTTTTCCCCCATGTATATCTGAAAGTCTTTACAAGAGAAAAAAAAAACATATTCCAGGTTTCACTTATGCACAAAAAGACAAACCAACATTTTTTTTTCTATCCACAACTAAGCTTCTCATCCCTCAATGCTTTTTACATCCTCAATACATAACTCACAACTGGTTGTCCCTTTTGCTATTAACCATGCATTTTGTTTTCTTACAATTAATGATTACTCTTTCCTTCTTGTTTTCATAAATTACCTTATCTAATAGTTCTTTCAATTTTCCTTTTGAATCTGCTGTTAAAGATGTCATTTGCATAAGATGTCTTAAGATTTCATCCACCAATCATAAATCCTGATATGTCGTCTAGTCCTCTTATAATCATCTCACTTTATGGGTTAAATAAATCTGATGTGAAAAGACACCCCTGACATACTCCTTTGTATTTTTCAAATCATGTAATGAAAGCCATCTTGAATGGCCACAATTCTTGTCTGTTGGACTCTTTTGGCTTCTTGCTTTCTTCTCAACTATGAACTTGAAAAAATTAAATCAATTTGGTTGATATTTATAAATTAAATAAACCAATTCTGTATGCAAACTCCCTAATATTTAATCCGGTATTGTTAGCAAATTAATGCACTTCCAAAACAACTTACGAAAGCTTGGCATTAACCATGATGATAGGTTTTCGGTCTTTCAGTTTCTGTGAGCAAAAGTATTCCAAGGATTTAAATTCAGAATTAGGTTTTAGAGGACCAGCATCAAAAAAACCATCTTGAATTATGTTGGTTGGACCTGAAAAAATAGAAATTATTTTGCTGAACATTGACCATCATTGAAATATTTTCAAATACTTTAAGGAGAAACATTTGAAACCTTTTTTTTTTTTATTACTATTATGAAATAAGCAAAGCAACTGTGTGTGTGTGTGTGTGTGTTACTACTAAACAAAAGTTTGCTTTATTATTTTTAAAAAAAAAAAAAAATTCATATTTCTGACCAGTTAAAGTTTGAATTTTTTTTTTTTTTTTCAAACATTAATTTTTAAGACAGGCCACATCTTTTCTCGCCCTCTTTATCTCACTTTTTCTGCTTACATGTCAACATATAAGTCTCTTACGGAAGAACATGTTCCCTTTTTGGGAAATGCATGAACAATGCACACACACACACACGCCTTTCACTACACCAAACTACATATATGCAAACAATTGACTAGTTTAAATGTCTTCTTCATTCATGTTCATTAACACACACAACAATATTCTATTGTTTATGTAACATTTTATTGTTAATACATTATCATTTGTTTGTACACATATTGGTCCTGGTTGTTTCTCTACATTTTTTTTTTTTTACATGGACTCATATTCTGAATCTGCCATTTTGGTTGGGGGCATTACAGGAGAGACGTGTTTATTTCTCAACTCATACACTAGTCCACCACACACACAGTATATACGATGATGATACCAAACATAAAATTAAGTTAATATAATGATGACAATAATGTAAACTCTTTATGTTTACTTATGAATATAAGTCATGTCAGCTAAAGATGAGGTAGGTTTAAAATTGAAATGATTTACAAAATAATTATAAATCTTTCATGGAGAAAGCATATCAAATAATGGTTTCAGTTTATTCAATACAAGCACTGGTTTTGTTGTTTTTTGAATAGCTGTACATGTAGAAAAAAAAAAGCTTCAGTCCATCACAAATCTATCTATCTATATCTATCTATCTATATATATATATATATTTTATATATATTTTAATACAGGAGGATACAAAAAAAATGAACACACAAGTTTCAGAATTCCAAATGTATTCCTCAACATATTCTCCTACCTTCTCAATCATCATATTCCACTTTTGAATGATGGAATGCCTGGCAGAATCCTGAACATTAAGGCATCAGCTAATAGTCTAAGTCTGCACCTTATCAATTTTGAAAAAACTCAATGTAGATTCAAATTAGAAAAAAGAATGATTACAAGTTAATTTACAATAAATAAAGAAATCAATCAGAAAGAACTAAATCTCATTGTCATTAAATACAATAACACGTTTTTACATTCAAACATTTTACTGGAGATGAATATACCATCTACATCAGAATGGTGTATCTTTTATGTGCCAGGTCCTTTCAGTATGTGGGAATTCATGTCTTTCCATAATGTCCTATCTTTTGTTACTCAGTAATTTTAGACTCCTTACCATTCCTCTTTACCTCTGTTCTGTCATCTCCTCACACAAATTTGTAAGGTAGGTTACTCACTCTTATGGCCATTGAGTGTTAACAAGCAATTCAATAATACACTTCTGACCCACAAATCATTTATCTCTACAACACCAGCTGCTACAAACTATTATTAAATGTAAATTATAGCTGAATTAAATGACTGAATTAGTCTGACACATGAAATTCAAATTCTTGTAATTTTGTCTATATTAAAAATGGGGTCAGATCATTGGTATGATATCTAGATATTTTGTTGACGTTCCTCAATTATATCTGTTGCTTCTTCAACTGAGAAGAAATTGCCCATTATTCACTACCATATAGGAGATTAGAGGTTACATAGCAGTTCAGTACTGTTTTCCTCTGTCTTAATACTTTGCTTAGTTTTTGAAAATAAGTGCTTATATGATTTATATTTCTGTGGTCTGTTACTACACAATCTAGATAGATACATTTCAGTACCTACTTGATTTTGGACATCCCAATATATAGATCACAATCATGCATTCTGAATCCATACATTTTATAGGTCAAGTGTGATAATAAATCCTGGTAGGTCCTATAATTTTCACATCCAGTCTTAGTGGTTACAGATTACTCAAATACCTTTTCCATGCAAATCAAGTCTTTTAGTTCCAAGTTGACAGCTCTTAATGGCTTCATTAGTATCTGGCTGTTCAGGTTTTCTTGCAACATAGCAGCATTTTAGCCTTTGCTTTAGACTTGGAAAAATTGAGCATTGACAAGTAGGGAGAAAGGTGTAACATGAACCAGACAGTGAAACCATTACTCCATCAAATATAGTGTCAGTTGCAAATGAACAGGAACATTATCACACACAATAAGAATTTACTTTTACAACTCACACAACATTGATTAATCTACACCCACTTACAAGAATCTCAATCTTTTATTTTGAATTTTCAAGGGAGAAGCTCAAAGACAAACATTGCTCCAATGATGTTGAAATAGTCACATAAAGACATTGACTAGTTAAAAAAAAATGTAAGCTGACATGTCTTCTTCCTTTGTCTTAACATCTGGTCCACACTTTGTTTCATTCATATTAAGAGAACTTGAGCTTAATCATGCAAATGTCAACTAAGGTTTTTTTTTTTCCCCAAAGCCATGATGACATTTTTACACAGGGCCTGAAAACAGCTGACAAAAGAAAACAAATTTAATCTCGTTATCCTTTATTTCCAAAAGCATAAGTTTAGTCTAGTGAATTCCAGTTGCAAAATAGCTAACTTTTTAATGTTTCTTCTCAAAAGTTAATGATTCTTTCACATCATAAAACTCTATATATGAGCTGCATTTATGATTAGCCTATGTTTTGGAGACTTGGCATTCAGTTTCATTTTATCATTTATACAAAGGAAAATAACTCAAAAATGGATGATTTTTTTTTTCTCTCAAGCATCAATACAGCTAATGAGTAAAATTTGTTTTGTTTAATATTGAACTTGTTCTAAGGCTTCATCCTCAGCATATAATGGATAAAGTTAATCAGAAATGTCAGGAAAACCTTGGTAACAGTTCCCAACAAAATGTTACAACACAAATTTATTAATTTTCATGAGAAAAATGTAAAGGACAAAGTTTTAATTCATATCAAATTATTTTGATTTTATCTTAACTCTGGTTTTCTAAGGACAGGCAGCAAGAGAGTAATTACTTAATTATTTAACTCAAACCTGAATTTTATAAGTACTTATTTTAATTCATGTATCAATAACTGAACAACAATTTATTTTGATACTTTTTAAATAATTGTCATAATGAATACATAAAATATTATATCTGGAAAGATTTAATTTTTTTTAAGTCTTCATGTTAAAGACTTGATAATTTATATTCTTTTGAAATCATGTAATGTTTGCATTGCAATTAATAAAACAAATACAGAAATGAAGCCTATATTTGAGTGGTGTATGAATATTGAACACTTTACCAAGATATCCAGTGAGAGAGAATTTTGCTGACAAGTTGTTGTCAAGGAGTCGCTCCAAGGCTGCATCAGTAAATTGATTGCGTCGTGTCAAAGAAGAGTGAATCTCTTGGAGAATTTTTAAGCCTCTACAAAAACAAAATAATTTTTAAAAATGATACACTATTAAGAATTCGTTTCTATATTTTTACATTCTGAGTTTTTATACATATATATTAATCAGTCATGTAATTTGTTAGCATTTGTATATTCCTTTAAAACTTATATCTCAGTTCAGTTGGCCAATTATTACAAACAGTTGTGTTTAAGTTAACCCTCTACTTTGTTAATAGTGTAGTCAATATCATCATAGCTCTCAAATCAGATATTTTACCAGGTAAGCGTGGCATCTATAATTGTATTCCAGGTGGTCAATTTAATAATTATGGATTTCATAAATTATTCTATAGATTATTTAGACAAGGATCTTTATCATTGCATACTTCAACTTTCTTTTTGAAGACAAAAACTGAATAGCAACCTACTTTACTGAAAATGGAAATGCCATATGTTGCTTGTATTTTTTGCTAGGTGCAATATTGGCAGAGATAAGATTGTGGGATATGTGGCATGACAGATTTTTCACTTCACCCAATAAAAACGTTGATATTGAGCAGATAGACCTATCATTTCAGTTCAGAAGAAGGTCAGCCTGAAGTTAAGCAACACTTCTTCAGGCTGACCTTGTATATGTGAGGCAATTTAAAATTTTGCCAAAAAAGTGAAAACTGCTAACAAAAAAATACTGATCAAGATATTGCATTCAAAATTATAAAGATGTGAAGAAGTGTCAAAATCATCTTTAAAATAGCGACAAGGCCGATTCTCAGATAAAAGTAGGTTATATGGATAATTAGCTATAGATGTTTATTTAAATTCTTAGTTAGCTTAATTATTAGTAAGCTAATTGATTATTGATATTATCAATGCAGGTGTACACAAAATTATTCAAATTTGCATATCTGTAATTATGGGATCTGCCAGAAAGACAGACTCTACTTATGAAATAGGTAAATGAATAATCCATCAGATTCTTCAGGCTATGAGTCAAAATTTTATAAAGCCACATGACTTTGCCAGTGAATTAGTTAAGACAGTTGGCACTCAAGCACATATTTCATTTTTTTGACAATAATACAAAACTGTTGAAGATTTTCCAATTATTTTGATCCATGTTAAACAGAATGGTTGATAATGTGACTAACCCATAAATACAAATTTTCTCAGCTGTGGCCTCATCAGCTGCACACACAAATATGGCCCATGATGCATTTCGAACAACCTCACTTGTTCCTGATTTTAAGAGTTGAACCAAAGGTTCTATGCCATCCACCTGCCGCAGCTGTACAAGACAAAAAAAAAATTAATGCTAGCTATTTTCTTTAGACAATTTCTTTATCTTTTCTTCAACTACATTTATTATTTAACTGCTTGAGAAGTCACAAGAATTATGTGATTAAACATTGTTAGTTAAAAATAACTTAAAAACAGTCTTTACGTCATCAAACTTGTCTCCTAATATTTTCATTTTTGTAAAGCACTTCAATCAATTTGTAGAGATTGAAAATTTTAAAATTTCAAACATTGAAAGAAAAAGATATCTGTATATTTTTGAGCATGTGAATACTGGAATTGGAGAAATTTCACCTGAAACTTTGGTGCATCAGTTTTATAGAATTTGTTTTCAACAGAAATAATCATTAAATCATGAACTTACAAACCATCAACTGCAAAGATAGAATTATATGATAACATAGCTTCTTATATTGTTCTTTTCCACAACATAAGCAGGTTTGCATTAAGCAAATAAACATATACTTCATATATATATATTTCATCAAAAGAAAAGCGGGCACTATGGTTATCGGTGGTTTTGAGTGAATGAAGTCTGTAGGTCTTAGAATTGACCATCCTTCTTAGACTGGCATTACAGTATAACAGGGTAGTAACTGGTTCAAGGTTTTAATGCATTAGAATGCCTAATAATAATTTAAAACAAAAATGATTAAGAATAAAATGAAAAATACTGGGAAAAAAGAAAGAACAGATTAAAACAATAATTAGAAACCTCTAGAAAGCTTTTCCCCAAATTACCGAGGACAGTGTGCTCTTCTAAAATATTCTTGCTATGTTTATTTAAAACATAAACATTTGCAAAGATTGAAAATATCTTACTAAGTACAGGGGGCTTTGGAATGAATGCATTCCACAAAGTGCCATCTGATTTTACACAAAGAAAGGTCA
This sequence comes from Acanthosepion pharaonis, assembly GCA_903632075.3. Taxonomy (NCBI): domain Eukaryota; kingdom Metazoa; phylum Mollusca; class Cephalopoda; order Sepiida; family Sepiidae; genus Acanthosepion; species Acanthosepion pharaonis. The sequence goes on along the minus strand of CAHIKZ030000123.1, from coordinate 860,150 downwards.
CAAATATCTTATCAAAAAACATGCAATAAATCACTTCAAAAAGATGAGAGAGAGAGAGAGTCTGGTTTTTACTAATTTTCCTGCTGAAAGACCATCAACCAGACTACATAGAAAGTTTTAATAATTCTTTACAATATATGTACTTTTAAGAAGTTACTACCACATGTGAGAACTCTGCAGAATCACAATGACTACTGAGGAAAATCCTCATAAAATCTGGTCAACTCCCAGCTCGACATAATGTTTATGAAGATTGAAAACACCAAGTATCCTACATTTTTGGTTGTGTTGGGACAGTGAACAATAGATTGACAAAATGAAACAAACAAAAAAAAAATAGTGGAGGCATAATGGAATCACAACAACTGTACCAAATAATAGAAACCAGATCACTTGAGGACATTTTAACAACAGCAACAATTAAAATGGATAGTATGTGAAGCTAAATGAGAATAATGACAATCAAGATGTTAATGTTCTACATTACTTTAAAAGAAAATGTTAGGAAGAAAGTCTCCCATCAATACAAGAGCAATAGGAGTTACTGGATTTGAGAAACCTATTTCCCTGTAAAATTTTATAAATTTCAACAAAATAGCACTAGCTGCTTGGTCAGTGAATACCTAATATTACCATTACTAACAATGAATAAGAAATTCAGGAACTCAGTTTCTATTTCCAACATAAAAACGTAGATATTTTATAAATGAATATGTGTTATGAAATTAAAATCAGTAACTGTAGCCTTGTTTATCATCAGGTGAGGAGTGGTAGTATCTTTTGTTGGGCTGTACTGAAAGCATCAATTGGCTTTAATCAAGTCATGAATATTAGCAGTAAATCTATTTTTTAGAAGTGTTCCTTTTTCATTTTGTAGGGATTCAAATTTTCTTTAACAACCAAAATGGATTTCTCTATTTTTGTAAATTCATCTTAAAATACAGGAGCTTTCTTTTTTGTAAACTTTTATGTAAAGTGATTTAGTTGTTTAATTTTTTTTAAATAGACACACACACACACACACACACACACACATCTCTCCCAATTAAATTCATCTTAACTACTTTTTTATTTTTTTGAGAAAACTTAAAATTACAATATAAATTAATTATTTCCAAAAATATTTCATACAAACCATTTCTCGTGATGAGGGATTACAAACATAATTTGCCAGAGCTAATGCAATATTACTCTGTATGGTTTCATTTGTCCTGCAATGAACAAAAACTCAGCTAAAAAAAAAGTATCTACAATAAATTTAAATATGGATTTCTGTATTACATTAACACAGGACAATTAACTGAAAGTAACTGTAAAAACATTTATATTTGGATTAGTAAGTTTTTCTCAAATCAGTATTTAATAACTTGTAAAGAGCAAATAAAATACATGAATGTGATAAATAGAAATTCTTGTTAAAGTTGCTATTTTAACTCTTTCTCGTGTATAATTTTGTGGATTTTTTTTTTCAGAAATTTCAAGTTAACTACGGTAAGAATAACATTTAAAACATTTTAAAAAATATATGAAAAACATTTTTATTTTATAGAAATTTAATAACATACTGAATTACTGTAATATTTAATGCACATTCATGCTTGAAACATCTATTTAATGTCATCTTGTTTTTCTTTTAGTTAGGAATAAAATCAACATAGGTATCGAGTGAAGATAAGACATCCTTTGTCACCACCTTGCATACCATAACATCATAATTCATGTATTGATTCTGAGTTATATTTTTTTTGGATCCAAAAAAATATTAACTGTAGCAAGCCTCACAGCAGATATTCCCAAAGTACTGAGTGAATCAGCCATGACCAACCAGAAATCACTTTGGTTTGTTCATGCTGGTCCAAATAAGCAAAAGAAATTTATACAAATATATCTTTTATTTTTCAAGATTTGATTCCTATAAATGGATACCTCAGTACTTTTTCCTAGGTGAAAATTAAGAAAGGGATTCCAATATTATCAAGTTCTTGTTCCCTAGATTGTTGGGTTTCTGGTGAAATTTCCTTTACCAACATCACCTAAATTTGTATGTCCCAGCAGCTGAGACAATATTCTGTTGAGTGGGGATATCCTTTTCCAAGGCAAATAGGTGAGCAGGCTACAGAAATTTACTGCCTCTTGAATATTTGACTGATAAAAGAACTGGTTGATTTAGGTTGTATGATCTAAACCTTATTTACATTATTCGGACTATTGTCCTCATCTTTGTTGCTATATTTATCACAACGTTTTGGCCATTGTATGCTCCAGCCTTCTTCAGGTGGTTGGAATGTTGAACTGAACCCTTTATTTCACTCGCTTGGGTAGATTGTTCTAGTTCCACATGCCATGTTTAATGGATGTCAGTTATCTCCTGTTAATTCCCCTCTCCAAGTTCTCCACTGGATTAACCAGGTATTGAACTCACACTCTTTGGGTCCTATCACTGCTGTGTGTGAATTTCTGGGTATTATAAACCTAATGTCTTCAGCAACCATTTTTTACCAGTGCTCATATTGCAATTTTCATTGTCATTATCACTTTTCTCTGGCACTCCTAATTACTGGTTCTCATATTGCATTCATTTCTATGTTTGGTCAGCTCAGGAGATTTTTGTGGCCTAGCATGTGTGCTGATTCCTTAAGTTTACGAATTTTCTAATGATGTTCTTTGTCTATGATTTCAACCTGATCCCACAGAGGGTAATAAGGAGTGCCAGAGAAAAGTGATAATAACAATGAAAATTACAATATGAGCTCTGGTAAAAACATTCAATGATAACAGCAAAAATTGTAATATGAGCACTGGTTAAAAAATGATTGCTGAAGAGTTTATAAGGTTTATAATACCCAGAAATTCCCATACAGATGTTCTCAAGGCACAGTGGATAAAGGTGTTAGTTAGATCCAAAGAAGGCTGGAGCATACAACAGCTGAAACGTGATAAATATGGCAACAAAGATGAGGACAATAGTCTGAATAATGTAAATAGTGTACATAATACCTCATCTCAGAATTATAGACAGATACTGATCTAAATTTAGCATTTATGTAAAATCCTTACAAATTAAATTCTTACTATATATTCTGCTTCCCTTTTGGTAGTTTCTGCTATATTCTCAACAGATACCATCTTGTATTTGCCAGACATAGGATCCTGCCTTATTCCATATCACATTGAAAAACAGGTTCTTGTATGATTACTTGCTAATACCCTTGGGAAAGGTATGAATCCGCTTCTCAATGAAGAGAAGTTAAACAATGTTGAGCCTTGTCAGTACCTAGATGGGTGACCACTTGGGAATACCAGGTACTGCAAGCTTGGATGTGCATGTGGTGTAATGGATAAATGGCTCAGAAATGGAAAACTGGAAGCCAAGTTCCAATTCCAGTTGGGTTCGTTATATTCACTTGCATGCAAATACCCTTGCGAAAGTCAAGAACCTTCCCTCCCTAGCTATGGCTTAATTAGCAGGACTTGTATCAGTAAAAATTCTTACAATCTAAAAATATTTTCTTCTTTTAAATAACATGCAAAAGTTTGATAAGCCATAAATAAAACAAAATCAATCAGTAAAATTCAGCAAACATTCATTTTTGGGTTTTTTTAAAAAATATTATACATTCCCAAACAACACACTAAGTATAGTATGTTTTTTCCAGTCGAATCCATTACATTCACTTACGTGCTAATACCCTTGGGAAATATGGGTAAATAGCAGGACTAACCAGGTTCTATAGACTCGGATGGTAACTGGTCTACCACAGAAAGAAATGGCAACCTACTGCGAGAAAAAAATCTGCCTCATCAGTCATGTATCAAAAGCTAACATGATCACCTAAGCGTGTATCATGCATGGCACATAACTGACTGACCTATGAATTCATTGAACATTCTTTTAGAAACTTTCTGTGCAATTCAATTGCATAAAAATCTACTAATTATTCTTTGGCTTCTAAATTCTAATGCACCTTGGTCTCTGTTAAATTATCTAAAATGATTGAGATTTAAAATATATAATCAGCTATTTATCTTGAATTTTATACTCCACTATTAAAATAAGAGACAAATAAACAGGCCTTACATTTTGGTGTATATTGATATTTGTCTCTATTTCAGTCATCTTTCAACCAAACCTCAATGAAGAGAAGCAAGTGCTTCATCATTTGACAAATATTAAAAGTGTCACCATAAAAAAATAATCAATAATAAAAAATGCTCTTACGTAGATTTGAGTGCTTTAACCAGAGCTTTGATGACACCTTTCTGCCAGACTTCTTTTCGTATAACCTCATTTTGTGCCAAATTAGTAAGCACAGCTGCAGCATTCGAAACAGCTCCATCATTAGTGTCATTCAGTACATGAATGAGAGGAGCAATTCCATGTAGCTTCAACACTTCCCTGAAAAAGAAGTCAGAAATAACACACTGTGTTAAAAAGCTACCAATTATGGACAGACAGATTAACTGCTCAGTTATTTACAGTCAAACTAATATCCTCATCTTTGTTGTTATTAATAATGGTAAATCCTCATCCCAGAAATTCAGATAGAAATCTGTCAATTATTTGGATGATTAAACTTATTCTCCTTGTTGCCGTGATTATTATAAAGTTAGGATACCTGGAGAAGTCTGTAGATTGACAATCATCAAAGAAAGCTATGGATTGTTTTTCTTTCAGATAAATTGGAAAAATGACCCAGCAACATGAGCCATGCATCAAATGCAAGATAGGTTATTTAATATTTATACACAACAGATACTTGCTAATTTTCCTGTATACCATTAATGGTACTATGGATTGGTTTTTAATTTTATACAGATAAAATTTTTCCTGTATACCATTAATGGTACAAGATAAAATATTTATACAAACATACTTTTTCCTGTTCATTAATGGTACTTATGCAAGATAGGTTATTTAATATTTATACACAACAGATACTTGCCAATTTTTCCTGTATACCATTATTGGTACTTATGCAAGATAGGTTATTTAATATTTATACACAACAGATACTTGCCAATTTTTCCTGTATACCATTGTTGGTACTTATGCAAGATAGGTTATTTAATATTTATACACAACAGATACTTGCCAATTTTTCCTGGCTGGACAAAGAAAATCATACTACACTAAAATCCCTCCTGATCCAATTTACACATTTCTCCAACAATCTTGTACACTTGAAGTCTAGACAATGGATCAGCAAATCTTCTGGATAATAAACAGATCAACTACGGTTTGCTTCCATAACAATACAAGTTTTGTGTCAAAAAGTTGTGAATAGACTAGTATGTATTTCAGTCAGTAAATTCATATTTGGGTAAATATGTGTGCACACACTTTAAATGAAATTTTTAATCTGACATTATTTCTTATTACTATCAATATATTTTAGTCGCTACACATACTTCAGTAGACATGCCCATTTTGATTTTGTTTTTTTGGGGGGTTTTTATATGAAAATAATATCTGCTCATTTAGACATCAAAAGTCTTATTAAAGAAAGTGTGTGTCTTGACAGGAATTAGAACTGTATTCAATTTTTAATCTGAGAAACAACTTCAAGTCAGGTGTATTGTAATAAGAAATAATGTTGGATTAAATAATCTATTGTTTAAAAATTACTTTTTTTTTTTTTTTTTTACCTGAAAAAAAAACAAAGTTAGCTGAATCGAGGCACATTTTCTTTAATAACACTTTTAATCTCAAGGGCCAGTAGATACTAATGTTACAGTTTAAAAACTAAACAGGAATGTCTATACAAATGTGTACCCACTAAATATAATACTAGTAAGAAATATATAGTATGTTTAAGAAGATATATATTTTACAAATAAATGTACCCTTTTAAGGCCTAATAATCAGTATCATCAGTTGCAGATGAGACAAAATGATTCCTATGGTCTATTTCCTTCCAAAAGCAACTTGCAACAAGTATTAAAAGATCTTATATATATATATATATATAAAATCTTTGTAATTTCTAATAATGTACATTATATGAAAATTGTTTAAGAAAAACTTGTAAAATATATATTTCAGAGAAATGGTGTTCATTATTTCATGAATATTTTCAAGTTGTCTGAAATTCTGAGGAGAACTGTCACTGTGCATGACTCAGGTGAGTATCTTCATATTTGTTGATCTTATTCATGGTGCACTATACTACAGACATTCATGATGCAACTAAGGGCAACAAATGGTGTCTTATTTCAAAAGTTTCTTGTTTCAATGAGATCAATACACTTCAGTTTTGGTTTGGGTTTGTGATAATTTGCTGATGCAGTCTGCTTAAGAAATTCAAAGAAATTTTACATTTGGAAAAACTTAGGCTTATTTAATTGAAGTAAGAATGAGAATTAACTTATTTTCTTTTCAACTGCCATATTATTGTTTATTGCAAAATTCCCTAAGAAATATAATTTAAGAATCTTGATCTTGTCAATTAGAAGTTTAACATTTTTCACTTAATTTAATATTCTCCTCTATGAAATTTTATTAAAAAAAAAAAAAAATACACTAATGATAAACTTTAATTTTTTTTGCATAATCTGTACTTGTGTTGAATTTTTACCACAGTTCTTACCATAAGGTAACTTTTTACACTGCAAAATTTAAGGAAAAAAATCTATAAGGCAGTAGATTCTAACTGAATAAATGCATAATTTCATTTGATTTAAAGAAATAATTTATTAATCTGTTTTTTTTCTTACTCTTCCTCCTTACAAATGTTACAATAATCAAGAAAATTAATTTTAATACTGTTTTGTAGGGTTTCAAAAGAAAGGCTCACTTAAAACAGACTTTCTTTCAGAGACATATTCCTTAATTCTTTCAGAGACATATTCCTTAATTCTTTCAATTTCTGTTTCTTTCAGAGACATATTCAACAATTCTTTAAAACATATTCCATTCTTTCAGAGACATATTTGTTAATTTTCTGATGTTATTCATTCTTTCAATATATTCCCTGAATAAACATTTCCTTAATTTTTTCAAACATTTTTTGAGAGACATATTCCTTAATTCTTTTTTATTCTTAAAGAGACATATTTTAAAAAATTTAAAATGCCATTGTCAATTTTGTAATTTACCATTCATAAATTAAAATGATAAAATTTAATTTTTTTTAAATTTTTTTTGAGTTATTTGTTTTTTCTAAAAAGGTATTTTTAAAAAATATGCTGAATTTTAGTTTACCATTAAAAGCATAAAATATAATTAAATTCAATTTATAAATTAAATGTAATATTATAAATGAAATGTATGAAAACATTAACCTTGCTGCTAAACCATGTATTTTAAATCATTTTTTCTCAGTACTTCTCTAATCATAAAAAATATATATTTATGACAAACTGAGTTGGCATAAGAATAGTTACTTCACTTCTAAACAATAAAGTTACTTTCAGGTTTATTTTTGTTCCAGAACTTATAGTTCTGAGATGGTTTTTGTTTAATTAGAACAGTTTTAAGGTATATGAATTTAATCTTTAAATTAATTATCTAACACCCCAAAACAAATATACTGTAAAAACTTAAAAGGTAGACTCTCAGCCCGAAGTTATGCAATTATATTCTGAGACCCAAATATTTTGGAATAGGCCTCCAATTCTGGCTCCAAGATGCATAATGAATAAGTCTTTAGTATAACACACTATGATCTAATCACAAGAAAAACCAGAAAGTGCAATGAGTGAAATACTAGAATTAAAGGACACAAAAGTAATGACACTAGTTTGTAGAATTTGATGACATACAAAGCCCTACTTCCCCCACCCCATGGCTCAAAACTACCTCACTGGTTTAACTTGTGAACTGGATGTATCTTTTAAGTTAATGTTTATCCAGACACTATACACTACTGTTGCTTGTACTTCTCTTGTAATATTATATCTGAACAGGGAGAGGGCTCTTACATGTCATCAAATGTGTAATTATAATGCTTTATCTCAGAAATTAAGATAATTGTGTTCATTAAGAACAATTTCACTTACAGGCAATTTGCAGAGTTTGAGGTGGTCAAATACTGAAGAGCCAAAGTCGCAGCTTCTAGTGTTTCTCCATTGTCAGAATGCAACAGGCGGATAAGTGCAGGAAATCCTTCTGAATGACATAGAAAAAAAAATGAAAAACCTTGAACAATAAGTAGGTATTTTTTGTTTTAAATGCAAGGCAAGTCTGTCAAATTGCTCTATTTTTTTAAAATGTTCTAATCTTGTCAGTGTACACTTAGTTTTGTTGGATCGTGTGAATTTTTCCTTATGCTGAAATGAAACAAAGTGTAACTTCCATTTCCCACTGATTACAACAAAACTTACATTAGGTTTCTACCTGAAATCCTCCTACACAATCCTCTTACACAAACAAACATTTGGCATTTATTTACCAAATGTTATATTCTGTGCTAATAAGAATATGTACTTGAAAACGTGGATGAAATAAGTAAAGGTTTATTGTAAAAACCAATACAATAAGAATAAAGTTAACAGTTATGCACAAGGCCATCACAAGTCAATTCAGTAGTGAGTGCTACTATTGGAAGGTCGGTAGTTCTTGCGTAAGTCTGAATTGTATAGAACAGATCCCAGCTAGTATATTTAACAGGGGTTGCATGTGGCACAGGCCAGTTTAATGTGGGTTCTCTGAGCCTGTAGGCTTGGCCAAAAATATTCCCTTTCGAACCCATATAAACGGGTTCAGGAGCAGTCTACCTCCCCGAATGAGACTCTGCCCTTTGGCGGAGCCTCATCTGATTGGAAGGCAGAGAGTTCAACTGTTTAGCTGGAACAGATCCCCAGCTAGACTCTGTAGTCCATTGACTTACAGATACTTATAGGCAGTTACTACCTATTCATGAGGGTGACAGGTTATTCCATTACATCACCAAACCATTAGCATTATTGTTGGTTGAAATTTATAAAATCATTCTCATGAAGCAGTTTTTGAAGAAACTAGACTTCTCAAGTCCACTGTTATCATTCATGGTGGGATCTGTGGTGATAGAGAAATACAGGGTACGATGGATAAATTATCTAAATTATACAAAAATGAAAATAACATTGACATCTCATTTTAACAGATATATTTATCAAAATCATACAAAAATATCTTGAAATACTAAAGAGTAAATTTATTCAATAAAATCATCATTGGCTTCAACCATGGGCTCCACATGACTTTGGAGTCTCCTGCAACTCTTCTAAATGGTCTGCTTGTCTAAGTTGGTGAATGCTGCTGTAATCCTTGCTTTATATCTTTGGGGTTACAAGGAGTTTTGTTAGTCTCTCACTCAACTGCACCCAACACATAATAATCAAGGGGGTTGCAGTCTGGGGAGTTAGGTGACTAGATGTAAGGGGTGATGTTATTACAGAAATTGTCTGACAGCCATGACTGTGTTCTCCTGCTTGTGTGGCATAGTGCAGAGTCCTGTTACCAGACATAGTGTCTTCCAGCAGCCACCCTCTTGACCCAGGTCAGCACTACCTCCTCAAGGCACTTTATATAGGCCTCCATGTTGAGTCTGAGGCCCTTACCAACAAATTTGGAAGTTCTTTTCTTCTCAGAACAATCAGAATGAGTTTCCCAAGCTGCCATACCTTTGTAATCACCATTAGACTCATCCAATTCTTTCCAAATACTCTGGGTGTCAATCTGAGAACACTGCAAAAACTCTGAACTGTTTGTATTGGAGCTTCCGGAATAAAGTTCAAGCAGTACAGCATGCGGTTTCCAAATTTCTGATGGAATGAATTGCAGTACCCAACTGACCCTGCTATACTGTGCAATCAAAAACAAACAATGTATGTACACAAAATTAGATAGGTAAATTGTTGCCATTTTATATATCACATCCTGTAAATAAAAATTTCATCCTCTTTAAAAAATATACAGCTAATAAAGAACACCAGGCAAACAAAACCATAGTTTGACCAACCAATCAGAAAGCTTTCACAACTAGAATATAAAGCCACAAGCCAATGAGAAGTGAGTAGCCTTTGCAAAGTTAATCTATAAATGCATATACAGACAAACCTACAGACTAATAAGGAGAGTGCATTGTCTGTGAAAACAATTGTCCATATTGAGTTATAAAACCACTATAGTAACTGCTAGTAGTTATGATCATAATGTAAATACTATAAATATGTATATATGGCATAAATAAACATATACAATACAGTATATATATATATATATATATATAATAAAATGTGTATCTCTTTAAAAAGAATAATATTACTATATACAGTTAAAAAATACAATAACATTATATTTATTACAAATATTGAAATGTACACTACAACTTGATAAAGTTTATTTACCTTGTGTATATAGTAGAAAAGTTTTGTTTTTTTTTCTGCGGTGATAACTCAGATTGATTTATTATTTTGAGTCAAAGAAGCTATGAAGTTCCTCTGATACTTAGGTTTACACACTTCCTTTTTTACACTTTCCTTCTGCTCCAATGCCATGATGAGAGTAGAACAATTAATATATTAATCAAATAACAAAAAAAAAAGCCAGGTAAATGTTATAGCTGTGGAGAATGGACAAGATTAATTCATCAAGTCTGATTTTTGTTGATTTTCTTTGTACTTATATACACATCTATAGATCCACATTGAAAAGGCTTATAACAAGTAAGAGCTAGAGAAGAAAGATTTTTTTCTCCTATTTATGTTTCCACCATTATTTGCATTATATCCATGATATAATAACACCATAGTTCAGATGGAACAGAATGACTGAAAGGAAAATGAATAACAAATATGCTTTGTTCTCTGAGAGACTTTTTACACTACCTAGAAATACACATGTACTATATATATACATATATACAAATAATATATCCACACAGTGAGCAGAGTGTAAGGAGAAACAAAAAGGAAAGGTCTTAGATATGAGAAGCCATGTATAAGACTCCAGATTCTAACACACTGGATTCATCTATGTCCCAATTTTGAACAAATGAAAAACAGAGACTCTTGTGTTTTCTCAAATTGAGGACTATTCCCAAAGGGAAATGACACCACAGACTTGTAAGCTGCTGGGGAGGTAGATTTAGCCTCTGTCTCGGCTATAGTAGGCCCAAGTTAAAAGCAACCTTTCAGTTTTGCTGCTATAAACAAAACTGAAATTGATTGCCACTTTTGTCACTGTATGGAGTGACATCACTAAGCAGCAGTCACATGACCTATCTCTACCAATGGAAGATAATCACCTTTTTATATCTCTGTAGGCTGCTCACTTCTCATTGGCTCACAGCCTTATTCCTGGTTGTGAAAGCTTTCTGATTGGTTCTTCGAACTGTGCCTTTGTTTACCTGCCAGTTTTTACTATCGATATATTTTTAGGGATGGTGAAATTTTGGTCTACTTTCTATTTATTTTTTTTTTTTTATCTCTCATCACATAAAATGATTTGATATTTATAATAAGCAGTGGCAGAAAGAGAAAGAATCACTTACCCCATTCCAAGACTGATACTCTGCTACTGACATTCTCACACATTACAGCAAGAGATCGGGCAGCAGCAGCTTGAACTGCTGGATTATCATTGCTCAGTAAAATAATTAACATCTTTTCAGTCTCTTGTTCATGTAACATTTTTCGGCTTTCCTCTGAAATGGGAAAAAAAAAAAAGACATTTTATGCCATTACTAGTTTACTGGGATTATCAAAAAAATAAAATAACATTTAAGTAATTTTGCAAGAGAATTGTATTTATAAAATATAGGAAACGGTCACTTAATTTTCTTGTTCATGTTCAATATTTTCTCAATATTAAACTAAACAAATAACATTTTATTAACTATTGAGTAATTATAGAATTTTATTTATCCGTTTAAACTTAATGTTGTAGGAATAGTCAATAGTATTTATTAGAAGAGTTTACAACATAATAGAGATGAGTAGTAGACTTTTGTAATGAAAGAATCTTAATATTATTATTTGATCCTTCGATATAAATAGTGAGGTGATTTTGACCTGTCAGAAGTGCTTTCTCAAACCTTTCATTCTTTTAATGATTACAAATATGATCATTACCTTGATATTCCATAAGCTCTATATTACAGCCATTTTTGTTTTCTTAAAAAAAATTGTGATTTACTGGCCAGCAACGAAAGAAATATTCTAAAATCTGTGCTTATACCTTTTATTTGTATGGCAGGATTCTAATTTGTGTATTTTTACTTCTTTTTTTTTTATCCCAGTTGGACATGTTTGCTGTATTCAATTATTAATGGTCTTCTCACTGTACGTATTATACTTTCCCATTTATCTATTTAAGATATTTCCTACTCTCTCCAAATTATTTGTTTTTATTGAAGACAAAATTACAAAAAGATCTAGGAGGAAATACTGTAAAAAATTTACTGTTTCTTGCTGCCCGACCAATGGCATTGGCTGCACATAATTTCACATCAGGTAATGTAGGAAAGATAGCGTCTGTGGGTGTAACAGGGGCATCTTCTTCTTTTGGTGCCTTTGCTATAAAGAAAAAAAAAAAACAAGGGAATAAACAGAATACAAATTTATGTAAATATTCCAAAAGTTATTTAAAAGTTTTTCCTTAATATTTTCATATTTTTTTTAAATAAAAATTTTTACTGTTTCAGAAGAAGATTATTTCAACTAATTTGATATTTCCCTCTTGGTAATAAATTATAAATGCAAGCTCATGTATTTTAATGTTTGACATTTACTAAGAGACTATAAGGGAGCTGTTAATAATAATAATAATAATAGCTGTTGATATGAACCAGAGGTGAAACCAATTATAAATTCCACATCACCAAACTAAAAAAAAGAAAATTGATAAGGACTAAAATTTCCTTCCCTTACATAAAGTCATTGAATATGAATTTTAATCTGAAGCTTAATTTATTAAGTAATAGGTATTTATCTTACATGGAATTTTGTATATGTTTGCACTTCAAGCTCCCATTAAGATCTTTCTCCCTTAGAAATTTCAATTTGATCAGTAATTTCATAGCAACTTTTTTAATGCTCTATACCTGACTGACACAATTAAATGCCTCACAAAACCTTTCCAACAACAAAATTTAAAAAAAAAAATTAAAATATTCTTGGAATTTACCACCACCACCCCAATATTATATCCACTGAAAATGAACTAAATACAGAAATTTGAGAAAAAAATAAATGCAATATTCAGAAAAAGAAAATGTGTCATATAAAAAGCAAGTGAGGATACTATTTTTAATCAATAAGCTTTGTGCTCTGTCAAAAATCACTTTTATAAACAACACTGTAAAAAGTACAAAAAATACAAAGCATGCACTGGTAACCACTCAAGACAAATAAAGAAAATTTATTTCATCAAAATCTTTCTTTTTTGAAAAATCACATCAACTCAATTTTGAATAACATAATTTTACTCCATATGAGTAGCTTAATTAGTAAATTTAAAATAGTCCTTTTTTTATATCTACATACATAAAAATCTATTTTCTAAGAAAAAAATTGTTATAAATGGTTTTATGGTATGAAATTAGTCTATAACTTAGTTTTCAGGTTTTGAAGAATGTTCATCTTTAAAAACATAGTTTTTGCTGTGCAAATCTAATAAATATGCTTAGGTTATTGCCTATACAAGTGTGTGTTTTACATTTTTCCACAAGGTGGAAAGACTTTGGCCTTGCAAAGTTTGAATTTTCCATGCTTTTCAATATTAATGATGATCCAAGAAGTATGGAGTTTTAACCAGGTAAACATATTATAATGAGCAGAAATATTACTGGAATTACTGTATCTGCTTAGCTCTTTTCTAACATATCTCTATAACTTGAAGTTAAATTTGTCCAGAAGTTTCTCCATTTAACATTGCATAAAATAAAAATAATTGATATCATTACAATAATTCAGGAGTCTGGTGATATTTCTATTAATGATCTCTCACTCTCTCATGAATATATGATAGAATAAGTAAAAATTAGTTGAATGTTAATTTTTTTCTTTTTTTAATTTCCTTCTTGATATTTCATTACTGAATGAGCATCATTATCAAGATCTAAGAAAATAATTACCATGGCAACCCAGCTGCAAAAAAATATTTAGCAGTTAAAGTTTTAAAATATCTGAATAAAACAAAGTGATTGGATATATATGTTATTTTTCTCTCAAAGAAAATAGTGAATACTTATAATTAAAAATATAAAAAATTTTATAAGATGTTTAACTAATATCTATTTGAATAATTTCCTTGATCAAAGTAAGAAAATACTTAAAGTGGTATGTTATAAAAACCTTTTTCATTAATCAAATTGAATTTTTAGGACAACTATAGACCTGTTGTGTTCAGAAATATTTGTGAAATTTTGCTCCATCTTAACCATATTAATTTTATCACATTCACTACATGGGGTCATATATATATATTAGTGTGGAGTATATATGGGTGGTGTAATGGATAGTGGCTCAAAATGAGAAAACAAAAGGGCCATGTTTGAATTCTAGTTGAGTTTATTACATTCACTTACATGGAAGTAGTACCCTTGGGAAAGGTATGAATCCAGCACTTCTCTCCCACCCTCCCCAACATGCTAAGAGTTAAATAGTAAGACTTGTATCTGGAAAAAAAAAAATCATTATCTCCCTCAAAATTGTTAATGCAATAATAACTCAAAGATTTAATCTTTGAATCCAAAATATGTTTTGGCTTTAAATAACCCAATAAAGGGTTGATAAGCCATAAAAAAGCAAATAAAATCATCATGTCTGGTGAGTGCTGGAGGTAAAAATAATGTAAAAGAAAAGAGCTAAGATATATATATATATATATATTGAAAAATTATGTCATTTCTTACTGCAAAATATTACTGAAAGTCATGTGCAAGATGAATAAAATCAGACCTAAAATTGGAATTATCTGTCTTAACCTACTTATTTAATGGCTGTTTAAAGATAATAGAATAGCCCATTTCCATAAGAAAAAGACAGGAAAGGAGGAGGATAAAAATGATTCAACCTGTCACTATTACTTCACTTTTATTTAATGTATTAGGATTACCCATATTTTGTAGTATAAGTTTTTCTAAAAAGCAAAGATTACATTTTTCACCCTTTATCATTGTATGTCTTATAAGGTTGACAATTTGTGTTATGAAAGATAAATCAAGAAAGGCATTAGAAAAATTCAATGACTACAGTGTTTTAGATGCAATTGAATTCTGGAGAATATAAATTATATATAAAAGAAGTAAGAACTTTAAAGTACATAAACAGTGAATCAAACCGTCCACTGATCATACTTAAACACTTATACAAATTGATGCAATACAGGTTGGCAACCAACTCGAGCAATAAAAGAACTATTTGACAAAGTGATAGTGAAATATGTTTACTGTTTCCCATGATGTTTAAATAAATGAATGTGAAATACAATGTAGTAAAATAAATGCAAGAAAAAAAAAAGAGATGTCATAATGTGTTATGGTTCAACTCTCCATACAGCTGCAAAATAAAAATGCAACAAGGATCTTCCTCAAATTTGTGAATAAACATTTCAGAAGTTCTCCAATACTGAGAAAAACATTCAATACAAAGAACTTTAAAAGTAAGCTATAATTGA
Organism: Acanthosepion pharaonis; assembly: GCA_903632075.3. NCBI lineage: Eukaryota > Metazoa > Mollusca > Cephalopoda > Sepiida > Sepiidae > Acanthosepion > Acanthosepion pharaonis. The sequence goes on along the minus strand of CAHIKZ030000123.1, from coordinate 844,549 downwards.
ATAATGAATATGAAGGAGTTAGTGTGTAATAAAGTATTTGGATAAATACAAAAACAAGAAAAAGATGCAATTGCCAAATGTCCCTTAAATGATAAATGCAAAAACATACCTATGAAAAAAATTATAGACCCAAGATGACAATAGTAACCATTATTATGCTTTAAGTTTTTTTTTTTTTTAATTTTTTTATCTGCCTCTAACTCCCAGCCATTAAATAAAGGATTGTCTGGACAGAAAATTCCAAGTTTCTGTCTGATGATTGCCTCATTTATAAAATAGTAAAATTGTACAGTAAGCAACAAAAATATATTTCTTTCTCACCAGTAGCACAACTCTGAGTTTCATGCACAATGTAATTGTCAGATACTTATTGAAAACAGACTGTTACAAAATTTAAATATTGATATTTATACTTCACTGTATTGATAGTGGAGCAGTCCATTTCTTTATGGAGAGACATATATATCATTCTTATTTTCTGATTTATTATGTCTTCTATAGTGAAAGATGTGCTTGGGTGGCCTTAATTCTAAGTTCTTATCAGCAATTATTTCAGTAGATGGATTTGTATTTCTATTGTATGTAGAAGTTTTAAGAGAATCTTTTCCACATTTCTACCCATTGATATCATCATCATCAGTATATGTAATCTATGCTATTTCAAATTCAACTACAATTATTACTAACAAAAATTTGAATTCCCTATGTATAGCCCTCTTAGGGACGGTTTTGATGCTTATTTTTAGAATAAACATACAAAAAGAAACTCATACCGAAGATATATCTGTGATAATTACTCCAAGCACATTCAATCTTAAAAAAAATTGTTAAACAGCTCAATTAGGTTGAATTTACCTTTAAAATACAAAATATTAACCAATTTTTTTTTTTTTTTTTAGACATTTTACTAACTAAATCCAATAAAAAAAATTATAAATAAAATTTGCCTAACTGCCTGGATAGCTAGTTCATCCATTACAGGCACATTTGTGTTTCAGCATTCACAGAGCCAACCTGTGACTTTTATCCAGCAACTATCTGCTGAGTACACCTTAATTGCAGTTTCTGAGAGAGAGAGAGCACACAATCTGAACAAACTATTATTCTCAAACCCTTAATCACAATGACTGGGCTATTACAACTATCCATGGATTCCAAACAGTTTTGTCTACACAATTTATCCACAAGGATTGCTTCAACTCTTGATATGGTTTTCAGTCACTTCACATTCATGTCGCATGCTGGGATCTCTCCCCCTGCTTATATTATCGAGAAGTCACCTCATTGGCTATCAACCATGGTGAGATTCAAACCTGGCCATTATAATCAGAAGGCTAATACTAACCACACATGTGCACGCACACACACACACACATATATATATAACATTTGTCATCCTCTTTCATTATCTTTCTCTATGAGTATCTTTTCCTTTTACATCAGTTAACTTTTGATACAATCACATAAAATGAAAAACGTTTTATGGGTAAAATATATATAAGGAGAGTTAACTCATTTTGTTTCTATAAAAGTTTAGATGAAAATTTACCTTGTCAATGTTTTTCAGAGAATTCACTTGAAACATTAATACATCATATTTCAGATACTGTATTTCCCGTTTATCAGAATGTAATTTTTAAACTAAATCTATTATGCTATGCACTTGTATTATAGAGAGCTGAGCACCAAAGTTAAGGGGGCATTGAGTGTTATAATGAACAGGAATAAAATATACAAATCATTTTAGCATAGGCAATATGTAGGTGTATACATCTACATAAAAGCATCATAAAATATTAACTCAATATGATCTTCAAAAATATTTTCAGGCTTTCTGTAAATACAGGCCAAAGTTCTGAATTTTTAATTTTATAAATATTTTTATGGTTGGGGGGGGGATGAGTAAAAAGAATATCATTTTTAGATAAATTAAACTATGAAGAAGCTTTTTAGAAAGCAAGTGTGTATATATATATATATATATATATATATATAAATATATATATATATATATATATATATTATATAAAGATAGACACACAAACAGCTTACACAATGTTGCAATATACAATGTACTGAACTAAGTTTACATACATTTAATAGTTACTACTCCTTGCAAAAAAAATAGAAAAATAATCAAGGCAGTGTATAAAAATGTATCAAATATGTGCTTTGGTTTTGGGTGCAAAGCTTAACACAACATCGTGTAGTTCATTTTACAATTTATCTCCAACATACCAACAGGATCATTGGGGAACTCATCCTCTTCTAAATCATGAAAGATTTTTAAGGAAAAATATTTAGAAACAAAACATCAGTTGACATGTATGACTTTTCATTCAAAATATACACCAAATAACACTCAAAATATATTTCAATGAAAATAAACAATGGGACATTATACAAAACATTTGAAGTAATAGGAGAAAGAGTGTTGAAAGTTAAAAAAAATCCTAATGTTTGGTCATATTTTTAAAAGTGGATCAAGTCTTAAACTTTTCAGTCCTCTATCATAAGTTTAAGATTACATATGCAACTTAGCACTTCATGTAATACTACTTATATTGTAAAAAAAAAAAAAAAATTGAAATGTTATACTGGAAAGTTTCTTTCTTTTATTTTTAATCATCTGGACAAGGTACAAATCATAATAAAATTTAGTATTTAAGCTCAATGCAGCATCAAGTTGTGTTCTTTTTTTGTTTAGAAAATTTAATTCTTTTATCTACTGCAGATACACATAATGCTTTCCTACTGTATGAATACAGGTTACTAAATAAAATTTCTACACTTGCCTTGATAAAGTTCCTTATGAAATGCATTGACTTCAAAGTTTACCCTTTATTAATATGTATAATGGTTAACTACCAGTACATTTCAAGTGTTTTTATTCAGTATATCTTTGTAATGCTTTTTTTTTTTTAGGTTTATGGATGTTTCACCAATGTACATACATACAAAAAAAAAAAGACTTTCTAGTGTTCAAATCTGATATGGTAACCTAATTTATTGCCCCACTTATCCTCAAAAATCCCAATACATTTTCCCTACACACAGTTTATCTTTCATACTGACATAAAGAAGCCAAAACCCACACTCATATTGATGAAATGCATTGCTTAAAAGCTTTTTTTTCACTTTGTCTCATTATCTCTCTCATATATAGAGCAAGAGAACAAAAAAAAAAAAACTTGTAACACCAAAGATGAACTGAAAGCAAGAATTATGACAGCATTCATCAACTTAAACAAGGAGACCATCCAGAAGAGTTGCAGGAAATTCCAAAGTCGTTTAGAGGCCGTGGTTGAAGTCAATGGCAATTTCATTGAATAAATTTACTCTTTAGTATTTCAAGATATTTTTGTGGGATTTTGTTAAATATATTTGTTAAAATGAGATGTCAGTATTATTTTCATTTTTGCATAATTTAGACAACAATTTATCCATACCATCTTATACAATAAACAAACCAAAATATTATGACTAATAAGGTGTTAGTCTTCTGTGCTTACAAAAAAGATTTTACCCAATTAAGCATAGTGTCTACAAGGCTTGTGAAGTTTTCCTTTTAGGATTTGGTTTCAGGATATTAACAGCAAATCTTTAACTGATGCAAGTTATATGGTGGAGGGATTGCTAGATAACACATTCCATGAGGTTTGAATGTAATTGATATCTGGAGAGTTTGGTATCCAGACAACACAATGAAATTTTCATGTACCTGAAACCATTTTCATACAACTTGTGCAGTGTAACAGGACCCATTTTCAAGCTGCAAAATGCTGCCATCATATTAGAATTGCTATTAAAGAGTGTATCTGGTTTTCAATGTTATAGTAGGATGCAATAAAAACATGTTCCACATGAATGGACAAGTCCCAGTGTTTCCCAGCAGAATATCTGATTTTCCTATAGTGTATCATAATGCCGTCACTTTTCTATGATAACAGCATGCAAATACTCCGCTTTTCATCTTATTCTAAAGAAAGCTGAACCAAGTAACTGTATTTCATTTATATATAGGTTCTGTTCTAATGCTGATGGCAATGAATGCTGATTTGCATGGGTAGTGTGATTGACCTGCAACTACACAGCCCCATGCACAATAAAGATCAATGTACTATGCATTCCTTCACTTTGATTAAAGTAGCTTGTAACCAGTCTGTTGGTTTATACTTGCATCAATAAATCTTGTCAGCAGTTAGTGATTATCTCTCCTTCCTTCCTTGATTTACTGCCGAGAGGCACTCACTACAACTGGACATAAGTACCACACAGCCCATGTGATTTTGGAAATGCTCTAATCTACGTTTCTGGCCATAAAAATTTCATATTTATCAAAGTTATTTAATCTTTTTTGATTTTCAACACATCAAACTGAAGTACTCAAGGCTAACTGAACTGTTAATATACTACTGATCCTGGTCTGCAGTTGTTATATGGCATTTTTGTCACTAGTCATAATGTTTTGGCTTATCAATATGTCTATATATTATGGTACAACATTAAAGAAAACATTTAAATAAAATTTTTACCCACAGAAAATCAATTTTGCTTTCCTTTTATAATTTTATAAAATGGAAAAATGAGAAATCTTATATTCGGTCCATAAGTTGAAGAGAAAGATATTAAGGAAACTTTGACAAACATTGAATATATTTAATAATTATCAAACAGTTTAGTTCAGCCTGATATATATTATACTGGAAAAGAGAGTTGCATAGTTTAAAATATTTTTCATAACACATAGTCCAATATAAATTAAAATTTTATATATTTAAACAATGACTTGATACAACAAAATTTTATTATCACTTTAAATAGAACTACTAATGTAAACATCATTAATACTAATAAAAGTGGTGGAGGGAGGCAATATATCTTAGGAACCTTTCAGCCAACCCTTCAGCAGAGAACTTTTTTAGCAAAACAATTCTTTAACAGGAATGAAATAAAATTTTAAGGGGATAAATGAGAGAACATTTAATGTTCTCCCAAAAGAATAATGGAACAAACAGAAGTCTTCTCTTGCTGGCAAAGAGTCGGTCTTCTCAGTTTGATAGTGACTGCTTTGCCAATCTTAAGCAGGTACCCAGACCATACCCTATGCAAGATTTCAAACCAGTTCTCTTGAAATTGACCATAATATGCAGGATTATCAATCAACATTAGTGGTAGGAAATGATCTGGTCAAACAAACTATTTCCCCACCCCTGTCCCCTGAAACCTTTTTTCTGGCTTGTTTTTCAGTTTTATTTGTTTTTAATTTACAAAATGAATTGATTTTCTAAATATTGATTAATACAATTTTGTATTTCAATCATGTCACCAGTTTTGTTCTTTCATTTATTCCCTTAAAATTGTATTTTGTTGTTCCTGTTTAAGAATAATTGTTTTTTCACTAATGGTTTTATTTTCTCTGATGAAGAGTTGCCTGAAAGGTTCCTAAAATATTCCCCCCACTTTTATTAGTATTAAAATGTTTACATCAGTTAAATTATATATATATATATATATATATATAATGACAAATTCTATTATTTTTATTTGTGATGCTGAAAATTGAGATACTTAGTGTTAGATTGCAAATATATATATTAACACGAAGCTGTTAGTCTAAATTTTGGGTGTGTTGTTGGCACAATTCAAAGAGTTTGAAAAGTCTCTTCAAATTGTCATAACAAATATGAAAGAAAGACCTCAGAAAAATTTCAATCAGTCACATAATTAGGAGGATCCAGTAATATTCTGTATTAATCAAAAAACGACAATGTAAGATGTCTTAATCCTTAAACCAAATAGTAAAATGTAACAGAGAATCAGGTTGACTGATAAAAGACTGAGTTGGTTGTATGTGGTGCTGTAATCACCAGGAGTTGCATCCCCTTCCACAATGGAATGTTGAGAGAAACCTATTTAGAGTAGGTGACAGGTTATTTGCATATGAATGATACTGGGCTGGTATTAGCCAATAGTCAGCATGGGTCTGGAACTGGAAGAGCTATATAACACCAGCGTTTTTCTCAGTCAACAGAGGCACTCTTGACATGTGAAAACTAGACAAGACAAACACAAAAGTAAATATTTCAGAATGTAACAGGAAGCTGGACTCCTTTTGCATGCAAGTGATTTTTGCTATACTTGTTCATTTGTCCAGTTAAATGAACATCACCAAATTGTAATCTATCTTAGAAGAACCATATCATTTTTATTTCAGATATCAGTTATCATCCCATTTCTCTTCATATGTATTATCTTTGTCTTTTGCAAGGTTTTTGCATTGCTGCTGACACTCATTCCATTATTCTTTGTGATTTGAATTAATTTAATTTTTCTCTTTTTAATCTCCAATTTTAATCTAATTAATATGATTCTATAAACATCAAAGCATCTTGTTAATCAAATACTGATTTCAGACAAGTGTTTTTTCAAATGGCATTCCAGCTTTTGATTGACAAACAAGTTCACTTCAAAGCTTCAACCGACATCAGTATTTATCTCTTAAGTTATGATCATCACTTCGTTCATGGGTGTAAGTCTTGGAATACAAATCATCACCAAAAGCAGTAATCAATAATATACATTTAATTATTTGGAAAAAGAATAAAAAAATTAAAAACATATTCTGAAAAAATAAGATGTATACCACAATGTTTGGAAATCTTTTAGCATTGATAGGATGAACTTTAAAAGGTCAACCAGTGTGTTTGAAAAGATTTTTAGTACAGACAAAAATTCAAATCCATCCCCCCCAAAATTATATTTTTCAGAAACTTAGTAAGGTATAAAGGGACCATAAGATATAAAAAAAAACAAAGAAAATGTTGCAGGAATACTATGTGCTATCCAGTGTTTCAGTGCCATATAAGTGGATAGACAATTTCATCAGAAAATAAAAAAAGCCTTTTGCCAACCAAGATGTGTATCTATTGAGAAATAATGAAAAAAAACTCTAAACTAAATAAGAACTACAACTGTTGATAATAATTTAAAAAGAAAAGCCATTATAACACATGTATTGAAGTATGTGTGTAGTAAGACAAACATTCTAAGTTCAGAATTCAAACAATATCTAAACATATCTAGTTGCATGTATAAAGATATCTACACATATATCAGTAAATCTAATCTGTAGATTTTAGATCAATTATATTATATACAATTTTTTTTTAAATGCATATTTTCAGAAGAAAAGTATTATACAATTTATGCATTTTAAGATTTATGAAGGAATTGTTAAACTCACTCCATATATTGATACAAAGGCCAAGTCTTAAACTTGTAATTCAACAAAAACAAAAAGTTTTAAATCTCAGATACCATTGAAGAAGATGTTTTGCAGATATTCCACGAATACGCATTTTGCAAGAATCAGATCAATGACTTGTTGTACACAAGATCATAAGCATTCTGAGACTGCTTCTATTTTTAAAGACAATTCTAGTCTGAGTGACAATGGAAACTTCAATGCAGCAAAAGAATAGACAATTTTAGAAAAGTAAATATTAACAGATGCATTTCATTATTTTATTTTGTTTAAACCTGCTTTCAAAGAAAAGTGAATCGGTATGTTCTTAAAAGTGACACAAAAACCATGCAAGCTATATATATATGATATATATAGAGAGAGAGAGAGATCAAGATCATTATGTAGATGTATACAAAGATATTTACAGGTATGGTGAACAAGTTCATTGGCTGCAATATAGATAAGAAAATGCACATAACTATTGACATATTTAAAAAAAATAGCTGCTTAAAGTAACAAGTAAGAACCAAACACATTGAACATATATTCAGATCACTAAATAAAATGATGTAGCAACATACAAATCTCCATAAATGAATAAATATTTGCCTACATAAAATCTGATTCAGTCAAGTTTGAAAACAACTGGGAAAATAGTAAAAGAACAGCCACAATAATAATGATAATATTTCATGGCAAATCTGAGTGAACAATTAAGATCAAGAGTTTGACATTAAAACCTGCAGCATCCAAATCAAAGTTCTATTAAAAATCTTAAAATTAAAATCACTGTTAGATGCCAAAAGATTAGAAATCAATGTTTAAAGGTAGATAGAAATGGACAGAGATAAATATGGATTTTATTCTGTAATTAGATGTGTTCACAATAAAATTGGGATTAACAACCAATGTTAATATTCTCAGGATACACTAATATTTTATGATAAATATAACATCTAAACTTCAGCTTATAAATAAAAAAGATAAATGTAACAATATGATTTCTCACACATTTAGGAGAGATAAAAGGAAGGAATTTAAATCCACTCAGAGTTTCATAGGAATTTTGTCTCCAGTCCATCTTGAGTGAACTTAAGGGTTAATGTTTCAGGATTCATGTCTCCAGTTTGTCTCTCAATTGGGAAACATAAAATTTTATAAATGATTTTAGATAGTCATAAAAGTAGTCTTTTGAAGATTTGATCATCCATTGTCAGAAATTTAATTTCTGTATCTATCTATCTCTCTTACTTTCCCTTTCCTTCCTCCTCTCCTTTTCCCCCCTGTGTGCAGTGTAAGAACTGCTGCTGCTGTGTCACGTGGTGAAATCGTGTTTAACAATTGGTCGTACGTAATGTTCTCGCTTGTTTTCGACTAGATTAGAGGAATCTAGTCAGTAGTAGCAGAAAAGGACGCCGCAGAAGATAACCTGTTGTTGCTCTGACAAGGAAAACAGTCATAAAAGACCAGTCAAGAATATTTGTCTAAGAGAATTGAAGATAAAGAACAAGTGTGTTCACCATGTGGAAAAAGCTTATTCTCTAGACAAGTGAAGTCAAGTCTGTTCAAGTAATCAAGTGGATTATTGTTCAGCAACCAAAGAACAAGTCAGTAAAGACTTATCTAAAAAATCAGTTAAAGAAATTATTGTAAAGAGAATTTACAATAGAACATTCTCAAGGAAGTCTTCTTTCGACAATCGGGTCGAAGAGAGAAAAAAGTCAAAATTAAGCGATTGAAAAGCTACCTTCCTTCGAGGAGTTATTTTGTCCTATTGGTGGACGAAATTCCGACATGAAATAGTATGTGAAAAAAGATCTTCTAAGTTGTCTCTAGAAGTTGAATTTGTGTCGCAGAGAAAGTTTGAAAGAACAAGTCTGCATTTATTTTTAACAGGAATCTTGCTTATCTTCCAAGGAGAGCAACTCAAAAAATATCTAAAAACCTTTCTGCCCAGCTACTTAAAAAAATACTAAAGCTATTTTTTTTTTAACAGTAAGTCTAATTTTTCCCCTCTTTCTGCTATCTCTCTACCTCTTTCACTCTCTCTGAACTGTTGTTGGAGTCCTTTTTAAGGGCTCGCTAAAGGGACGTTTTTGGCAGTTATTTTCAGGTTGTACCAGTGAACTTTAACATCAGACTATTTTTCCCCCCTCATTTTATTTTTTTTTTCTTTTCCCACAATAAATTTTATAGCTATTTCAAGTGGTTTTTCCTTCTTATTTATCTCGCTTGTTATGGTTGTATATTCATGGTTTCAGGTCTCTGTTAACTGTGTTACGTGGGATTCCTGTCATTGGACATAATGACAAAGTTTCCCAACCTTTTTTGCGCCGAGTTTGGCTGTTACTAAGCTAAATTTCGACACCATGTGGCTTTGGGGTGGTCCCAAATCTTCTGGAAAGACAAGTGGATGGAGGGAGTGGGACTCCAGGATTATCCATACAAGCAGAGAGAGGCAAGAAGTCAGAAGAAAATGGGTCCAGTCATGATAGAAGTAGGTAGGTGACCAAAGGTGTGAAAGTTGCCTAGCAGCCAATGACAGAAGGACTAGTAGCGAGTAATCAGGAGCTGCCAAAGCTGAAGGAAGGATCCCATGTTTAAGTGAGAAATCGTATTGTTGCTACTTCCCAAACAATTGTCTCCATTTTTTGTTTTTTTGTCGAAAGCGATCACAGCCAAGAAGACAAACCTGTGCACATAGAGAGTTGGGTGTATATGTAAATACACTCAATCTGAAATGTCATCACAGGTGCAGTGAGAAACAGATGATCGAAGAACGAAATCACAAAACTTGTCACAATTTTGCCACAAATGGCATAACAATAACTTATTTGGTGGCATTAGAAATTATTAAGCAACACAAAGTTTTACACCATACTGGAAATAAACAAAATAGTGCAGTTACTCAGGTCTACTTTTTAGTTTCATGCATATAGAGATTACCATGGGTCATAAGAAAGATATAAACACAAAAGAGAAAAAAGATATTATAAATTTATTAAGTGATGGAAACATATTGAAAATTGTCCAGTTTTTTGCAAAGATCATAGAACAATCTAAAAAGACCTTTAAAATATTGGTAAGAACAATTGGCTTTAAAAATGTCACAAAAAGTGATGTGAGAAGCAAGAAAAGTGTATTAAACAAGTAGAAAATATTTGAAGAATTGCAAATGGAAACAGCAAAATGCCAACTATTAAAAACATTGGCTACAAATATGAAAGCAAATAAATAGCCAGCTTTAATTAAACAAAATGAAAAAAGTGTAAATCAGGCAAAGAAGTAGATGAAGACTAATTTCTCAACGGCAATTTTTAGTGACAAATGTAAAGCTGTATTGGATGAACTTAATGCCTGGGTTAGAAGTTGGGTCCTGCATAGAACCAATATAACTTAGAAAACAATAAGAAGCTAGCATTGTAAGCAGTAAAATTATAGGTCCCTTCAAATAAGGACAATTCAAGAGAAATGCAAACAATTATTATAAGATCTTGGATAAAATGTCTTCAATTTTACAAGTCATATCTAAGAAGCTTTAAACTAATGAGTATATACATACAAGACCATGCTTCTTCACAATCTGCTAACATGTTTATTGTCCTAACTTTCCAAAATAAAGTTTTCAAAGACACCAAATTAATGGAATTCTCCCTCCACTACATATAAAAATTGTGATTATTAAAAGAGATGTATATTAGAATGGAAAATGATATTCAAGCAAAGTTCTCTCTTCAAGTAATGTTAAAACTGAAACAGTAAAAAAAAAAAAAAATCTACCAAAATCAATAAATAGAATACTGATGACAATTACAGAATGTCAAGGAGTCCATATTAACATATAAAATAATGTATTCAGGTGCATGGGATATTCACTGTAAAGAAAACAATGAGGAACCACCCCAGTATCTCTCCCAAAAACAATCATGGTATAATACACAATAAAAAATAAAACAGTTTGAAGTGGCCTTGGTCATTCAAAACCAACTCCTCACCTGGCAAAAAGAGACTTGTGCAACAGGTGTCACCTGACAATCATCCAGCAATGGCTCACAAAGAAAAAAAAATCATAACCAGAACATGGAATTTTGGGGGAACTGTGCCATTAGGCAAGTTAGAAAATGGAAAATCAAATGTCAACATTCTGAGAGTATAAGAAACTAAAAGAATAAACAATGTGGACTTCACACAAACAACAGACAGACTTTTTATATATATATATATATATATATATATAATTAAAAATGTAAGCAAATATATGGATATAGATCCAACAGTATGAAGAAAATATGGAAGACTTCAAGCTTGTACGAAAATATAAGAATCTATTGATCAAGTAAGGAAAGGATTTATTAACGAACTGTTTAAAATTGTTCCATCGTGCCTGTCTGATATTTTGAAATCATTTTTGATTTGCTTTGTAACATGGAGGACTTCAAGCTTGTATGAAGATATAAGAACCTATTGATCTCTGCGTATTCCTATATCAACGGAAGGGATTTCTTGAACTGTTTATATAAAATAGTTCAATCAACCTTTTTTAATATTTTAATATTTTGAAATCATCTTCGAATACGTTTTCACAACATCAGCCACGTGACAATGACATGATCATATTTAAACGGAACGCTGATCTTATATAAAAATTTCAGTTATCTGTTTGGATTAGTTGTGCTCTTATGTCCATCGTCTTTTCATGTTGAATTTTATATGTTCTAATGTTAATTATGTTTAATGAATATGTCCTGATGATGGTCTAAAATAGACCGAAACGTCCGACGTTGACTTTATATTAACATTAATACAGCATAATTGCATATTAAGATTTTTGTTTGTTTTTCTGTATATTTTTCTTTATATATATATATATATATATATGTGTGTGTGTGTGTGTGATTGGAGAGAAAAATGAAAGGAGTAGAAATAATATTAGATAAAAAAAAAAAACAAGAGGAAAGGCATTCTGGGATACTGACAACTGAGAGTACTAGTGAAAATGAAAGCAAAGCCATTCAACATATCTATCAACAATAAACAACACATCCATGTTACAAAAAGTAGAAGAAATAGATAAACTTTACAATACAACAGACAATGGGAAAAGCCAATGCAAACTAGGAAATTCCCATTATCATAGGGGACTTAAATGCATAAGTAGGAAAAGCACAAAATAGTGAAATAGTAATGACAGACTTGGATTGCAGGAGGAAGAAAAATGGAGGGAAAATAGCTCCATTAGAGCAGAGCAAAGAACCAGGTAATAACCAACACCTGGTTTGAAGAACACCAAAGATATTTGTAGAGATTGAAAAGCCCAGATAGATATAAAGAACCAGATAGATTAACTAACCATCAATAAAAAAAAAAAAAAAAAATTCATAATTGCAAGTCCTGAGTGCAAAAATGATCACCCCTCCCAGTCATATGCAAGATAAGCGTAAATTTATGAAAATTAAAAGAAAGCTAAAGCAATGCATAAACCAGAATGACTTGCAAATATTTAAGGATGTAGTTAAGAACAAATATAAACACCCATGGCAATGTCAAAAGGAGGTCATTCCAAGACAAGAAAAAGGAAGTGAATAATAGATGAAATTCCTAAGCTAATGAAAAGTGATAAAAGATAATGCTCAGAAATGACACAATATATAGGATGTGAAGCAGATACATAAAGAAATGTAAACCAGCAAAAGATGAATACCTCAACACAATATATGCATAGATAAAAACACAGAATATAGATACAACAACAAGTATGCCTCAAAGGATAAAATAGCAGGACAGAAAATGTGCTCCTTGATAGAATACCTAAAATCTAAATAGGAAAAAATTATAATAGATAAAGAAAAGATACTACAAAGGATGAACAAACAGCTCTTTCATGACAACAAAAACAAAACCTACAAGGCATAAAAACATAAAAGTACTTGTAGTTTTAAAATCTGAAGAGCAACACTGACCAAAATGATCAGAAACAAAGCAGCAAAACCAGATGAGATTGTAATAAGAGATGCTACCAGCCTTAAATGATTTGGGGATTGATAAGGTTACCAGAATAATTAATGAAATATATAACAGCCACAAAATACCAGAGATATATCTACATAGAAACAATGTGCAAAAGAATGCAATCTATCAGACAGTCAGCTTGATGAGCCATATAACTAAACTTATCATTAGGATTTTAATAAATAAGAACATAGAAGAATTTGACCAGCAATAGAGCAAGGACAGAGTAAGTTTGCTCAAGATACAGAAGCAGTAAATGCTATCCTTATAATCAGGATGTTATCAGAGCAATACAAATGCAAAAAACTATACCTAGGTTTAATAGATTATACAAGAATATTTGATAGGGTCAAGGCAAGATAAGCCTGATTTACATGGGAAGAATATTTGAGTAATCAGTACCTTTACAGAGAATAAAAACTTTGCATCTGAATAGAAAATCAGTGAATACATACAAATATAAAGAGACATAAAACAAGGGCATATTTTCTCACTGAATTTACTTAATACTGCAAGATAATCTTAAGATAACTAGAAAACCTACTTGTATCTATTATTGATGGCCATAATCTTTAATAACAGATATGCAGATGACACTGTGTTGATGCCAAACTCAGAGGGAAAGCTGAAAGAACTCTTAAAGCAGAAAGTGAGAAGAAAGGGCCAACTATAAATCGTAAAAAGGTAGAATATATGGTTGTCAGCAAGAGAGCTCAAAATGCAAGGTATGTATTGGGAACTTCAAACTCAAGCAGGTACAAAAATGTAACTATCTGATTATCTGGTTAGTGTTTTAACTGATAATGGAAAATGTGACAAAGAAAGTTGAAGATGAATAGGGATGACAAAAGATGCCTTCCAGAAACTAGGCAAAGTATTAAAAGATAGGAAATTAGCCTTAGAAATGCAGAAAAGAGTTCTGAACTGCTACATAATATCTAATCTTCTACATGGCAGTGAAGCTGGAAATCTCACAGATGAAGAAATGACAAAGCTGTTGTTCTACTGATGAATGCTGAGAATACCATCAACAGAACATGTAAGCAATGAGGAAATCTTCAATGTAAGTTTTCAATCAGTTTTCTTGTAATTTCTGTTTCCCTTCCTCATGGAAGGGAAACAGAAACTACAAGAAAACTGATACAAAAATCTAGCAGAGATATTCACAAAACTTGTGACTGGAGTCAAATTAAAAATATTCATCTCTGCCATTATGGGAATCCAGCATTTTCATGTTTGTAAATGAAACTCACTTTTGAACATATTTTTTATAAAAAAAAAATACGATTTAAAACAGAATATTTATAATCCATTGAACAAAAAAATTTTCCTTCAATCCATTAACATTATGAAACTAACAGAAAGCAAAGAAGCAATCAGAAAGAAACAATTGAAATTTCTGAGACACAGAATTTAATATTCCCAGGACATATAAAATAATCAAAGGGGAAACAGCAAGTAATCAACTTAATGAGTTTACATGAACAGATGGCAGAACAAGTAGAAATAGGGGTGGTAAAGAGTCTGATATCAACAAAAAACGAAGTTGTGTTGTGCTATGATCACCCACATTCTGAAAGAACATGGCACATAAAAGGTATGGAATGTTGCTTTAATCAAATATATGTTTCTATGGTCTAGATCTAAAATTTACATTGTGCCCACAAAGTTATCAATATATTTAATAAAACAGATATTTTAAGCTAAAAATCATGACATATTGTTCATATATCTTAAAATTTTACCAATATCTGTTGATTAATACCAATTTTATTGTGAAAAGATTAACATGCCTAATAAAATTTGGTGGTTTATAGAGACACTGCTAGTAACAAATTGATGAATGCATGAATGAGAATAGGCCAAAATGAAATTGATAGTTTTGTACTGATGCTGACAGAAGCTGATCTACAGAGAGATTGATATTCTATGTATATATTTGATTCATATTTGTGAATGAAATCCAATTTGTATTCATATTACAATGAGATGTTGTTAGACTTGATGGCAGAATAAACAAAGCAGCACGACTGTAAATAATGACAGCCATAGTTTTAGAAGCAGTCATATCCACAGTGATATCAAAAGTCGTATTCATGGTCAGTAAACTGAAGCAATATATGAAACTTCTGATTATAGATTTAATTCTAGAAATACCAGGATGTACGCAATGAAAATCCTTTAATATTCATATCTGTAACACACTGAGGATTACAACTTTTTGACCATACATTACTACATCACATGTCAAATATGCATTTAAGTCTGGATTTCATTCTTTGTGACTTTCTTTCAATTGTTTTTTTATTTTCACAATAAAGACATCATTTTCCACTTTTCCTTTTATTTCATCCAGGGTTACTGGTAACTTTTGGTACTATGTTGCATAAAGAGTTTTTATTTCCATTTCACATCTTAGTGCTGTGCTGACCATGCCCCCCCCCAATGGTTCTGCATTTTCAGGTATTAATCTAGATAAACCATTGTAAAATCATAATTTAACAGAATGGTACTCCAGCATTGTAATCTATTAGCTGAATGAGTAGGCATACCTTTCTTTAAACCATACATTGTTAATAAAGATCTGTAGTCTGTTTGCAATGTGAAATTTCTTCCATGAATAAATTTATGAAATTTGTTCACAGCGAATAAAATTGCTAGAGATTTTTCTATTTGGCTGTAATTTTTCTCGACTGGTAGAAACGATTGTGAAGCATGAGCAAAGGTTTTCATTTTACTGCCATCATATTTGTGTAAAATCACTGCTCCAATACAGTACTCACTAGCATCTGATGTCACTACAATTTCTGATCTTGGGTTGTAGTGTGCTAATGATAAGTCAGACACAAGACATTTTTTTTATTTCATGAAACAACTTTTGACATTCATCATTCCAATTCCACTTTACTCCTTTTTTTAAGTAGATTGTTAAGTGGAGCCCTTAACTTATGCATATTATGTACATAAATTTGATAGTAATTAGCCACATTTGTTGGTGTAGGCATATCATTAATTGCAGTTGCCCTCAATGGATTTGGTTGCCTACCATTTTTGTCAATAATTTGACCAAGGTATTTCATTTTCTACAAAAACAATTCACATTTTTCTTCACTAAGCTTGAATCCATATTTTCTTAATTTTCCCAACATGTTCTTCCTATACACTTTTTGATCAAAATGTCATCCAGATACACCACTGTGAAGTCGCAATCCACAAGCATGGTATCCATGGCTTCTTGAAAAATAGCTGGTGCTACCTTTATGCCAAAAGGAAGTTAGTTAAACTTATATAATCCTCTGTGCATAATTATGGTCATTAATTCAGTCTCTTCATTATCAATCTGAATTTGTAAATATACTTCAGAGAGAACCAGCTTCAAAAATATTCTTCCACTGTTCAACTTCAAAAAAGTTTCTAATGGATTTGACACTGGGTAGTTATATTTTTCTAAACAACTGTTTAATCCCATTGAGAAATCCATGTAAAGACAAATTTTATTATTTCTTTTCTTTACATACATCACTGGTGCAGCCTATTTTGAATGGTTAATTTTTTCTATTACACCAATTCTTTCAAGTCTGTTCAACTCTTCATTAACTTATTCTAATGCTGTGAATGGTACACTGTTTCAGCTTAAATACTGGCATTGAACCTTATTTACTTGAAAATATTTCACAGCCTGGCTCTGTGACTTTTTTTAGTAAATACTTTCATGGTAATTGTTCAGATGAGTTCTTCACTATCATACCTAGTCTGTATGAATTTAAGTGCAATACTAGACTGACAGTGAGATCTCACCAATTTACAATTGAGCTAGCTAGATGTAACCATAATTTCTATGCTAACAGTTTCTTATTCCACACTTCTCATTTGTGGAACTCCCTCACAGCCCCATGCTTTCTAACCAACTTTAATCTGCAAAAATTTAAGTACAGTGTCAATTGCTATCTACTGTCCTCCTGATTGTGTTTTTTTTTTTTTTTTTTCTCCTCATTACTAATGTTTCTGTTTCTAATTCTTGACACCCTGTAATCCCTTGCATGCTAGTGACTGTACTACCTTGCTTGGGGTGATACTAAATAAAATAAAAAAAAAAAATTTCAAATAGTTTGATGCAGTCTATTCCAAATAAATTTGTAGCATTTTTTAATACATAAACTTTAGTTTTTACCTGCTTATTACAGAATGAGACATTGCAAGTCAATTCTCAAAAAAAAAAAAAAAAAAAAAATCAACTTTGAAAGTCCTATTTAATAAAAGCTTTCCAATTTCCTTCCATGTGGTTCAACTAATTATTGAAATATCAT
Source organism: Acanthosepion pharaonis (assembly GCA_903632075.3). Taxonomy (NCBI): domain Eukaryota; kingdom Metazoa; phylum Mollusca; class Cephalopoda; order Sepiida; family Sepiidae; genus Acanthosepion; species Acanthosepion pharaonis. The sequence goes on along the minus strand of CAHIKZ030000123.1, from coordinate 826,984 downwards.
TACCAATGTCCAGTAGCATTTTCACATCCACATTATTTATTTTCATATTGACAAATTTTCTTTTATTTTCTGTACCCATTTTATCTGTCGCAATGCTGTGTACGAATTTCTTCCTGTGAGAATTTTTTCTTGGTTTGGCTTTGCAGTGTGACTTTATATGTCCTCATTTACCACACTTGTAATATTTTGCATTTAAATGGGCAGTCTTTTCCAAGATGTAATTTACCAGATCTGAAACAAGGATTTATTATCCTTATTGTACATCTGTACTTTGCTTGCACATTCATTTTTCTGAATTTCTTCAGTGTTTCAGATTTAACATTGACAATCATCTACGATTTCTTGTAGTGTAATATTGCTTTGTTCAATTTTGTTAAAATTTTCACTCTTATTTCAGCATCTTTTTTAGCTGTTAAACCTTGCACAAAAGTTAATTTTTCATTTAAACATATCCAGAGTCATTTCATTTATTCTAAACCTTTCACTTTCTTTATACCAGCATATGTGACATCTTCATCCTTTTTTTAGTTAGACTCAAGCACTGCTAACAAGCATTAAACAGAGAGCTTGTGTCACTAAACATTTTCATCAAAATGTGTACCATGTCTTAAACCGGATTTCACTTGATCTTCTTGGTAAAATGTAATTGCAGTACTTTTTATACTCTATCAGAGTTATTTTTCTCAACAACAATCTCATTTTTGTTTCATCTTCCCAGCTGCTGCATTCCTGACTGAATAACTGTTCATATCTACGAAAATACAGAAAAAGTCAGTCCCTCATCTGGATTGTATATAAATTCCGATATGGTGTTTTGGACAGCATCTGGTGTAAGAGATGTTGAAGAATTTATTGTTTTCTTCAGAATTATATCCAACAACTCTTGTTGCTGTTTTTGTAGTTCTAGCAATTGTTGATTTTGTTGTTGAATTTCAACTATGGAAGCCAAAAAGTTCCCGATCCTTGTTACCGTTATAATTCATAAGAGTTCCAAATTCTCAGCACAACAGTTATAAATCCTGAGTTTTGAATTCCTCATCACTGTTAAATAATATTTTCAGACTATTATTTTTTTAGTGGCAGTGTATTTGGCTCAGACCTTCTGAGGTAGACCTTGGGGTCAGCTAGTAGACAAAATAGGGATTTTGATTGGCTTAGCCTAACATAGGAATGTTAGAGTTAGAAAGTGTTTTCAATGGGTAAGTTTTTACACGTCAAAGAGATCATAGTTATTTCGTGTCCCTTGGAACTTGCTCCCCAGTTGGTGGGGGTGACCCCAATGGCTAGTTAAAAATGTACACATCAATGTGTTTAATAAAGTAAGAAGTCAAAATTTCTTTTGTTGAAGTTCTCATTTTACCTCCGAACATACCAACTAGCGATCACCCGGCCGATAGAAGAAAGAGAGGAAGACAACATTATTAAGATCGCCTCAAGGCCCAGTCAACCAAAAAATACCTCCCCAGAAGAGTGGGGGGGGGGGGGTATGCAAAATTCACCACTATTATAACACCATTATACTATAGCTATTGTTATAAGGCACTCTTTCTTATATAACACACTTTATATGAGGATTATCTATATGTAATGCTTCAGCTACTTGCCATGATGCTTGTACTAGCTAGACTGAAGACCAACTCTAAATGGCTATTAGTCTTACCTCTGACCTGGAGCTCATTATAGCAATGGACTAGTTCATATAATCACCAGGGGTGTACTATTCACTCCACAACAGAAAGGAAACTATAAAACCTTTTACAAAAGGTAGTGAAGGAGAGCAAGAAGGAGGGACTAAGCATAGCAACAAGAAGACAGAATGCATGACCATTAGCAAAAGGATGAGCCCAAAATGCAAATTACAGCTTGGGGATACTAAAATCAAACAGGAACAGAAATTTAAACATCTAAAAAGTGTTCTAACAGTGAACGGAAAGTGCAACACAGAGATCTGAAGATGTATTGTGATATTGAAAGATACTCTGCATAGCTTTTAGAATGTATTAAGGGACAAGAAAATTTCATTAAAAACAAAGAAAAGAATACTGAACATTTATGTGATATCTTTCCTCCTGTATAGCAGCAAATGCTGGACAATCTCCTCAAAGATGAAGAGACTCAAAGCAACAGAAATGTGGTTCTACTGAAGAATTATAAGGATACCATGAGCTGAAAATGTGAGCAACTGTGAGGTTTTGGAGAGAATGGAAACAAAGAGGAAACATACTTAACATCAAGAAGAGGCAGTTAAAATTGCTGGGACATGTAAGGAGGGCTTGGAAAATCTGATACTCACAGGATGGAGAGAAGGAAAGAGGGACAAGGGAAAGCAATGCATGACATACTTAATGGGCTTAAGTAAATGGATGGTAGAACAGGGTTTGGGAGAAATAACAAAAAAATAAAACTTATTAAGAGCTACAAGAGACAGAAGGATGTGGAGTGTCATGATCGCCTGCATCCTGAAAGGACACAACATAAAAAAAAAGAAAGACTAGAGCCTCAATTAGTGATCCATATAAACTTACACAGCCTCCTTTCAGATAAAGAATATGGTTTCCGTTCCTCGAAGTATTAACAGCTATCGCTGAATTTGTCTATCAGGCTTAAGATAAGAACAGCAAAGCACTGGCTGTGACCCTAGATATCTCAAAGGCATTAGTTTGGACTGTTAGCAATCACAACAAGTTAAATGGCTACGGTGTCTCTGGATGAATATTTGTCTTAATCCAATTATTAATAATAATTCATTTAATGAATGTTGTGCTGAACAAACACACTTCTAGATCATTTTACCTTTCATACTAATGTGGGTGATCCTCCAGGGTTCTATCCATGGACCTACATTGTAAAGGTCATTGATGAAGAAACAATGTCATCAGTTCCCAACTAGGTATTTATGCTGATGACAACTATTGGCTCCTGTCTTATTAGAAAGCCCAATGGTTTGACAAAGTAATCAGTGACTACTAATGTGCTTTTCAGAAAAAAGTACCATGGATCACTTAGTACACCTTGAAACCTTTGTAAGGGAAGCCTTCATTAAGAAAGAACATCTCACGACAGTCTTTTTTGACTTAGAAAAGGCATGCCATACAACATGAAAATTTGGTATCTTGAAAGATCTGCATGAACTGAGTCTAAAAGTAAGGATGATTCAATTCATAGGAAATTTCTTGAAGTCCGTATAGGAAGTATGCTATCAGAACTGCAAGATCAAGAAGGGGTTTCACAAAGAAGCATTCTTTCGGTGACATTTTTGCATAAAAATTAACTCCATAGTTAAACTCCTAATCCCAGGATTGAGATGCTCTCTATATGTTGATAATTTTCTAATAATGTACAAATCTCGACATGAATATCACAGAAAGATAACACCAAAAATGTCTCAATAAAATACACAAATGGGCCACTGAAATGGGTATATGTTTTCCAAAAACAAAAACCAAATGCTTACATTTCTGCAAACTAAGAAATTTGCACATTGATCCATGTTTAAAATTAGACAGAGCAGAAATCCCAGAAGTGGACAACACAAGTCTGCCTGACTGGGATGCAATAGAAATGCAGGATATCACCAACGCTGGGACAGTTTAAGGCCAAGTGATGCTCTAATACTGCTACACCATTTTGCCCCCTCATTATAAAAGCTAAGTCTAGAACCACTTTTAATTTAGTTGCATAATATATTCATAGTTAAAGTATTGACCTCTTTACATTGTAAATATGGTGAGAAATTCAGAAACTTAATTGTTATTAACACAATCCACATTAAAATAGACATCTTTCGTTAATAGTACAAGAGCAGGTGTTCTGAGAAAGGCAAGAAATGAATTCAGATAATTTGGAATGTTCAAGAATATTCTTGAATGTGTACAAAAAGTCATTTGCCACTGGGCATTCTGTCCTTTAAAAAATGGAAAAAGGAACTTGTTTTTATTTAACAAACAAAATGAGATATTTTTCATTATTACTTCGTGCAGTTTCACACAAGTTTATTGGCTTTTATTGCAATTATGATCTGAACCCAATAAGGTATATCTTCAGAAAAAACAAAAACCTATACTATCACTTTTTATTTTGCACATGCTTACTTTGTTTAATCATTAATCTAACCATGAGTTCAATATATCTACTTCTCATAACATAAAATACGTTCCAAATAATTTAATAACCGAGAATATTTTTTCAAATTACTCGTTATCGCTCATTATAAATTTATTATAAAAGTTACTATTATTTTAGTTTTCCTCAAACTGCTTTTGAAAAAAGGGAAAAAATTCAAACTCTTTCCCAATATGTATGTTAGGTTATTTCCCTTGAAATGTTAATGCATCACACATTTTCTTTATTCAAGATTAAAAAATGTTGATCCAAATTACCATTTAAAAATTGTTTATTTCCGATCTAAAGTCAAATTATAATTAATTTATTGTTTGGTTTATTTTGTTTTACGGCATATCAGACTCAATGGGTTATTTAATACCGACAAGATTTTTTACAATAGATTCGTATGAATAGAATAAGGAAACAGTTTGTAGATCCGGTTTACTTTGATAGGCCTTGGCTGTTGTCGAGTCATTTCATTGATGGGTTCTTTTCAGATAGTGAGTCAGAAAAAATTTTTTGTTTGCTCTCTGAGATAATGTTGAGACATATCTTTACATAAGATCCTGCAAGGAAAATAGAGCTTTCCTTTGAGAGGCGCCTATTTTTGGTAATATTTTGGCTCACTGCTGCTGCACATCCTATCTTGTCATCATATTTTGAACCTTCTGTATAAATGGGTTTGATGGTTAGGAAAGTTTGCCAATATGTCCTAAAACTTATCCTGGAATGTGAGTGGGTGCGTTTTTTGTTTTGAGAGATTATTTAATTCTAAAAGTACTTCGGGTTGCTTGATAGTCCATGGTGGAATACTGGCTGAAGTCGTTTCTTGCATGATTTTATTTTTACATATTAATACTGTAAATATAGAAATGTTTTATTAGCTTATGTGTATAAGCTCTCCACTAGAATGTTTTAAAAGCCCCGGGCACTAATGATAGGTTGCATTGAGAAATTTTAGGTATGATTTTCTAGCCGACTCATATATAAAACTAGTGATCTGTATAATTTGATTAATGTTAGTTAGTCCCTCTGCTCCCAATTCATTATGGGCCACTACACGTAGGAATTGTAAGGTTTTACTACATTTTGTTTTCAAATATTTAATTGGAGAATTAAAATTAATTTTTTATCAAAGATAAATGCCTAGAAAATTGTGTTGTCCACTTCTGGGATTTCTGCTCTGTCTAATTTTAAACATGGATCAATGTGCAATTTTCTTAGTTTGCAGAAATGTAAGCATTTGGTTTTTGTTTTTGGAAAACGTATACCCATTTCAGTGGCCCATTTGTGTATTTTATTGAGACATTTTTGGTGTTATCTTTCTGTGATATTCATATGTCGAGATCTGTACATTATTAGAAAATTATCAACATATAGAGAGCATCTCAATCCTGGGATTAGGGGTTAACTGGATTTAATTTTTACGCAGAAACGTCACAGAAAGAATGCTTCTTTGTGAAACCCCTTCTTGATCTTGCAGTTCTGATAGCATACTTCCTATACGGACTTCAAGAAATTCCCTATGAATTGAATCATCCTTACTTTTAGACTCAGTTCATGCAGATCTTTCAAGATACCAAATTTTCATGTTGTATCGCATGCCTTTTCTAAGTCAAAAAAGACTGTCGTGAGATGTTCTTTCTTAATGAAGGCTTCCCTTACAAAGGTTTCGAGGTGTACTAAGTGATCCATGGTACTTTTTTCTGAAAAGCACATTAGTAGTCACTGATTAGGCAGTTAGTTTCCAGGTACCAAATCAACCTGTTGTGACCATTCTCTCCATAGTTTTATGTAGGTAGCTCATTAGTACCATCGGCTTGTAGCTTTCAGGGTCCGTGTCATCCTTTCCAGATTTTGGAATAATGATGATAAATGACTGTCACCTCATATCCGGGAAGTTGCCACTTGTCCATATGTTGTTATACAAATTTAGTAACGGTTGTAATAATTTGTTGGGCAATTATTTTATGAATTGAGAGTGGATATCATCTGGTCCCACAGTTGTATTGTGGGCTTTCCTTAAAGATTCATTTAATTCCTCTATAGTGAATGGTGTGTTATATAGCTCTGTGTTATTTGATTTAAAGTTTAATTTTTGTTTTTTCGCTTTTTGTTTGAGCATCAAAAATTGTTGGCGACCAATCTTGGCAGATGAGTTTTGGGGGGGGGAATGTTTTGGCTAATTGACCAGTGATATCCTTTTTTGATGGTTATTTTAGTTATTTATCGGTAGATTTTTATAGCGTTAAAATGATGTTTACCAGATATTTTCCTTATTTATTGAAAAAAGTTTGAACAAAGTAACTATAAACAAAATGTTTTTCCTTATATCCCATAAAGATTTTGTTTTTAAGTCTGCTGACGTAATTTTTCCAGCATTTTTTTTTTTTACTGAACTTTTTTGGAATGCTTTCCTTTACAATAAACAAGGATTCCCGTAAACTGTTTTAAGTCATTGATGCATCTACCGTCAGCTAGTTTATCAGGACATTGATTCTTAAATTCGTCTCAATTCACTCCGCCTAATTTCCAATGGAGAGGAATTTTATTTTTTATCATTATGTTCTGAATTTTGCAGAAGAATCGGCAAATGATCACTGCTGTATGTGTCTACTAGAATATTCCAAGAGAAATCCATATATATTGATGGATCACATGTGTATAAATCTATTGCAGATTAGCTGCCAGTATATGGATTTATGTAAATTAGAGTTTTATCGTGATAAATACATAAATCATTGTTGTTTATAATTATTTCTGAAATCTTTCCCTTTTGGTTTGTCTTTACAGTTCCATATAATGCTGTGACAGTTAAAGTCCCCTAGTATCATAAAGGGTGCAGGGAGTTGTCTTATGATTTCATGAATTTCCGCTTCATTTACTCATTCATTAGGTGGGATATATAGCGAGCAAGTGTTTATTGGCCTATTTAGGGTCACTTTAACAGCAGTTGACTGTAAGGTACTTGTTAAGTTTATTTTACTTTGGGGTATATCATTCCTAATTAGATGTACTGCCAGATGCACGAAGCCCAGTGTCATGTGGCATGGTTGTATTGCTGGTATTCTTTTCTATTCACTTTGTCACCTTGCTTAAGCAATGTTTCCTGAAGGCAAACAACTGCCGGTGACAGGTCTGTTATTAACAGAAGCAATTCATTTATGTTTGCCTTTATTCAACGGCAGTTCCATTCAATTGTCTTATGCATGGCTATTTAAACGTTTTCGAACTTTAGCTTATGTAGCTTTGGGTGGTTTTAGCCATTTGAGAGTTCTGGCTTTTCACCGCAATCACTTCTAGTTCGTCAAATTGGCTTTGCGTAGGAATTTTGTCATTGTGGATTTCCAGCTTTTGTTTGGCCGATTCTATTTTTTTGGGGGGAAATAAGCTTTTCAGTCTGTCTTTCCTGGGTTTTGGTGGACGGATAGGAAATTGCTGTGACCTTTGTTTAGTAGATTTGGTAGGAGTGGTTTGTGCTTCAGCTGTCGTTTTGCTATTTGTTTTTATTTATTATTTCATCTTTTTTTTTTTTTTTCATTGTGTCCTTTGGCGGTTCAGTCTGCACCATTTCCTTGGAATATAGACTTTTTAGGTAAGTTTGAAATTTGGGCAAATCCTTTGGTCTCAAGTGTACGAGGTTCTCAATGAGAGCTCTATATTTGTCAGGCTGATCAATATTATTTGTAGTCTTATTTTCTGTTACAAAAAAATGAAGACAAAAATGAAGCACGGAAATTAAGGTTATAAGTCCGGAATTTTCGGGCACGCCTGTGTCCTTCATCAGCGGTGCGAGAAATAAACAGAGAAACGGGGAATACTCACTAACTGTTGTCCTTGTGGCTGATGTGACTGCTTGTGTAGATGGTATTATTAGTAAAAATCCGATCTGATTTCTCGCTGTGCAAAACTTCTTGTCAAATTAAACTTAGATTCAAAAATTAGGCTGTTTTGTCTTTATCGGTGTAGGTGATAGGGGAGTGAGATTTTGAACATAGAGGAAAGGGCTCATTGGATTTGGGGAAGACGCCCCGTGTGTGTGGCCAGTGCTGAGAGATTTTGCTGTATAGGAAAACTGTAAGAACAGAGGAAAATGGTGATAAAAATAAAATGAAAGAGAAAAAAAAGGGAAAGGAACAGCAAAAAAAAAAAAAAAAAAGGATAAAACATCTTGATAAAAATAATTTTGGAATATCATTGTCAAAAATTTCTCAGGAATGACCACACACACAGGATGTCTTCCCCACCCCAAATCCAATAACCCCCTTCCTCCATGTTCAAAATCTCACTCCCCTATCACCTACACCAATAAGGACAAAACAGCCTAATTTTTGAATCTAAGTTTATTTTGACAAGAAGTTTTGCACAGCAAGAAATCAAACAGAAATCGAATTTTTACTAATAATACCATCTACACAAGCAGTCACACCAGCCACAAGGACAACTGTTGGTGAGCCTTCCACATTTATCTGTTTATTTCTTGCACTGCTAATAAAAGACACAGGCATGCCCAAAAATTCCAGACTTATCACCTTAATTTCCATGCTTCATTTTTGTCTTGTGATTAATAATTAATATTTAATAAATATTTTTCCTATTCACATTGGTACCCTTTCATTTACCCTTGTTTTATTAACCAACCTATCTATTTTACATACTATAAGAAGCACACATGAACTCTTCTTTCTCATATATATATATATATATATATATATATATATATATATATATATATATGGTCTATTTTTTTAATAATCCTTTCTATAATTAGCTTCTTGATGTTAAGTTGAAATTCATCAAGGAAGGCAACATAATTTTTGTTATCCCAAGTACTTTCGTCTCCTCCAAGATCATCATCAGGGACAGAATTTATTATGGGTATAGTAGCAATGTTTTAAAATGCATTTGACCAACATTTAGAGCCTTGTATTTTTACCATCTCTGATTAGCTCCCTTACATTGCAGACACATGTTTACAAAAAAAAAAAAAAAAAAAAAGGTGTGGCTACAATGGATAAATTTAAAATAATTATAACATAGCACATTCCCAAAAATCGCCATCACAATGATCACAGTTACATTAACTTTGTCTTTGCAGTTCACCCCAAGGATGATCTCAGAAGATTGAAAGTACTTGGGATAACAAAAAAAAAAAAAAAAAAAAGTCACCTTCCTTGATAAATTTCAACTCATCAAGAAGCTAATTAGAGAACTAGAAATGATTATTATAAAAATAAAGATATATATATATATATATATATATATATATATATATAGCCATTAAACTCATCCACAAACACTTCCCTCCATCAAGAACTCACCACAATATATTCAAAAGAAAAAAAACATTAAGAATTAGCTACAGTTGCACAGTGAACATGACACAAATAATAAAAAACAACAGAAAACTAACCTACAAGTCACTCTTTTATAATTGCATAACAATGCTTGAATGTCCCTTAAACAGCAATTCCCTGCAAAGCAATATAATATACCAAGCTACTATAAAAACAGCAAATAAAGAAGAAAAAGTATACATAGAAGTAACTGAAGGACACTAGAAACAGAAACTATGCACACATCATTTACCAATAATAAATAGGCAAACAGCACAACCCTTTTAAAAAATATATATATAGGAACTTAATGGCAAAAGTGAAAATACAACAAAAATATTAAGGAAAATAAAGAAAACAGCACCATCCTACAACAATAAATCCAAAAATGTAACTTTATCTGAAGAAGAAAATAGCTATAATGACCATCTCAGACAACACGAATTATTAAATAAATGATTAGAACTTATCACAAAATTCATTTACATAAAAACATTACCAAGAGAAATATGCACTATGTGCAATGCAGATATAGTAATATATTTTAAATAAAGCTAATAAACAAACAAAATAACCAACCCCACAAAGAAACAAATATATAAATTTTTAAAAAATAAACAAATTTAGTAAGTAAAAGACAAATTAACAAACTGTAAAAATGCGTACACAAGTATATAAATTTTATAATAACCAACAGTAAATAATTAATGACTAAAAATACTCTAAATAATCAATAATGACTTAAAAGTTAAGAAACAATCCTACACATATAAAATAACTGCATTCTGGACCCTAATTATTTCTACTCGATAACATTTAGAATAATTTAACACTGAACAATATTCTTAAGCCTAACAATGAAAGTCAGGGTAAAATATTGAGGATGCTAAGTAATAATGCCTAACAAACAAAAATGAGTAAATGTTGTTGAATTTTTTGTTTTCTTATAGTTACTTTTTTATTAATGTAATTATTATTTATGATTTTAATTTGATTAATTATTTATGTATTTATTTTAAAGGTTTTGATTTAATGGTTTTCTTTAATTTTTTTTTTATGGTCATGTAAATTGACTTGGGAAAGAAGTATTTCTAGAAAAAGAGATATTAGAAAAAATCCCAGGTGCAGGTTAATATTTTGGCAAGATTCAATAGTGACACTCAAGAACATTTTATCTAAGTTATTTTTTCTTTTAATATGTGTGGCATTCTTTAGATCAAAGTTGTGGTTGAACTTAATTCTGTGTATGATTCTGTATAAGATACTTTTAATTTCTGCAAGTTTCCACAATATACTGTAAAGAACAGTTGCATCAGTTTATTTTCTAATTATTGTTATGAAGAGTTTTGGTTGTGATAATATTCATAATAGTTTTTGATATGGTTGTATATATTTTGATATTGTTAAGATAAATTGTTTTTGGATAGTAGATAACACTATATGCCTTTTTTATTTAATTTATTGTCATTGCTGTTAATATAATTATCTTTTTTGCAGTTGTAAATTTTGTATGCCTTTCTCTTAGCATTGTGGATGAAATAGAATATTGGAGGATTTTAAAGGTGTTTACTATATATATATATATTTTACTTCTTCAGGTAAATATTGTGGACTGCAAATTATTTGTGCTCTTCAATAAAATCAATTATTCCAGATTTTATTCTGCTGCAGTGATGAGAATAATAGTTTATGAGGTAATTCTTCTTGCTAGATTTTCTGTAAACTTTTAATTGAAGGTAATTATTGGTTCTATATGTAGCATGATATCTAGGAAGGGTAAAATTTTGTTAGTTTCAGTTTCAAAAGTAAAATCTATTGTGGGTTCAACATTTTAAAGTTTGTTTACAAGGTTGGGTAAAATTGTATTGTGCGGATATATTATTAAAGTATCATCTATATATCTAAAATAAGAATTTTGTAGTAAAATATCATATACATAAATAATTTTTCAAATTAAAATAATAATAATTACATTAATAAATAAAAAGTAAATAAATAAAATAAGTAAACATTAGTCATATTTATTAAGCATTAAATTAAATAAATTACATCACTTAACATCATCCATAATTGACTATCATAGGCTTAAGAATATTTTTGAGCATTATTAAATTTAAAAATTTTGTAAATCTAATATTTTTATTTCTGTTTATAAATACATATCAAAAAATAAAATCCTTATATTTACCTTGATAAAGTCCATTTGAGGACAAAATGCATTGGTAAAGAAAAGTTTTTCCTCTTGTCTTTATTCATATTCTCTTTTTACAGATATATTTTCTTTATATCTGAATTTTTACACTCTATATAGTGGACATTGAAGTCAACACCCAGAGACAGCAGTCTGTTTTCATGCTAAATGCAATCATCAGGTTTGATGATTGCATTTAGAATCAAACAGAACTGTTGCCTCTGGGTGTTGACTTCAATGTCCACTTACATATTTACATATGCTCTATCCCTGATATTGAGCACTTTAACTCATGAATTTAGCATACATTAAAACTATATTTTATCATATATATGATAGATAAGCTGTTATTAGGCATAATGTCATCAAGAAAAATCAAATTTCATATAATTTACAAAAAAAAAAAAAAAAAAAAAAAAAAAATAGAAAGAGAGAGAGAGACTGTTAATTGGTCAATCATTTAAGATATACTAATCTATTTCAAGCATGTTTGGTTGAATATTAAAATAAAAAAACTTAAACTAAGTTACCTTCCTTATATATTCTTAACATAAATTGACTATAACGGAGTGCATTTCATGTGCATTTACAAAAATTAACAACTATCAATTATATTAATTTTTATCTTAGCAATTCACCCTTAAAGATAATCTTGGATGTGATTGAAAGTACTTGGGAAAAATAAAAGAAATAACCAAAACTACAGAATCTTTCTGACTCAATTTGTAGCAGCACTAAGAAATTGATCCATGAATCTGAGAGGATTAAAATAAAAATAGATATATGTCTAGATTATTCTAGATTATGCTTGAATGAAGATATGCAGCCTAAATATACATACTAATCTATTTGTAGATTCTTTCAGTATGTTGTCTTAAAAACTAAAAAGTAATTGTCCAGAAAAATGGATTGAACACTTCATTTCTATTTGACAAAAACCATGACCAAAGAAAGAATGATTAAAAGGATTTCAGATGGCCATTTAACACAATAAGTGGACACAAAGAAGTTCACAAGAAAAATTCAACTGCAAAAATGTTAGACACACAGATTTATTCAGTATTTTTGTTAATCAGCTATCAAGAGACTATTTAAAAATGACAAAATAACCAGGAAGTAATCTAAATGACTGGATATGATTTTAAATAACATTCTTTATGTAAAGAATGATTCAGTATTGGTGACCTACATTTGCAAGAAAAAGCCTTTGTGGTAATTAAGTAACCATTTTTAATTATAAAGAATGCACAGTTCAAGCAAAGGTGAAAGACAACAGCCACTTCATACAATTTGTGAGTGACAAATACACTTACAAAATTAAAAACAAGACAGTTGACCGAGCATGGTGTCACATTCATTGGCAAAATCACATCAGAATCTTGACTTACCTTCAATAAAATCCTGTTCAGCCATTGCATCCCCTTTTAGTAGCATAAATATTGAAAAGTAAATCATGTTTGCAATTAAGCTGCACAAAGAAAACTTCAATCTATTCTGAAACATCAATCAAATCTAATTGCACAAATCAGCAAAGAGTATTATTGATAATTAAATGCTTCTTTGAGGAATATGAATCTTATTTAAATTCCATCATTATAACTCTTGAATTTTCAAAGTCTGAGCAATATGAAATTCAGTCTTTTTTAATAATATTGACTATCAATCAATTTGATTTCTGCAATAAATCAAATTAATTTACAATAGTAATAAAATAAACACCATTTTTAATCGAGACAAAACTTAAAAATCTAATAACACATTTGAAAGTAATTTAAAGGACAATCTAGAAAATATTAAACCATAGATGACATTTCAGCAAGCAGAAAATTTTTAAAATCTTTAACTAAAGTGGTTTTTCAACCCTATTTAATGAATTTTATATAATGTGAATTCATATAATTCATTAGTTTTTACTCAGAAGCACAAAATGTATGCTTAAAAATCAAATAGATTATTTGAACACAAACATTAGTAATGGATAATTTTTTTAAGAGGTATTATTATTATTCTTATATTATGAAGACTGACCAAAGTATAAAGTAAATAGAGAAAAACAAATTCAACATCTTTTTTTTTGTTTGTTTTACCAAGGCTGAATTCTTGTCAAAAACAATACATTTTATTTTAAGCATTTACAGACAATACAATGCATCTATTCTAAATACTAAATATAGCAAATCTATTCAAAGCATTATTCTAACACAGAGTTTTATTGGCTTTACTTTTTACCTCATCTCATCTTTCAACGTTATAAAACATTGGTAACAATTTTTTTTACATAAAAGTGACAAGATATAATTAATTTTGTAATATGATAATCCAATTCATTAGTAAATATATACAACTGTAGAAAGGCTTCATTTGTGTATTAAGTTACATAGTAGCACTTCAATATGTACATTTTTGTTTACTGTAAAACAATGATATTGAATGAAATAATTTTCAGAATATAAAGCAAGGTAAATTTTTTTCTTGGTGTTAAATTTTATGTTACCACTCAAAATCAAACGTTAAAAAAATTTAAAAAAAAAAAGACTCATGTGCCTGTATACATTTCATTTAATTTTTAATCAGTTTTTAGCTTTTCTTGAATTAATTCAGAAGCTAGAGTCTATTCAACATCACAAATTCAATCACAATATTGCAACGTGCACAACTGCATTCAGACCAAACTATACAAAACAATTTGCCATAGATACAGATAGCAATGTACATAGCTTGATTATTGAAAAAAGTATGTGCCATGGAGAAAAAGTCACAAAATTTAATGAGAAATATTTTGTATCAAAAATGCAATTTGAGAGTTCTTAAATGTTTGCTTTTAATAAACAAATAATCTTCATTATCTAAAGCATCACACTTTGTGACAAATGTCATCAAAAAGAAACAATATGAGACATTAAGATCCTTTTGTAAATATTATGTATATCTGTTAACAAATCAAATATTTTAAATACATAAATAGTATTAACTGATTAATAATCAACACTCACTAGAAATTGTTTTGCATCATTAATATAAAATTCCTTTTCAAAAAATCCTATTTGTAAAAATGAAGTATAAATCAAGTAAAATGCCACCAAATATTTTCACTCGCTTTCAAAATAAATATTTCTCTTTATCTTTTATTAAACACTGACAGGTCAGTTTAGTTTGAGGGAATTTTAGTAGTAAATTCCAGTGCCTTGTTCTAAAGACTTGAGATCCGAGAGAAAGACAAATGTATTCAAAAGCAAATTAGACAATCGCAGCAAGAGCAGCCATGTACTCAAATGAAAATAGCAGACAAAAATGTAGTAAGTAATGTGTACCTAATCACTTGCTTCCAGTTTATTTTGGAAGAATAAAGATGCCAATCCATTTTCTATTAACATATTTTGAGTAATACTATATAATAATTTTGATCCAGAATATCTGCCATAATATCCTATTAATTTGAATGTTCTTTTGCCTGTTATATCAAAGTATGTATGACCATTTTTTGTTAAATTTTTTTTTAACACTTTAAGTGCAAAGTACAATTCAAGGTTCAAAATTTAAAAAAAAAAAAAAAAAAAAAAAAAAAAAAAGCTGTTTAAATACTAAATGTTTAAAAAAAAAAAAAAAAAAAAAAAATGAATTACTATGTAATAACAATACCAAAATCATAATGTTGACAAATTAATGTTACTTACAATAACTGATTATACAAATTAACTTTCAGAACAGTTAACATTGAGCGAGTATTTTGGCAATTCATTCTCCCATAACTACTGCCTAGTCCATTAAAGGTGTAAAATGTTGCTACAGCCATTGACAAACATGGCAAAGGCTAGCATACATGCATATCTATTTAAAATGATATATCATCACTGATGAAACACAAAATTAACAAAAAGCATAAAAATTTAAGCTATAAAAGCATGATCCTTGAAAACTTGCAATTACAAAGAATTCTCCAAAAGTAATGCCCTGTATTTTCACAGAAACTACCACAGATACAGAGAGTACAATAATAGCATTGCATAGAGCAACTTTTCAACTATAAGACACCATTTTTCCACAAAGTCAACCACAACTGTTGATTTTTGCCAACAATGGACAAGAGCTTGCTTGCTGTGTTCTTAAAAATTTATGCCTGCAGTTGTCAGGAAAATGTAACCAACAAAATGCATCTTTTATTGGTCTAAACAGATGCAAGTCAGAAGGTAACAAATCCAGACTATGCAGTAAATATGGTAGGACAGTCCAGACAAAATTTACATGTACCATAGCTTCCTTCAACTGAGGGAACATCACACTGTAATGGTCAGATTTGATGGCTTATGAAGGTTCCAAAAAATCCAAGACTATCACACCATTCTTATTACCTGAAAAAGATAGTACACATCAATTTATCTGCTGATGGCCACATCCTAAACTTTTTCTTTGATGGAGAATTCACATGTCACAACTCCATGGACTGTCATTTTAATTCTGGCTAACAGAATCATGTCACTAGTTATGATGCAGTCCCAGAAACTGTCACCTTGTCACAGTGGTTCAGTAGGTCTTGACAGACATGCATTCAATAGTCTTTCTATTTGTGTGTGAGCATCCATGGGACTAACCTGGCACATTTGCCAACATCAGTTCCAATGCATTAATGCTAACATTCAGCTCTGTACATAGTTCTTTGGCTGTAATCAACAAATTTGCAGGGAAGAGAATCAATATGCTCTTCATTTCAATAGTTTACAGCTGTGCAGGGTCATTTTATCACTAACATCACAACTGCTATTTACACTATTTACATTGTTCAGACTATTTTCCCATCTTTGCTGCCATATTGACAATGTTTCAGCTGTTGTATGCTCCGGCCTTTTAAAGGTGATTAGAAATTCAAACTGAACCCATTACTTCATCCACTGGGTTAGATTGTTCTAATTCCATGTGCCATGCCCCTTCCAGAAGTCTCAGTTATCTCCCTTTAACTCAACTCTCCAAGTTATTGTTCACCACTGCAGTAGCCAGGTATTGAACTCACAATTCTTTGGGTCAAGTCACTGGATCCAACCAATGCTTTTATCCATGGCCCAGTGGAGAAAATCATTGCACATGGAACTAGAACAATCTATCCTGGTGGACAAAATACAGAGTTCAGTTCAAAATCCCAATCACCTGAAGAAGGCCAGAGTGTACAACAGCAGAAACGTTGTGAATATGGCAACAAAGATGAGGACAACAATATGAACAATGTAAATAGTATAAATAATTACAATACCTCATTTCAGAAATATAGACATATCACAACTGCTACTGTTAAAATCCATTAGCTGCCACCTAACTGTGCTCACATCCACCATTTGGTTTGTATGAATGTTCATCAAGCATCAAGTTAATAGGTTCAATTGTTCCTGCATGATTAAATTCAGTGACACACCTCTGTTTCATACACACTTTCATGTGAAATACCATTTTGCCAGACTGTTGCTCAACTGCTATCTGTAAGAAGACAAAAAAAAAATCATGGGTTATTGGTGGTTATTGACATACCACCAATATCCATCTTTGAGACTATGAGGTAACATTATAAAATATGAGGCATTACTTCTGGTGTCAACTTTGTAAAATGTAAAAATATGAAAAAGAAAAAAATTACACTATAAAATACCTTAATATTTTTTTAAGTCTATTGGTGATTTTCAAGTTTTTCAAATCACAGCACCCTTAATGCATAAGAAATTTTTTCAGGATGCCTTAAGTTATAGAATACTGAACAATTGCATTTATGTTCATGTGGTTGGATTGGAGAAAATGATGGTTGAAATTCACTTAAGCAAATATACAAAAAAAAAAAAATGATGAAAAAAAATTTTACCTAAGTATTTTCATCTGTGACTTAATTTCGCAATTGTTTTTTTCGAAAATGTTTCATATTTGAGGAAAATTTAATTTTTATAATGAAGGTGAGTGAATTGGGTGATCAATTCACAATGTAACAGTCAAACTTAGCAAACAAATTGTAAATTGAATATCTGGTGTCACCAAGATGGACACAAAAGGTCTAGTTTTATATTATGAATACATTGTAAATCAATTTGCTACTCACTTATCATATAATAAGCATATGACCATTAAATTTTGTTTTTAGTATCTAGCAGTGCCCCTGTGAGCTAGATGTGGTGCTCCAAGTTGCCTTGGTGCATATTTTGGGAATCTCTGATGTATCAGATATCAGAGAAATTACAAGCGAACACTAAACAGTAAAAGATTGTTCATAAAAGGTTAAGAATATCTTTGTGAATATGCATTTTTCCACCCACCCACAGTTGGAGCATTGTTTCTTTAATCCATGGCACATTTTTTTAAATATTTATTAAATAACTGGATAATCTTTTTGGTAATTTCTTGTCATGCTATAGTTGATTTTTTTCTCATCTATTCCACTCAGATTTGAAAATTAATTTAATAATTTTTTTTATTTTTTTTAATGGTATTCAAAATATCTCTAAATTTGTGTTTTTATTTAAAAAAATAAAAAAAAAAAAAAAAAATATATATATATATATATATATATATATTCATATTCAAGCAAAATACTCTAAACATTTTTCTAATATAAAGAAACAACAAAAATACTTTTAATGTCTTTATTTTAAAATATTGACATTATCACTTTATAATTTAAAATATATCAGTCCGATTTTTTTTAAATTTCTGGCATGAGGTATTTACACTCAGGCTATCATTTTCATGTTTGTTGTTATCAGTCTATTTTAATAAAATTATTTTGAAGCACTGTTATTACATAAAAAAAAATCTGCCAAATTATGCACATTGATTCTATGTTATTGCTTACAGTTGTTCCTGAGTTGAGCTGAGAAAAATATGCAAATAATAATCAATTATTAAATTCAGAAAAGTGAACATGATAGGACAGAAATAAATTAATTTAAATTGTAAAACATTAAAGAAATAAAGATGTTATAATATTCTTTTCTTGTTTTATTTTTATGAAGAAAATCCAAAGAGAAAAGTTCTTACAGTCTTTTTTTAAGCCTCTTTGATTTCAGATATATTTTGCTTGACTTGAATAATGTTGAAAAAAAAAAAAAAAAAGACTTAAAAATAGCATGAGATCTTAATCTCAAGCTATTTCTAAGTCAGAACATTCCAGATTAATGGCAAATTTAAAGCATTGTAAACCTAAGGAAGAATTGATATTTTTTGATGCTAGACTGATGTGAAAAAATGTGATAATGGTAATAATACAGACCAGTTTCTGGAATGAGTTCTGCAGTTGCTTAATAAGGAGATATTGTCACAACAAAATCAAGATCTCTTAGTTAAACAAAGCTTATGGCTTTTATAAAAAACAATTCTCTACCCTTTTTCTTTTAAACACAGACTAGCATACTCAAAAATTTAACCACCTAATTCATAATCAGCTCTGTGAATTTTGATCACACAATCATATAAAAATGTATATAATTGAAAAAAAAAAAAAAAAAAAAAAATGTGTGTATGTATGTATACGCACACACAAACAGGTATCACCAAATATTAATAGTTTTAAATTGAAACAGTAAAGGGGCATTTAAAATAAACTTGTATTGAAATGTAGCATAATTACTCAAAGGACTTGTAATAATTTTAACTGGAACAAAACTGTACACTAATATACATCTTTTTACCAACAATTTGCAAATCCAATATGTTTAAAGTAAATTTAATGAAGCATAGAACAAAAATGAAAGTAACTTCAAGCACCATTAACATTTAATGAACACAGAAGTAGAGTCCAATTTATTATTTCTATGTTTATTAATAATATCTTCTGTTCATTGAAAGGTTAAATAGACAATATTTCTATGTGTTTCTCAGAATGTGGAGAATGTAATGTGGTGAAATAGATATCAAGTCAGGGAACAAAATCAGCCAACCAATTTTCAGTTGAAAATACATCACTAATGCCCTTGGAAAAAATATGAATCCTACTCTCCCCATATCACTAGTTATCTTGACCATGATCTTTTCACAAGCATGCTACAATGGTAGAAAAGAAGAGTTAATAAGCAATTCATTCTTATAAATTCTTTACTTGCTTATGCATAGCTACTACATCCATCGTTAACCTTGACATGAGACCAGTTATGATCAACTATGTTTCCCAAAATTACTTTCATTTTATTATGCTCGAGATTACATGGTGTAGAGAACATGTTTGACTCTTCTACTCCAAGAAATCTACATAAGTATAATATGAAATAAAAGTTTACAATAAACAACCAACATCAACACTGATGACACCAACAAGAAATAGATGAAACAACACAGAATTTGTATACAACAAAAAAAGCGGGGAAAAATTGCAAAGCACATCATAAATAAAGTAAAAATAAACTTTCAACTATTTATGATACTCCATTGTATTAAATGACAAAAACTTAATTCAGCACATTTACTCTTTTTAGTGGTTATTTCATTTTAATAAAATCAGCATAAACAGTTACTATGCTTTGATCTGAAATAAAAGCCTCTGAAGCCTCAAGCCATCTGTTCACTTTGTGTTGTTTCTTGAAAGAGTAATGCTGTTCAGTGAAATAAAGAGTTGTACTCTATTTTGCTACTGAAGGTTTTAGTCATTGACAAATTACTAAGATGGCAATAAGGTGTTAATTACTTTACTAAAAACATCAGACTTGCTAGCTACACAGTCAAAATTGTCTAACTTGCACAGTATTTTACCATTGCAGATACAGTTTAGTCATAAAGCAATGGGACAAAAGATTCAAGGATCAACTTTTATGCTAAATTAGTGAAATTTGTTACCATAAACTGACTAAGAAAGCAAAACAAAAAATAGCAAAAATGAACTTACTTTTTGTATAGTTTTACAAACAAAAATACCAAATAAGATTGTTTTACAAGCATATAAATGTACTGAAGCAATGAGCATGAGGCATGAAAAACGTTTGCATGTTGGGAAATAGAAAAGCAAAAATTGATAAAATTTGACTATTTTTATTCCACAATGAAAACAACCAATTTTCATATTTTTCACAATATTCTAATATCTTCACATATCAGAACAAAACCAATAGAACACTTGAGTAAATTCACTACTCTTCAGCAATAGCCAGCTGTGGTGTTCACAGTTATTTCTGGTAATACTTATACTGCTACCTCCATTATTTAATGAAATATAAAGGTGTCAGGATAACTAATATATAGATATACATCTTTCATAATCTGTCCTGGATATTCTAAATCAATGTACATTTGAACAAAGCTGTATTTTATAAAGAATAAAAGCAATCAGAAAAAGACAAAAATGACTGATAAACCAGGAAACAAGAAAATACTACCCACTTGTAGCTCAAACTTGAACATATCCTGACCCCTAATTAGGCCTGCTACAAATACTGACATCACAAGGTAAACAATGTATAAGTGATTACAGCATCAGATTCTACTATCATTAGCACATATTCTAATTGCTACTTAAGGAAAAAGTTAAGTTCAAAGACTTATCTTAAGACTGACTTCAAGTTTTGCAAATACACCACTCATCAGAGTCAGAAAAATACTGGCTAGAATTCATGATGTAGCATATATAAATATGCTATCTACTAATGAATTCAATGGATTTATCTGGCCTTGACGAGTGGCATATCTGTGAAATTTGTAGTCAGTCCTAAGATGAGTCTTTTGAAGTTTTCCTTAACTATTGTTGTTCTATTTTTATATTAAGAATTTTCTTTACAAGAATCTGCTCATTTGAAGTGCATTCAATTTTAGTAATTTACTCATAAAATTTCAGCCTGTCTTGCATTTTACTTTCATTCTGTATCATTTTTGAAAACATGTAGGGTGGTATTATATATATATATATACCTTCTTGGTAGACATATATACTACTTGAGGAAATAGTTTGCTCAGATAATGCAGCCCCACCCACTGTGCACAGGGGACAATTGGGTGACTTTCAGTTAAACCACTTGTCCCCTTGCTCATCAGAATTGTACCCCATTCAGCATGTATGAAACATGTTGCAAACCAAACTAAATTTCTTGTAGCCACACTCAACAAACACAACTCAATGATAACCCTTATATATACAATTATTCAGACAAAAAGGAGGATTTACACATGAGATAGCTGTCTCTCTTTTTGACAATCCAGTTTAATATAGCAAAAGGATAGCACAAAAATATTAAAATCTTTACAGAGTGAATTTCAGTTGGCAATGATAATTATAAGCAAGTAGATTATAATAAAGCATTTATGACAGACTGCCAAGATTCTCATAGAAAACTTGATAGGAACTTAATATTTGTAATTTACATAAACATTCAAATGTATATGTAAAAATACACACATATCTATATATCCATACTAAAAGAAAGAAAATGTAGAATGTTTAACATACAATATCCTTTTTTGGCAGAAAATTTAAAATAAATACAAAACTATGTATTAGGAAAATTAATGAAAAAATTTCATCCTTTAGGAATTCAGATCAAATTGCTGTTTCTGTTGATGTAACTTCACATGCACACAGGAGAAGGGACACTGAAATTTTAAACTTTTCTCTTTTTTTTTTGTTGGGGGGTTATTTTGTGAATCTCATGATTTCATTGAGTTTCTTTTTGTTTTTAATCACTTATTATTAAGTATCTCAACATCATGATAATAGAAAATTTGCCAAGAAAGATGAAATTTTGTAAGAACCTAGATGCAAATTTACTGTGGATGGTTTAACAATTCAAGCACTTTCTATATACATTCATCTTAATAAATTGTTTTCTCTTTTAATGGAGAAAAACATCAAATACTAAAAAGAAAAGTTAAGTGTAAAAATGAATAAATAAAAAGGATATATAGATTAATCAAGTAAGTGCAAAAAAATTTATATAAGAAAAAAAAAGTAGTTTCTCTCAGCATTATTTCTTCTCAAATATAAATCACATATTTTGTGTACTGAACACTTTACACTGTTCAAATAATTTTTCTTTAATTATTCTCATGCTTAAGCAGCAAAATAAATTGACAAAATTTTGTTCAGGAAGCAACTGTTTTTTTTCATCAACTGATTGTGAGTCTTTACTTTACAGCAAATCCCAACTTATTGAAACATATGAGATGCTTCATATTTTTCAGGGACTTTTTTGAAGGAAAAACAATTTGGGTCTATTTCATCATATTTATTATATAGCTTAAACCTTCAATTCCCAAACTGCCATCTATAATGCTGATGCACTAGATACTTGGTTTAAGTGTTTCTTACCAATTGACAAAGATTATTCAAGTAGGCTGAATAAGTTGAAACAGTTTCAAGAAAAGTTAATTTATCAAAAGCTTATCATTAATATAGATATTATATACAGCACTGACATTTTTTTAAAATGTTTTCCTTCTTTGATCTAACCAATTTCCATTCAAAATGAAAAATTCAAATATGCACAATAAAAAAGACAAGCTCTGCTAAAATAAGAGGCACATTTTTGCAGAGGATATCAGCACAGGAAAAGGAATGGAAATAGACCTGGAGTGCAGCACATTGAAAGAATGCAGACTTACACCGGAGCACATAGAAGTAGTAAAGGAGAGCAATATGGTGGTATCTTTACACAAGGCAAAGTCCATGGTCTACTTTACTCACCAAATCCCATTCGACTGGACAAAAACCTGTGGGCAGCTTAAGTAGATCATAAGACATTGAAAAATGAATGGATAGAACTTTTGCAAGAGTGTTTTTGTTCTGTTAATATACATGTAACATATTACAAGTTTGAAAACAATCTTTAAAAGTGAGTTATTAGAAAAACTTTAAGAACTCAAAAGGCAAAAAATACAATTTATCAGAGAGCCAATTAAAATTTGATTACCCTTCCAGTTACAAAAGATAATCATTAGATAATTGTTAAAATTATAAAATGATTTAGTTTGTTTTTCCAATTCTTAATCATTCAGTGAAACTAAAAATTAAAACCAAGTTTCAAATTTTACTAAGCTGAAAGAAATTGTTTCTTTTTTTTTTTTTTTTTTTTCATTGATAGCCAAAACACAAACAAAAAACATTAGTGGCCTTGTGAACCATTTTTTAATTTTCTTCAAACTGCTGTCAGAAGCAGTTAGTCAATACATTAAATTTCTCTCCAAGTGAAATTAAATTGATTTTTATTCATTTAAAGAACAGAGCACAATAATTATATTATACAAAAATGGAACTAATATTTTTCTGTAAGCAAAGGTTAAATATTCTATTCCTTGGTGACTTCTAAATTCTCTTTGAAATATTTCAAAAAGGAAGAAATTAAATTATTGGCAGTAGACAATAGAAAACTGCTGCTGATGTTGTATACTGAAGAACAAAAGTAAAATTTGAAAAACTGGCCTCCAAGTTATAAAATGCAATTTGAGCTGTTCATAATGAAATTGACTGTGTTTTTGATTCATTGGAGGGAACCATGACTTTATAACCTTTATCCTCAGTGATATTATTCTCAATATCAAGTTACACAGTCAAAGAGGAAAAAATCTGTAAAACATGACCAAAATAAAAAAAGTATCATTTCAAAATTTAGACCTCTATAATATCTTTAAAAAGAGTTAGTATATTATTACAACAGCAAAAACAATACCTGAAAATAAACAGATTAAAATTTTAAGAAACAGAAAATGTGTTCACTTACAGCATTCATGATTACACACACATGAACACATACATAAAGACAAAAATGTGAAAATAAGAGACATTGAGAGAGAATGAATTTAAAGATCTTTCAATTAATGTCAGTAGATGAAGAGTTTAAAAGACAGCCAAAGATGGAAACTAGTAGTTAAAGAGTCAAGATGATTCAATCAATCAGATGGAGTCAGAAAGCAAAGACATTAGAATATAAATTTACAAAGTACATAAAATTGATACTGCAAGCAACATTTTTTAATCAATGTTATTTATAAACAAGGAGAGGACTAAGCATGCATATTTTATGATTGTAGCCTATTAGATAAGACAAAAATTTTGTTTACACTATTTATAAAGAGTTTAGAATCAGCTATCATTATCCACAACAGGAAATGTTTTACTCAAAATATGTAATTCTCAAATAGTCACTTACTCACAATTATCAACTCCCACAAAAATAAACAAATAATAAAGAGTAAATTAAGTGAAATACTTCAATATTTTTTTAATAATTACAGTAATGCATAATTTTACTAGTTACAAATTAATTTTCTCTCTGATCTTATCCAATAATTTCAGATTGCATGAATATAGTTTTAGAAATGAGGATGAAAGCAAAAATGTAATATCTACAAAAGCTAATCATTTACAGATTTAAGTATAAATGCATTTTTAAAACATGTGCAGAATATATTTATGCTTATTTGCTCTGGAAGGAAACTCAGAATTGTGTCTGTAATTTTATCATATAATGACATTAATTTACATTATAAAAAGGTTTCATAGTAGCATTATGTCAATGACAATGTTTATTTTTTATGAATGAATCATTTAATACACTAATCAGGAAGTGTGTTGATGGGAAAATTCCAAGAAAAATAAAATTGTAAAGAAAACCATTTTATGTAGCCACACAATGCATAAATAAAATCTTTAGTGTTAGTTTCATAACTCCTTCAATGAAGAAGGAGTTATGAAATTTGTTAATATTTCACTGCACAACAACACGATATTAAGTGCACATATTTTCAAGTGTGTATCTTAGAAAAAAGAAAACTAAAAAATTACAGTGAAGAATGCTTAGAGATTTTGTTAGAATTGAGGCAACATAAAAAAAAACAAGTAAACCCAAGAAAAATGCAGATAAAAAATTTCTAAATAAGATTTAAGAAAAAAGGCAATAAATTTAATGAAGAGGAAATCAAAAAAATATGAAGAAAGAAAAAAAACAATAGAAAGAGAAACTAAAAAAAATTAGAAAAATATGATTGAAAATAAAAAAAAAAAAAAAAGAATGAGAATAAGGAATAAAAAGAACATGTAAGATTTTAGTAAATTAAAATTATGAATGACAGATTTTTTCCTGCTGAGATCCATTACCAACAAAACAATTGTTATTTTCTGGATAGGACTTGAAATTTTTAATATTCTCAAATAATTTCAGTAGAAACACTAAAAATAAACAAGTTCTGTCAACTTTTATAAATATTCAGGTGTTCTTTAAAATTTCTCTAAAATTTAACCTTAAAATTTTATTTTTAGCTAAAAATATGAGCATTATGAGTATGGCAAAATATTAAAAAAAATGTCCTTCAGACATTTTATACTTTTGGTCAATAAAAATAATTTAACATGCTACATAAATTCATTCTTTCATTTTTTCTGTACAAGTGATGAATTGTGCAGAACAATCTTATCAATCTGACTTAAATTTTAAGTAGTTTCTTTGCAAAAAATGTAACAAGTGTAGCTTCTCTTGGACTGTCTTAGAAAAAGAGAACCATCAAAGTAATATTGCACTAAATCTAATGATTTTAAATTAATCCTTTCAAATGCAAATCAGAAAAAAAAAAATACATTTTTCTTTGAGCTGAATAGACTATTATATATATATATATATATATATATATATTAATAAATGTCAACATTTAGAAGTGTAAAAAAAAAAAAAAAATCAGGAACAAGATTTGCATGGATTATTTTCAGACAGTTCTGCAGTACTGAGCCAAAAATAATTTTTAAAACAATTTTGAAGTTTAAATAATAAAAGATTCTCACAACATTTCTACAAGAGCTCTGAAAGAAAATATTTTACATGGCAGTAAGCACCTATTGGCTGCAAACTTTAGTCATTTTTCTCATAAGAAAAAGACTGTTTAGAAAAAAAAAAATGGCAAAAAGTTGTTTTTGCAATAGAAGGAAAAATCAAAAGGTAGACTTGAAATAGTAAGCTGTTTGGAATATCTGATAAACATGACATTCATTGAAACATTGTTTTGTTCAACATAAAACATTATTCCCATTTTAAAATGTTACTTTGATTTATTCCAGTTGACATCTTCAAAGACTTAAGAATGAAACACTTGAGTCATTTAAACATATTTACATTGTCTACAAAGTCCTTGTGCATTTAAAAGTTTTAATAACATTTCTTCTATGAAAGCTACAAATACAGGAAAAAAATGTAAATAAAAGTATATTCATTCAAAATACTGTATAGCTAAATATAGAAGTGTTAACTTTCAACATATTCATCATGTCCTTGAATATTGATACAACTTAATTGCTGAATGTGTTTGGCTATTTCTAAGACTGATCATATTTGTTAACATAGCACAAAAATCATTTTAGAGAGTGAGACTTTAAGTAAATAAGTCTTAAATGTATCCTAACATTTATATCTGGTATAGAAGAGGACTTTATGGATGCATTAGAAATTGCAGTTATGTTTAAGTTTTGATACAAGGAAATCTTAAGCGAAGCTGCGAAAATGTCTTCAGGCACAAAGGGAGTCAGTTATAAAATAAATAAAAGGAAAACAACTTTCATAACAGACAACCAACCCTTGCATACAGAAACCATAACATATTTTATTTTTTAACATTTACAATAACTGGTTTAACTCTTTCTAGTTTCACACTGCTGTGAGTCTACCTAACTACAACTGGTTGGTAAATTAATATGTGTTAGCATTATTCACACATTTTACAAAAACAACAATGCCCCAGAAAAGTCATTTTTAATAATTCAATCACAGAACTGTAGTCCAAAACCAAGTCTCCAACTTATCCACTAGATCAGCATTCTGCAAATGGAAAATTCTGGGGAAAAAATTCAGGTGACCAAGTTTTCTTCAACAGTATATTCAAGGAGTGGTGAAGAAAATTGTTGATGTTAACTTGTAGTATCATCCTTGACAACTGTACTCCAAGAGCCTAAGGGTCAAAATCAGCATGGCTGGAAGAGGGTTAATTTATTACCAAAAACCTCAAAGTTATCATTTTCCAAATTTCCTCAGTTATGGATTCTTCAAAACCAACTGCTTCTCATATGTCCATTGGTAGAAAAACCTCATCACTACTCTTGGGTGGATTCATATTGATAGATTTCCTCAATCAATTTAAATTATATGAACTTATAATTTTCACAAATATCCATTTTTCTATCTGCACACAGTATTCAAACAATTTTTTTTTTTTTTTTTTATTCTCCTGAATTACTTGCCCATACCATCCATCATTTTATCCACAACGAATCTCTGCCTAGGTTTTAGCTATCCCATCTTCATCTGGGTTTTGTCACATGATCATTTTATTTCACAAATTCCCTACCAAGAAAATTAGTTGTGTCATCAAGATAATCATTTACTTGAAGCTGATGTTTTTTTCAAAGTTTCTCATCACAGATAAACATCTAGACATTTAGTTTACTTCTTGTTAACATCTATGTTCAAATCTTACTTTATCTAGGTTTTTCATTCAAAATGCCAAATTCCACTTTAAGTAGAAAAAAAAAAAAACAGACCCTAGGGTAGTTTTGGTATAATAGCAAAATCCAAATTATCCAGTTTTGCTATCTAGGGTTTTTACATTAACTTATCAAATTAGCCCAATTTCAACCAGTTACCAATCACTTGTAAAATCTACACGAGCAAGTGATTCACCCATCATATCCAAAAGTTGAAGCTTATGTATTTGTACTCAAGAATAGACATTGACTAAGTTGCTACCAAAAAGATTATTGACCAGTGAAATCGCCTATCACAGAGTGAAGGAGGAGTAACAGCAGAATATAGAAAAGTGAATTGATTTGAGAGTTCAACATAAATGAAGAGATGTTTCTGTTAAAAGAAACCTTGCCATATATGCAATCATTATTGCTTGACTTTTGTAAAAGCATGAAACAGACTGTTGCCACTGGGTGTTGACTTTAATGTCCACTTTTATATTTACATATGCTCTATCCCTGATATTGAGCACTTTCTCAAATATAGCATACCTTAAAACTATATTTTTTTATATATATATAAAATGCTAAGTGCCCTATAAGAGAAAGGAGTTTGTAATATCTTTGTAATATAATTTTGGAGTTTGTAATATATTTTCACGTTTAATAATGAATACAGTAAATCACTCCAGATATCATCATAAAACCAGGTATTTCAAAATTTTCCTCTATCCAAACTCACACTTGACAGCACAAAAATATTGTGCATTCTTCTTCCTAGACAAGAATTTACTAACACATCAGCTTTATAAGAAATCATACAACAAATTTAGATGTTATGGAGTTTTTTATGCCAGGAGACAAATAAGGTACTTGTAATCATATATTGTATAAAAATTTAAGTAGACAAAAATACATTAGCTTTTTTTTTTTTTTAATTATTGAGCATGCATAAGAAAATAGTTGGTGCTGATGAGATTTGGAAATGTGCTTTAAACTTACACAATAATGATCCATAATTGTAGAATGCACATTATTGCATTCCAAACAGCTTTTAATTACATAATACTCTTTATTTTAATTTTGAAAGAGAAGAGGAAGATGCTTGATATATTTGCTAGTGCAGCAGAAAGAAGAATCACAAAAAGCGGTGCTTCAAAATAATGACACTTACAGGCACGTCCTGTTCGGCTCTGACGACTGCTACGACCTTAACATAAAGCCATCAAAGTGAGAATGTCAACAGTGAATGACTACATCCACTCTTAGGTGGACAAACATATAAGATGTACTTAACCATAAACAAATGCCACTTTTTTTATTAATAGTAGATTTTAAAAATAAAAATATTTTTAAACCGAGATGAAAATAATCATTTTTAATATTTTTTTTTTTTTAAATCTAACATCTAAGCTTTCCATTGCCCCACCCAATAAATACTCTAAAATGCCACACTTTGTTGGTTTAATTGATCTATATAACATACTGAACGATGCCTACACTATATTAGTTTTAGAATTTGTTATTTGCACTAACAATTGTTAAAAATATTAAATATCTAAACAAGATCCAATTTCACTTGAACTCACTTAGTCTTCTTTACAATTTTCAGAACCATCTCCAAAACCATAAGGACTATTCTTTATGTCCATATATTTCTTTTTTTTTCTTTTTACATACCCAAGCATATATTTTATATTAGATATATTACTTCTTGAAATAAAATCCAAAGTAATACTCTTTTTTTCTGAGGTTTATAAACTAGACTAGCTTTTTCCCCCGATTGTTAAAAGGTTGGTCAATTGTACTTAGTCATCATGTATAGAACAATTCATGCCTACATGCACATGTATAAGTTTGGTTATTTAGAGAATATACTTTTAATCTATACAGTGATAGTGTGGAAAGACCAAAATAAAATGTAATGGATTCATTTTTATTTCAGTTCAGCAATAAATATTATTCATTATTATATCAATAACACAAAATCAAGATTTTCAATCAAAATATTTGGTAACTATTTAGCAACAAATATAGTGAGGCATTTAATATATGTTTAGCTTAAGAACAACAATTTTGATATTCATCCATGTCTATGACTAAGTACCTAAATAGAGACACACATAAAGAGGCAACCCAGAAAACAAACAAAAAATCTTTCAAATGCATCAGTGACAACAGAGTGACAAACAAATGGAATCAAGAGAGAGATTTTTATTATTCTTTTAAAGGCCTAGGAAGCAGTCTATATTTTTAGTTGAAAAAGCTTGTCACTTTGATATATTTTATTAATACAAGATACAAAATTATTTAACTGAATTACTTTTGTATATTGATATGAATAGGATTTTTTAAAAATCCCAAGAGTGATCAATAAAAAATATTTTATATAAGATTTCATCAGATTAACTTTCCGTTTCACTTCATGTATATTATACATACAGGATGCAATGGATAAATTGTTGCCTTAATTATGCAAAAATGAAAATAACACTGACATTTCATTTTAACAGATATATTTACCAAAATTCCACAAAATATTTTGAAATACTAAAGAGTAAAATTATTCAATAAAATCACCACTGGCTTCAACAACCACCTCCAGAAGACTTTGGAATCTCCTGCAATTCATCTAGACAGTCTCCTGCTTAAGTTGGTGAATGCTGCCATAATCCATGTCTTCAGTTCATCTTTGGTGTTACAAGGAGTTTTGCTAGTCTCTTGCTGAACTGCACCACACATATAATAATCAAGGAGGTTGCAGACTGTAGCCAAATGTAAGGGGTGATGTGATTGCAGAAATTGACTGACAGCCATGACTGGGCGGTCCTACTTGTGTGGTATGGTGCAGAGTCCTGTGGCATGGTGCAGACATAGGGTCTTTCAGCAGCCACCCACTTGACTCAGGGGAGCACAACCTCAAGGCACTTCATGTAGGCCTCTGTGTTGAATCTGAGGCCCTCACCAAAAAGTTCTTTTCTTATCAGAATGATCAGAGTGAGATTTCCAAGCTACTGTACCTTCGTAATCACCATTAGACTCATCCAATTCTTTCCAAGTCCTCTGCACTGTCCTCAGCTTGACACACAACCACTCTGAAACGTTTGTATTGGAACCTTCAGTGTGAATGCCAAGCAAATTTCCAAATTTCTGGCAAAGTGAATTGCATCATGATGCTCTTTTTCTCAGTGTCCAACTGACCCTACTATACTGTGCAGTTGACAAAATCAAAAACAAGCAACACACATGCACAAAATTAAAAAAATTCTAAATGGCGACAATTTAACCATCGGACTCTGTATTATCAATATATTTAGCAAAATCATACATCCTAGGTTTTCGGTATCATTACAGAATTCAAATAGATGGCCCACTTTTCTTTTCTTTTAATTATTAGTTATTTGGATAGTGATTCATACTCAGCAGCAAAACATGGGAAACTGCTCTTCATTATACCTGCCTCTTTTTATATATAACTGCATTTGAATAAAAAAAATTCAAAAGAAAATGTTGCAGGCTTAATTCCTATCAAACTTTTAAACCTTAATTGTAATGTATAAAACAACAAGATTAATTTTTGATTACTGTAAACATTGTAGAGGACTAATATAGCATTTGCAGTTTATTTAACTGTAAATTTATAATTTCAAAGAAAACAAATCAGAATTTTTAATTGCTTCAGAAAACTATAAATACAAAAAAGTAAATGAAATATAACAAAACATTAAAGTTTAGCCCTAATCTGACCTAATTATTTAAGAGCATTTTTGTAAATCAATGTAAGAGATAAAACTTCATTTTAAAATATGTAATATTATCTAATACAAAAAACATTCTGATATTAAAGTACATTGAATATCACACATTTCACCAATACTCAAACTAATATATAACATAGCTTGGAAAACATTTGTCCAAGATCTTTACAGCAATTTGTTTCCAGAGATCAAAGCAAATATTTATTTAGTTAAAAAGATATTTCATCTGGAAACCAATCACCTTGCTAATGAATATTGCAAAATCAATCAAAATATCTAAGCTGAAAGCTCTGGATTAAATTTCATTATTAATTCTTCACATATACAGTAGCACCATAATATAAGGAACAGAAACAACAAAGACATAAATATGTGTATTACTTAAAAAGTAATGCATGATTAGCAATGAAATTTTTACCGAATAAAGGATTGGGTGTAATGCATAAATATTATACAGAGTTACAAAAATTTACATAATAGTTTTTTTTTTTAAATAAAGATTAAATGGAACAAACTACTGGACAAAAGTTAAGGAATGATGTTAATAATTTGTATAAACTTTTAATTTACATTGTTAAAAAACTCTATGGAGCTTTTCAACAATAAGTAAACATTCATTTATCATTAGGACTTTATTTTTAAGCGATATGGCAAATTCTACACGCAAAATGCTCTCTTTTGAAAAAAAAAAAGAACTCATTATCGCTAACTATCAAGAAAAAAATCAATTTCAGAAATTTCTGATATTGTTCATAGGTCTAAAAGTGTTATTCATCATCTAATTAGCAGGTACAAAACCGATAAAACGTTAGATGCAAAACAAAAAACCGGCAGATCTCCAAAAACATCGCAAAGAGAAGATTGAAGAATTGTTAGAATATCTACAAAAAAACATTTTGAAACTGCTACATCAACTGCCCGTAAATTTAATGAAGAGACAGATAATAAGATCTCAAGGAAAACGTTTGCTCACAGGTTAAAAATGCAGGATTGCATGCCCGTATTCCAACTTCAAGCCTCTCATTTCAAAAGCGAAACCAAAGGGCACACCTGGGTATCTTGAGAGAACATGTTGTTTGGACTGACGCACAATGGGATACAGTTCATTTTAGTGACGAGTCCATTTTTACTATATTTGGTTCTGAGGGCAAAACTTACGTATGCCGTAGAACAGATGAAAGACTGTCTTCTCAATGTGTCAAGAAAACCGTTAAGTTTGGTGGCGGCAGTGTGATGGTGTGGGGAATGATTTCATCTGCAGGAGTTGGCCCTATCATCCGCATACATGGTAATATCAATACTAAGATTTACAAAAGGCTTCTTCAGCAGCATGTGGTACCAAGATTACACCATAATCTTTATGAATCTCCTATTTTCATGCAGGACAATGCACCTTGCCACAAGGCTCAGAAGGTTATGACTTTATTTGAAGAATAAGGAATCGCCCTAATGAAGTGGCCAACCCAGAGCCCCGACCTGAATCCAATAGAAAATGTTTGGAAGATGATTGGAAAAAGGGCTCAGAAAAGAAACCCGAAAAACCAGGATCACCTATGGGAGTTATTGAAAGATGAATGGGAGGGAATTACTGCCGATTTTTGCAAGAAATTAATTAGATCATGTCGTCAACGATGCAGCGAAGTCATTGAAAATAAGGGGATGTTTACCAAATATTAAACTTTGTTGATATTTTGTTCACAATCAAGTATTAACAAGATCATTCCTTAACTTTTGTCCAGTAGCTTATTTCCTTTGTTCCATTTAATCTTTATTTAAAAAATAAAAAAAAAAAGCTATTATGTAAATTTTTGTAACTTTGTATAATATTTATGCATTATATCCTAATCTTTATCCGGTAAAAATTCCATTGCTAATCATGCATTACTTTTTAAGTAATACACATATTTATGTCTTTGTTGTTTCCGTCCCTTATATTATGGCCACTACTGTATTAACATATCTACTGAATTAGAAAAGATTTTTAAAACTAAAAACTTCTATCTTTGTAAACAGAACTAAATTAATGTTGTAATCTATTCTAGGATGGCACAGTAAGCTTTATATTTAAATATGAAAACATAAGGCTGTAAAAATAATTTGCATAAGACAAAGAAACACAAGAAAAATACAAAGAAATAAAAAGATAGAGACATGCCAGGTTGGTGGATTTGCTTTGTGGTGTCAACTCACCTGCACTAGTCTCAAGATTTCTTCTTCCTATTCAACATAATAGCAGATAAAAATAAGCAGATAAGAAGAAACCCAAAGAGTTTAATCCTAAATGGTTTAGAAATGGGACATAAAGACTGGGGAAAAAAACAAGAACTACTCAATAAATTAATATTAGTCATCATTTGATTAGCTGTTTTAAATCATTTTTAGATAAAGGATGATCTTCAAAAAAGTTGACAGTAACACATACACACATGTATATGCTGTGTGTTTGTGTGCATAGTTATTAAAGATGCTGCATAGCTAACTTAAAATGCATAATGTATTTCTGTTAAACTATATCTGGACTAATTTAACTTTATTAAATGAAAGCTACATTCTGCATATTAAGTGTGAAAAAAATGATAGACAAATTATGTAAAAATTGTCTCCATTCAGATCCATCATTTTGGACAGGATCTGAAAAATCACTTTATTCTTTTCATTCATCTCAATGTTTGACAAATGACAAGCAACAAAAATTAACA
The DNA here is from genome assembly GCA_903632075.3 of Acanthosepion pharaonis. NCBI lineage: Eukaryota > Metazoa > Mollusca > Cephalopoda > Sepiida > Sepiidae > Acanthosepion > Acanthosepion pharaonis. The sequence continues at coordinate 792,515 of CAHIKZ030000123.1, read as the reverse complement.
TTAAAGAAATTGCTCATCATAATGATGCAAATTATTGTTAATGACTGAAAAATGCAAACTAAATTTGTTTTTTTTTTTTTCCTTTAGAATTTACTTCTTTTGCATTGGTGCATTTGCTTCTCATCTCTGGATTATAAATTAAAATCCATTTTGTACATGTTTCATACTGTAATTGGAATAATGTATTAGACTGAGTCAATTTCCAAATTTCATATCCAACTTTGAAAAATGGGTTCTTAAGCAATAGTCTCTACATTTATATTATTTCTCTTTGATCTTTAAATAAAAAAAATATGAATAAAATTTTTAGCTTTTACAAGAAACTTGGTTTGGGTTTTATTTTCTACAAATACTTTCCAAAATTCTTTAACCAATATTCATTTAATACATATTTATTTAGTAAATATTAGTCAGATAACTGAAGCCATTCTTCATATACTTGCTGTTGCTAACACAAATGTTTCAGTCAATCTAATGTTCAGATCATATCAAGTTTATTATCAAGAAAAAATAAAAGCACTTTTTTCTTCAAGTAAAACAAAATGCAAAAAGTAATGTAAACCTACATTAATAACCTCTCATGCCTATATAGAAAGGTATAAAAAGAGAGGAGCAAGCAGCAATCTTCTTATCCAAGTTAGTCTCTTATGGGACTCAAATTTATATTAAAGTGGATGAACATAACCAAAAGTAAAGTCGAAAAATCAGGTAGTGTAGGCTGTATCTATAGGAAGTGAGAAAGAAAACACAATACCTTCTCTGGGATAAAGTCAAGGTAATTGACAGGAAACATTGTCAGAAAGGGACAAAAGGGACTTGGCATATATTTGCATGTCAACCTAGAATGGAATCAATACTACATATTTTTTTTGCTCAGCAAAGTGGGGTTTAGGGAAATCATTGGATACAATCTGAAAAATCACAAAGATACTCTGTGTATCTGGTACTGCTCAAATGGGTAAGTATAATTCACATATTAATGCCAATTTTTTCATCTCCATTTTGTATTTCTTTGAGAAAAAAAAAAGTTCCCTGACAAAATACACCTGACAAGAGCAGAAAAATGAATTGGCCAAAATGTGTTAACAATAACAAGTATAAAAATATAGGGTTCAACTATCTAAAAAAAAAAAAAAAAAAAAAAAATATATATTAATGATTCTTCAATCTATAGATAATATTCATTTATACATAAAAATTCATTTAATTAAAGAAACTTTGATACTAGGCCACATTCATCAGGCACCCAGTGAGTCTATCAGTGCAAGTCAGAAATACAGTTGACTCACAAAATAGTTTCTTTCCTTTAGACAACAAGTAATTACAAAATAATTCATATAACAATTGATAAACAATTTATCATGCATACTACTTTTCTAAAATCTCAAGCAAAGTGCAAATGCCTTCTCAATAATGCTTCAAAATTGTGCTTTGTCATACAATGTGCATACAGCTGCAATACAAAGTGAAATTGGCATAGTGCATAAACATTAAAAGTTCTAAAAAGCTATGGGGCCTAAATCTACACTAAATCAGATTTTACCCACTCCCAGGTATGATCATATAAATTTGGTTAAATTTCATCTTGAAAGAAATTCTTCTGCTACCCTGAGAACTATCAAAATATCATATGATTGGCTGGATAATTCTCCAAGTTGCCTGAAAACATGGAAGTGCTGACTTAGTATTGTGTATATGAGGATGTCTCTCTCAAGAGAAACAAAGGACTGTTATACTATTAGTTATACATCGCATATACCTAACAAGTACTAATTGAAGACAATATACCTTCTTTGATATTCTGCTATAAAGGCTACTTTGTTAAAACACAAGAAAAATATTTTATAAAAAACTGATTTCAGTTATTTGAAACATTCATGCTCAAGTTAAACAGTTTAACAAATTTTCAATGGACTATATAACCAGAAAGTACGCTAATTTTAGACTAAAATAACTGAGATACAAACCACCTGCTTTCACAAACGTTTTCAAAAGTAGAGAAATTATATACAATACACAATGCTACAAAATAATTTCATTTACAATCTTTTAAGGGCAAGATTATAAACACAGAATGCATATAAATCATTAAAAAAAAAATAAATAAATGTTATTGCTAGGGTAATAAGTTTACCTGAACTCAGAATGCAAGGAAATGTTTTTATAACTTTCAATAACTTTTTGCAATTAAAAAAAACAAAAATGTAAGTTTTCTGAATTAAACCAGAAAACATTGGAGAAATTAACAGTAAAAATTCACATCATTACACTTAAAAATGGTATATTCTTAATCATAGAAAAGAGATTTACAAACATTTGTGTAGTTTATATTATTATGGTGAAATAATAGGGATGGTTCACAGGGAGACTTTGTGCAATAGCTGTCATTTAAGCAGCAATTATAAATACATGCTTGTTTAGACATGGTTGTAAATGATTTTATGGTAAATCACCCCAAGCAATGGGCTACTTCAAGCAAAATGGAGAAGTTAATGAGTCTTGAATGATTTGATACAGATCCAAATTAATGTGAGGCTGCAAAAATACACAAGTGTTAGTCAAAAAACTTTCAACAATTTCAGAGAATCTCAGCCTGCAGAATCTGAACCAACTTTCTCAGCAATTAGGACGACATGGCAGAATGTGACTCATATCAGCAAGCTCACAACACTCTAAATGCAATGTACATGAATCCAAAGAAAAATATTTTTTGCTCAGCATATTTCAGCAGGCCTGTATGCATAACAATGATAGGTGGGGAGACCAGGGCCTATTGCAGGATTGGAGTCATTGCTTTCTGGTTGCAAGGTAGAAGTCCTGTCAAGATTGACATACTGGTGGTGAGAGAAAAGCCACTTGGTTTCAACCTTCTGACTGGGATGAATTCAATTAAAGAACTAGGAGAGTAGGATTCACCCCTTTAGGTGCAGTGGAGTTTTTTGACAAAAAATAAAATTATTTTTGGGAATAAGAGCGAACTACCTTATATGTATGATTCAAAGTCTTTACATAAAAATCAAGAAAGAATACATTGGAGAGTCAAGCTCTCTCCTTACAGTTACGACATACACTAGAGATCTGGAAAAAACAAAGTTACCACTTTTACTTGTATGAATTGTGAAACAGTAAGGTCTGAAGCACTGTACTCTGTACATGCAGCCATATGCTTTCCAGGTATCATAAGGTGCCATTTTGTCTGCTCTCATATCCTTGCATACTCACTAGAAAGTATTAAAACATATCAGTATTAACTGTCACATTTGGCAGGAGATCAAACCAAGATACAAGAAACCTGACCAAACTCATCTCATTAACATGATAGTTCTTTAAATGAATATCCATACATTTCAAATCATTTCCATACATTTCGATCATCTGTATATGTTAACAGTTGAGGAGTACGTTTGATTTACATCATCAACTCTAGTTACAAAAGGTTTAAGCAATTAAAGTTATTCAGACTGAACTTCATTGCTTTAAAAAAAAATTAAAACTATCTTTTCTCAATAGGAACTGAAACTACTTAAACAACTTTGTACAATTCTCTTGGCAACAGCTAAGTAAAGAAGTAAAACAACATTATCTGAAAGTCTGTCCAGAGGTCTACCTGCAGAGATCTGGATGACAGTTCTCCAGGAGACCCTCCATTCAATAAAATCTATTGTGTACTGCTATTAACTGCATACCAAACAAGACAATCTATTCCCTCATAGCTAAGTAGTCCTACTCCATCAAAATAAATATGCTCCATTTGTTGATAAAAGCAAATCATCAATGTTTTCTTAGGAGGTCAAGAAATGAGTGTATTCATTCAACAGTTTGCACCTCTTGGTGACAAACCTTTACAGCAAAGCCCATAATTAAAATAATCAGTAGAACCAAGAATTGATGAAATGAATAAGTCTTCTGGGCTTGTTTCAAAAGCATTTCATAGTGATGCTGATAAACCATCTGAATTTGAACTTGCACTGTCAGTGATTGAATCTTCAATTGTACTTCCTGTCATAGAAGAAATTCAACTTTATAGATTACAGCAAATATATAAAGCTCCAGAACATTTTGACTGGAAAAAATGTTCTATAATATTCATGAATTTATAGATGTGTTAAATAACAAGAGGGGAATATGATGAAATAATTTTTTAATCATTTGCAAATAGAAGAGGACTGAGCAATTGTGTAGTTTCATTGTACCACAAAACTTATGGTAAATTACCTCAATTACTTTTTAGTGTAGTAGATTTTAAAACATGATAAAATGTAGATTATTAATTCAAAGCGATCTATATTGAAACAATGCCCAACTGTCCAAGATAAATTTGAGCTCAATTTAAAGCAAATGTTTCAGTTGTCTGATTCTTTTAATAAAGTATTTTTAATTGCTGTCATATATGATAATTGTAAACCATATTGTAGATGGGGTTGATTGAGAGCCCAAAATGAGACCAGGGAAAACACTAGCCCATTAAGAGAGGTCATGATTTTAGTAAGTGTGACAACCTGATACAGCTGCAGGTCCAGGGTGCTGTAAGCTCTCAAGATGAATAGTATTGAAAGTAGAGAGAGATCAATCAAGTTATCAATCAAATGACTAGGTAACACCAACCCACACAGATTCTGCTTGGTATACCTAGTTGCTCAATCCCCACCTTCCCCCAAAAACTAAAATCCAAACACTTACCTTGTTAAAGTATTAAGACTTCATTAATAGTGTGAGGTACAAAATTTCAATACAGTACTTGTTTTAATAGCATTTGTTTGATGATGTGTGATTATTTAGATATGACAAAAAAAAAAGTGCTTTTCTGTTTATTTAAATTTCTCCTAATCCAACTTGTAACTTTCATGAGTAATAACATTCTAGAAATAGCCATTGTGTCATTGAATATCAAGGTTTTCATAAACTTGGTACAGCAGTTTTGTTGCCAAATTAGAAAACATGTTTTATAAAAGACATCTTTAGATTACTGTTCACTAACACATCCCAACTTTTAAAATCTACTGCTTCAGACTTCAAATTCTTGGCCTCCTACATGCATTAGTATTGCATTAAATGCAGTGCTATATTTGGATTTTTATTTTGAAACCTGTTTTACAGGCTTTCAATTTATCTCCATTTTGTATGATTAAAATTGATCCTTTAGTTGTTGCTGTTCAGTTTATGGGGCAGAAATTTCAAAAGTTGATTTGGAAAATATAAAACAAACAAAAAAAAATAGTTGCTTTTTCATACTAAATTTCATTATCATTTATATCAAAGTGTTTAAAATTAGTGAACAGTGCAAGTGAATAAGGATTTGGGCTACAAAGTACAAAACTTTCCATTACTTACCAGCATAACTCATACGGCTTTCAACATTCCTACCACCTTTGGAAGTGAAATTAGTTGGTTAAGTTTAAAGCAAATCCGACACAGAAATATTGTCTTAATGTCAAGTTGAACAAGAAAATTTCAAAGCTTTCAACACAGATCTTTTTTTTTTTTTCACTTTAATTTAAAATCAGTCTATTACCATGTAATACATAAGACATGTCATATTATTTACACTATTTACAACATTTGGACTGTTGTCCACATCTTTATTGCCACATACATGACATTTCAGCCACTGTACACTCCAGCCTTCTTCTAGTGATATACATTGGAATCATGAACCAAACCCTTTATTTAGTCCACAGGGATAGATTGTTCTATTTCCATGTGCCATGCCATTTTTGGATATCACCATTTCAGTTATTTCCCTTTAGTAACTCTCCAAGTTTTTGTTCCCTCTGCCATAGCCAGGTATTGAACTCATAACACTTTGGCTCAAGTCACTTTTTCAATCACTTAACCAATGCTTTTATCTCACCTGAAGAAGGCCAGAGTGTACAATGGCTGAAACATGAGGACAACAGTCTGAAAGATATAAATGGTTACAATACTTCATCTCAGAAACATAGACAGACATGTCATGCTATGTTTTTGTTTATATCCAAGAGTGAGACCATAACTTTTATATTTGGTGATGTCTTTTCTGAATCGATTTGCTATCCCAAAAGACATTCACTCAGTTAAATACAAACTGATCAAAAGGTTTGAAAAATTGGCAATAAAATAGGCAGATGGAGAAGCAGATTTTCAGATTTATATATCAAATATGAACTCGTCTCAAAAGAAGTATAGTGCCACAAAGTAACTGTTTATGTATTAAAATAGAATTTGAGACATTTCACCATTATTTCCTTACTCTGCTTAACTTAGCTTAATTTCAGTTATTTATATATGGCAATGCAAGTCTCTAGTTTCAAAAACACATTCTAGTATGGAATTAACACATTAATTACATCTATATTAAACTCGCGTGCGATAAAATATAGATGGAATTAATGTGTTAATTCCATATAACAAATGATCAAAAAATAGAAATGAATATAAAAAGAAACATCAAAACAAAAGAAACGATTGTTGTTTGAGTCAAGAAGATTGTCAATAATAGTGTCTAATAAGAGGATTTAAAACTTGAAAATGACAAGCATTCATGAAGCTGGAACAAGGCTACATACATGGAAACATGGAACAAAAACTCAAACAAACCGAGATACCCATTTATCAACTTTTACAAACCTGTTTAGAACAATGCTTTCCACAAAGGACGCTCCAAAAGTAATGCCTTCTGTTTATTTCCATGGAAACTACAACAGATGCAGGAAGCACTAAAACAATAGGTTTTCAGCTACAAAACAAGCTTCTAATGAAAAGGTTACTATCAATAGCTTGCGAGACTAACTCACTGATCACTTTTACCTAACCTCCCCACTAAGGCAAGATGTGACACAAGGTCTTTTTTATGTGGGATGCCTATATATATGCATATGGGCCAAGAACAAAGAATGCTCAGTCTCCATGACCATTGTCATGCTTAATATGATATAGACAGACAGAAACAGAAAAATGGTAAAAATAAATTTGTGTCCATTACCTTCTTTGCCTTTCTTTCCAGACTTTGCTTTCTTTTCCCCTTTCCGTTGTACTTCTTCCTCTGGTGGAGTTTGGTCAGTGACTAATGCAATTAATTTCTTCAGGCCAGAACCTTCTTTGAATTTCTGAAAGGAAGGACACTTCTAATTTTAACACAATACCTAGTAAGCTTCACATCTTAACTTTAATCTAGCCAGATTAAAATTTTTCAAGAGAATCTGGTCAAAATTTGACAAAGAGAAGGATAATAAATTTCATAATATCAGAATAATATTTGAAAGCAAACATGTATGACCAAAACTGTTAATGTTTAGTGCTTACTCTTATCATCTACAGACACTACAATTATTGCAAAGAGTAAATGTTGGAGGAGTTAATTATGGAATCTTTGTAGCTTTTTTTAATATTCAAAACAAATATTAAATACACAAAAAAAAAAACATTTTTAACTGCAAAAATTATATTTCAAAAATGATTTTAGAACTATTTTAAGATTTTTTTGTTTTTAGATTTAGCACGAGTATGATGTAACTATTATTATATTGCAAAATTCAATACATATCAAATTTCTTTTTTTTTTCTTTACCCCATGAACAAGAGCAAATACAAACCAAAAGTCATCATAAAAAAGTACAAATCTTCTTCTCTAATTCCAGTTAATCACATTCCTAGCCTTTCTAAAATTAAAAGTTACTCCTGGCAAAGTTTCTTATTCATCACTTAAGTTTATACAGTCTGCAGCTTGACTGAAGTTATTATGCAAATCACAAACCTCAACAGGTTGAAATTGAGGAAGTCAAGAAAGGTAAAGAGTGTAGAATACTTCACAAACTGGGATCTACCAAGAAATCTTCGAGGTAAAATCTTCTAAGTAAAGGAAATATTTTAAAGCATTTTAAAATTGGGCCAAGAAATGCATAAAAAATTAACTTTTCTAAAGTAATTTTCATGAATGAATCTCAGGTGACACTTGATGGACAGGCCAGAGGATGGATTTATTCAATGCAGATGAGCCTGTGCCTAAAAAGCAGTAGCAAAGAGGTGACAGTTTGATGATATGGGCTGGAATTGTTGACCAAAGCATTATTGAAGCATCCGAAGTTGATGAAGTAGTTAAAGTGAACGAGATTTTCTTTGAATGGTACAAGTCTCAGCCTCACAATTTCAAAGTGAAGTGTATATTTATGCAACTCAATGTTCCTCATGTATCTAAGGTTACACATGAATTTTTTTTATTGTAAAGCTTTACAGGAGAGACGATAATGGAATGGCCACCATCATGTCTCAATCTGAATCCAATCAAAAATCTATGCTTAATTGTATAAATGAAATTATATGAAGGTGGCAAACAATATTATAGCAAACAGGAATATGGGAAGTAATTAAAACCACCATGTCATAAATTGAACCTGCTGAAATAAAAAAAATTAACAAAATCAATGGATAATAAATTGCTGGTTGTTATTGAGAAGGGTTAATATATTATGATGTAAATGCTTCAAAGATTTATCATATATGTTTGTTATTTGTTCTATTATAGGTCTTGATCAGTTGATGATATTACTTTGCTATTGAAATAAAAAGTGATTTTCTGGTTTTCTGCATAATAACTTCAGACGGTCTGTATAGTCTGTCTGAATGCCTAATGTTGGTTTGCAGCGTCTCACTGTGACAATTTTCACTGCTTTGTTAAATAACACTGTCTGCAGAAAAGCACAACAAATGAGATGAAGGAACTTAAGAAGATATTGAATTAGTTATAAGATTCTAAATTCTTTTTACCATATGACAAAAATATTTAACTCCATAGGTTTAATTTATTCAATACAATTTGCATTTCAATTATAACAGATTTGGGCCTATTCAATCATTTCATAAGTAAACTAGCAGTATTCACAGATGCTGTATTTTGCTAAGTAATCCGATAGTAAAAAGAAATATTTTTAGTTATATAGAGACTACATAGATGAAGGTGAGCCTTACAGAGTGAATATTGTGCAATTTGGTATCTTAAAATGTCACCTTTTTCTCAGCAACTAATTCACAGAGTTTAAATGCATATAAAACCAACTAACCTCAACACTTTCCATATCTTCCAGCATATTAGACAGTACCATGACAGCCATTACATGAAGATCTGGCCACTCATGATGACCCACAATGTCTACCAGAATGTTGAGTATATCAAGTTCTCTCAAAGCAGCTCTGTTGCCAACTAAAAAGACAGATTTTTATTTTACTTTAATGAAATTTAAACATTGTAAAACACTGAGAAAGTATATATTTTGAAGGCTATAATATTAGCATACACAGATGTGTATTTTTCTTTATTAATTACATCATATCAAGTGATAGCAAAAAATTCATTAAGGAAAGAAAAAAAGTGTATTTTAGGCATTTTAATAAAACAAGGGTGTGTTATAATTTTATAGTTCTAGAAAAACAGTTTTGATGCAAAAATACAAAGTCTCTCAAAACAGACTTTCTAGTGGATTATGGAAATTCTACTTCCCTTCCTTTACCTGACAAGGCAGGTACATAATTCCTGCTTCTTATTTATGAATCACTACACACCCAGTACAAATTCCAAGAGCTACTCAAGGTAGAAAGTTAATGAGTGAGATTGTTGTAAGAGCATCAGGGAGGGGAAAAGGAGGAAGTAAAAAGTGCATCTTATGAAGATATGTAGGATATCTGTTGACTTAAACACATTAGGATTGTAGTGATCAGGGAAGCATCTTCTCCGGAGTTTGTTCCACAAAATAACTGTTCTGCAAAAAAAAAAAGCTCTGCAAGTGGAACTTCAAACAGAATGGGGGTTTGACACTGTGAACATAGCTTGGCAGGTCTGAGCTGGTGGACTTAAAGAATGTAGCCAGTTTATACATTTACCATGGTAATAGTGAGACTAATGATAGGATAGCAACATTTCATCTGAGGGATAAGGGTTGCAGGGTGAAGAATAATTTATCACCCACAAGGCAACCTAAATACTTTTGAATTCTGTCAAGGCTGGACAGTGAGGATAGGGCAATAATACTCCATACTTGTTCAAATCTAACTCTTATAAAGATTGGAGCATGGCATAAAGAGTTAGGTATTTTCTTAAGCAATACGAGGAACTGAGCATCCTTCCAGCATCTTTAATGGTGGCATGAATATACGAGTTTGAGCTGAGTTACTTTCCTAGAAGGTATAAGTGTGAATGCAATTTGTATTAAATGAAACTAAAAGATTAATTTTAAATCAAAACCATTTCTCTTTCTTGACTATCATTTCTTTAAAAGAACCAACATGTCATAGGTTCTCTTTCTACACATGTGAAATATTCAAATGCTTAATCTCACCAAGTAAAATCAGAGATAAACAAATATTGTAGAAGAATGCAAAAAAAAAAAAAAATAAAAAAACACATGCAAACTTTCACACAACATAAAAATAATATTCTAGTAAGATTGGAAAATTATTTTAAGAAAGATTTATTGAAATAATGACAACATTGGTTTCCTTAAAACTTACCATCATGAGAAGATCTCTCAAGACCTAAAAGTGCTAATCGTTGTATAACTGGATATTCAGATTTAATGAGTTCCAAAATGGGAGGAAAACTATTCAAATCCTTCATACATATCTGGCATTGGTGATTCTAAAAAATAAAAAAAATTTTTAAAATTAGGAAATAAAAATTGTCACTTGTCATTATAAACACATTAAATAATCAATAATCAACACTATCAATTCTCTATATTTAAAAATAATGGTTAAAAAAAAAAAAAAAAAAAAAAAAAAAAAATAATGGTAAAATTAATCCTTTATCCCCTCCCACATATTTGAAAGGCATAGAAATAATATAACCAAATATCCTTTTTAATTTAAAATCCATGACATTTCTCAGCTACAAAACAAGATAATCACAATAGTTTTATTTGATACTAGTTCCCTTCCTAAGCAACTTACAAATATTTTCCTTTTGATCAGTAATCACAAAATTTTCTAAAAAGTACATCATTTTTCTGATTAAGCTTCACAGAAATCCAATTTGCCTGTAAATCTTCAAAGGATATTAAACAAAGATAACTTACAAGCAAAAGTTGTGTAATAGTTTCTAATGAGTTTTTCTGTACATCAGGATCAGAATTTGATAGGCACCGAATAAGAGGTTCAAGACCTTGATTACGAAAAATTTCTGCCTTACTGACATATTCACAAGACATATAACCGAGGGCCAGAGAAGCAAATTCAAGTACAATTGTTTCTTCTGAAAAAATAAAAAAAAATTTTAAAAAAGCATTCGTTAAAATTATAAGAGCAAATCATTTTAAGTTCAAATATTAAGAGCTTTCAATATTTTTTAAACAATTCTTTGCTTTTATAACATCTGAAAAGAAAATCAAATTCAATAAACTTAAGATCACTTCATTTTTTTTGGTGGTGGGGTAGGAGGCATTCATCAACTCAACTAATCAAATCATTCTATTCTGGAACCAGAAAAACATATTCATTGACAAAGAAAATGTTATATTATACATAATAAATGTGTTTTATATATTATGCGATTATATACAAGACTATAAAAAAGTTCACAGCCAATTCTACTTCCCAAAAATCAGAATTTAAATGACCAAACATCAGAACAAATGGGTTAAGCCAAGAGATTTTTAGCACACCATGGAATATCTTGAAATTATAACATCAGAGGTTATAATAATAGTAAAATAAATAAGTGTACAGAAAATAAAGTTAAAAACACTGACTCTTTTTGAGAATACAAAAGAAGTACTGGCTTATGATTATATTTTTCAATTAATTTTTGTTTTATAAAACTATAGAAAAAAAAGAAACTTTTTATACTTTTCTATTATTTTTCAATAAATGTTCTTGATAAATGAAATGTTTTTAAAGCTTTTTTCCACTACAACCAAAGTACATACTCAGTACAATGTGAGCAAAGGGTTGACCAACTGAAAGAGTGAAAAAATTTACAAACAGAACAGACAATATCTAGACATTATGTTCAGTGTTACATTTAATTTGGCTCATTACTTTAATGTTTTTCATCAAATCAACCATCAGAACATGGTTGATTTGATAAACATTAAATATAAACATCTGTTAAGAAAATTGTTTCATATCTATAAATAAATTTCATCAGACTAACAGTCTATGTTGTTGCTTACCCCACTTGGCATTGTCAAACACCAGTTAGGTGGCACTGTTTAAGACAATCATTTCTTTCCTTTAAGATGTAGCAGTAGATAGTGGAGGATGTCTCCACTGGCTCACATTCATCTCCCCAGTTCACTAAACTCTCACACATATGCACATACATGCGTGTATCACACACAGAAACAAGCACATTCTTAATAGCTAAGTTTTTAATGTATTTTCCTTTCTTTTTAACTGTGTACAACTTAATGTAATTTCTTTTATTAATAATTGTTTTAAAATCCATGTCTTTGTCTCTTCTTTTACCCAAACTCACATGAGTCTACCAAATATTGTTTGCAAGACAAATGTATCAGGTGCTATTAAATATTTATTGAAAAACATTCACACCTTGCAACAAAAGTGGTGATTCCCACAACAAATTCATCAATTAAAATAAGAAAGTTGAAGAAAGAAATTTTATTTACCTTCAGGATTAAGAAGAGCTACAAGAGAAGGGACAGCATCTTTTCTCTTCCTTAGCAACTTGCGGACATCAGCTTTACAAATAAAATAAAAAAAGATTTAATGGCACTCATTATAAAAGTCTTCCATGCAAATTAATCAAATTAACAGTCTTTTAGAATCTGTTATCTGCATTCATAGAGAGTCAAGGTATACAGGCATCTCTGATTTTGTGGGCAAATATTCTATATGTCCATGCCATTTACAAATATCGACAAGATTCTGACTTTGCAAAGATTGATAATAATGACTATATTATATTTTTCCAATATTATTTTCATAAAAACCTATTCCTACAAATACCAAAATATATAAGAAACAAATAAAAGACATTGTTAATGTTTGCACATATATTTCTAAATGATGTTATTACAAAGAAGGGCTGAAAAGTTCTTGGCCCAACCAAGACAAGATTAAAAATAAATCTGATGTTTTGGCATTTGGTCAAATTTTTTAAACTTGTTTGGACCAAGAATTTTTCATTACATCCTCTTAAAACATATTGGGAAAAATAAGCATCTCATTACTAAATTTGATATTTGTTCTTTGGAATGAAATTTAATTTAACACCAAAAATTACATTCACAATTTTTAAAACCAAGAGAGCTGTGCTACGTCACATCATAAGTCTTGTAATCCATTAGGTTTTTTTTTTTGGGGGGGGGCACCACAAGACAGTATAACAAGTTTAAAGCAAATTAGCCTATTGAAGCAGATCCTTCTTCAGGCTAGTTTTGAATCTAGAGTTTTCCTTTTCTTAGACTGGTTGCCACCCAAGACTATAGAGAGCCAATTTGCATTGCTATTAACCCCTAAATGGAGAGGAGAGAGATGGAATCATACCTTTCCAAGTGTATTTGTGTGAAGATGATTGCAACAACTTCAGCTGAAATTTAAACTCATGAAAACCACTGGTCTGATTGGCTTCATACATGAACTATGATTCAGGAAAATATTTAAAGCATTTTCTTTCAAGGATCTGAAGAAAAACATTAAACCCATTATTACTCACTATGTGCACACATTGTAGCCAGAACCATTAATGCATTGCGATGAACAATTTTGTCTTCACTTTTGATCAGTTCTAAAATATCATCAATTGGATTCAAATCCAAAACACTCCTTTTGTTCTCATCACCTACAACAAAGAAATTAAAAATATTACAAAGCCAAACAATTATTTTCTTTTACTTTCATTACGTAGCATAAATATAATCCTATCAAAGAATATAAATCAGGTTATATTATGATATAGACATGTTGGTGAGATAATTATTGTGGTGTACACAAGCAGAATTTGTAGGGGAGTACAAGTGGTATATCCCAGGATTGACCCATTATGTACACACTAGTAGAATTGATTTCAGGAACTGGTTCAAAAAGAGAGGATTGGCAGTATTAACAGCAATTGAAATTTTGGTTTGGAAGAATAGAGACAAATAAACAGACAAGACAATGATTCTCACAAAAGTTGATTTAAGCAGTAGATATGATATTTGCTATCTACCAAGATCTTGAAGATATTAAAGGACATGGAGTCAACAATGCAGTAGTAAACAAATTTTACCCCAATTTTCACAGTAAGCTGCTCAATTTTTCCCCAGAATAAAGTGCAAAATTACCAATGAACCTTCCTTCTATTTATCTCATATTTTATATATATATCTATTTGAAGTGATAAACCTCCAGTTGTGTTTGTCTATCACAATGTACATCATAACAATATTGATTCAATTTTATTTTCAACCAATCAAATCCATTTTTTGTAAATGCATTTTTACAAGGCAGCTGGTAAGGATAGCACATGGACAAATTTCTTATTAACATACATTAATACATACATTTTTATATGTACACGTGTGTGTGTGTGTGTGTGTGTGTGTGTGTGTGTGTGTGTGTGTGTGTGTGTATATGAGAGAGAGATAATGTGCATGTGTATATAATTAGATATACAAGTTAACACAGATGTTATATAGATAACAGTAAATATACTTGCTTTTATTGACAAATTTATAAATAGCTTCACATGCTCTTGCTTGTATATCAGTTTCAGGGCTCTTTAACATCAACACCACTGTAAAGGCCTGTCTACTTTCCACAAGAATAGGATCAAACTGGAAAATAAAGGTATGATTATAATTATTTGATGGGCTTCAATTTTGTATTCACTTCTTTCTAGAAAAGCATAAAATATCAGCATATCAAGAAAATGATGTGTTAATCAAAATAAAAATGAATGGATAGTATTTGTCCAAGAATGAATAGGGTAACAAACTGGTACTTGGAAGGAAAGAATTGGAGAAAGTAACTAATAGAGTCAATACCAAATAACTTTATATTAATAACAAAAATGAAACATTAGATGGCAGATGAGGTGGGGCATGCTGCATGGAAAATAAAAGAAAATAGAAATTTGCACAAATCTAATATATTGTGATATATTTATTTAAATCAACCAAAAACTTACCGATTTTTAAACATTGATAATCTCAACCATAGTGTTACAATGAGCCCCTCTCTCAGCCTTTTCATTGACCGAACAAATCACCTCATGCTGTTTTGATTCCTATTCACATATGGATGATATGCACAAAAACTGGGAAAGGCCCATAGGAAATGAAAGGTTAAGTTAAAGTAACAATAAAAAAAAAAAAAAATATAAAGAATCCTATTTCCAATATATTTGATTGTTTATTCAGAGGTTAATTTGGGCCAATTTCTGCTATTTTTGATATGACAGATCAGCTTTTCTCTTCAACCAGCAAGAACTGCCTCTCCAGCTACTCCTGCTCTGCTCATTTTTACATCATAACATGCTTTTCACAGCCTGCAATGCTCTACCTAACCTGTGACTTCACAAATATAAGCCTGCAATCAAAACTTCCTAACTTCAGACTAAGGGACATTTGTTTTCAAAAATTTTCATTTATTTATACATTATTTTACTCTCTTTTCGTCAAGTAAGCGTGTGTTATGGGAGTGGGGCTTGCTTTCAAGATCCAACTTCATAGATTTTACTGCTGGTCATAAAAAAAAAAAAAAAAATAAAAACATCTGACACTCCAAACTGTTACTATCCACTCCTATGTAGGTGTCCTAAACCAAGAAAATATAGGAGACTTGCAATGTTATAAAGTTCTAATTTGATAAAGATGGAAAAAGAATTTCTGTCATCAAGTTTTGACTGTCAACTTTGCTCTTCTTCAAAGTAATTTGTCAGTTCGAAGTAAGTGTAAAATTTGGTCCATGTTTGCTTGTATTGTTGTATTTTGTTTTGGTGCATTACATAAATTTCTGCTCATCATATTCTTGTTTTTGTGTTGTTTAACGGTGTCATGGGAGCGCCAACACTATGGTGCAATCCCAACTCCAAAAGGCAACACCCATTATCCCCAAAAGGACCTGAATGTTACAAAAGTCTCACCGAGAAATTTGAGAATTTTGTAAAAGGAAACTAATTGTTACTGGTGTCATCTCTGCTGGAATCCATAAACACCAAAACTATTTCCTTGTTGACTACAGAGGAAGCAATTAAAACCTGAACATTGGGGCCAAAGTTTTGGCCAGAAGAAGTAGAGCTATGTGGGATATCCTGCTGGCATCAGAGGATGCAGCAAAGTCACTGGTGGATAGCATCTTAACAACCAAGTCAGTGAGGCTCCAAACGGAGTACCTTGGAACCAGGAAGACAAAAGTAATACTGCATGGATGCATCGAATGCCCCTGTATATTTCACTTGACCACTTTGGTTTTTTCTTTTCCAAATTTGGCAAGGTTGCCAGTGTTTCAGCCATCAAAAGTAAGGCCAAGATAGCTACTGAGGACATCGAAGATATGGAGACAGTTACCCAAAAAATTTTTTGGCAATCCCAAATGTTCTAATGTGTGAAAGACGTCCCATCTATATGGTGGTTGAAGGTCGACGACCTCTCTGTTGGGCCTGTGGGGGCAGCGGTCATCTATCCAAAACATGCCCTGGGAAGAGGGCAGAACTGCAACCTGAAAAGACAACTGCCAAGGAAAGCACTGACAAGTGCCAAAGTAGCAAAAAATGGTCCTGGTGAATGGACAGAAGTTATGAAGAAAGGAACGCAAGTTACATCCCCCTCTCGGCAGTAGGATGTTCCAAAGGAGTCAAAGAATCCTAAAGAGCCACTGCAGAAGCAGAAAGGCAACCAGCATCAGCAGCAACAAAAGGACAGAGAGAAGTCCCAACTGGAGCAGGGAGGTCAGCAGCAGGAAAAGTTACAAGAGATGCAGCAAAAGGACCCTCAACTGGAGCAGCAACAAATGGTGAAAATGGAGGAGATGCCCCCACCTCAGTCTGCCTCTTTAAAAAGAGAGAGGAGGAAGAGGAAAAGTGAACAAGAAAGAAAAACAGGCTGGTCGAAGCAGGGCAGAGAAGGCCTTGGACAAAACCAAGTCCCACTCCCTCCCTGATTGCCCAGTCAAAAAAAAAAAAAAAAAAAAAAATTGGTGGACAGTACAGCAAGCAGCCTTTCTTGTTCCTCTATTAAGGAACCACTTTCCCCACACTCCTTCCCCATAAGCCCAGTTCCCAACATTCTTAAGAAGAAGAATACAAAGAAGAATACAAAGAAATTCCCTAGAGGGGGGAAAAAATGTCGGTGGGTAGGCAGGCTATGGAGTGGGGCTTTTCCTCGCAACAAAAAGTATTTCTAAGGCCCCTTCATCAGTGGGGTGTCAGTAGAAGACCCTAGAAATTTCCCAAAAGCCTCAGGTGTCAAAACGTTGATTAGGGACATGGGGAGGGTATTAACTGTATGGGATAACCCTTGGGAGGCTAAGGAGGCATTCCCAGCCATTGAATTGAGGAAATTGCATAAGTTTTGTGCCAGGAGGGTCCCCATTATTCTCCATCCCACTTTATACAGGGCTCTAAAGCTAACATATCCCACGGACATCGGAGGCATTGTCCTAGATGGTTGCAGGGAGTCTGGGACAATCCACCAGGGGTCCTTAGCATCACAGATTTCCGTTCAGTCTGTGACTAGGGGAATCCACTTAGAAAATGTTTCTTAAGCTAACTAGCTTGAATGCAAGAGGCTTGAGAGATCAAAGTAAGGTGACCAGTCTTCTTCATGATCTCCTGTCTTTTGGTGTAGATGTAGCTGCGATCCAGGAGACACACTTTGTTTGCAAAGTTGATGCTCATGTGCTGTCTGGTGACTTTGTTGTCTATTCACCATATGGGGACCAGCTGGCCAGAAGCGTTTCCTTGATGGTTAAACATACCCTGGGTGTGAGAGTGGATCTTGTCCACGTTGATGCAGGGGGCCAGTTGATCATGGCTGATATTGCTGTGAACAATGGTTCATTTAAGGTCATTTTGGTTTATGCGCCAATCAACCAGGTGGTGTGTTACTCATTTTATCATCAGTTAGGGCCATTCCTGGTGGATTCACCACACTTAGTCCTGGATCCCAATATAGATAGGTGGTGGGGAACTAGCAGGAGGTCATTGGGTGATCATCGCCCGGTTGATCTGATCAACGTATTTGGTCTTGTCGATAGATACCGGGTTGATCACCCTAGGCAGGAGATGTGGATGTGGGCACATAAGCAGCTAGCTACCTGGATAGAATGTTAGTAAGAAGGGCAGACATAGACTTATTAGATTGTCCCACGTTCCACTGGTTAGGCTATTTGGACCATAGACTCATCTGTGCCCGGATAGCATTAGGTTCTAGGCTTACAATAGCTGAGCACTAGAAGTTTAATCTATCTTTACTGGACAGGTGGGACTTCCAGCAACAGCTAATTAAGCTAGAGCAGCAGGAACTAGTGGGAATGGTATAGCAAAGAAAACGGAAACTTACCTCATCAAACCAAGCGACAGTGTGTCGTGTGTATCCTATGACAGAAAATGTGGTGAAAAAGAAAATTATTTACCCAAAAAAAGGGCACGTATTCTGCATGACATGCTGAAGACGAAATATTTAAATTAAAAAAACAAGTCTGTTGTGGGAGTCGCTATAAAAGTATTTCAATATGCAAAAATTGAGCATCCTCTCCCAGCTGTCGACGAATGGAAAAATGGTCGAGAGTTTGCAAAATCAGATGCCCGAGTACCCAATACCAATGGGAGTCAAGGAGGAATACGACCGTGAGCTGCAGACCTGGCTTGATAATGGCTTGGTTGCAGCCGTATCCTGAAAAGGAACTTGGTCCTCCAAAAGGTTTAATTCCATTGATGGCTGTGGTGCAGAAAAACAAAAATAAAGTGCAGCCAGTATTAGACTATCGAGAGCTGGATGAGTGTCTCGATGCACAGACAGCCAATGCCGATGTGTGCACACACAAACTGAGGGAGTGGCGTAAAAAAAAAGACTGGATGTTGCTATCCTTGACCTACGGCAGGCCTATCTACATATCCATAAGTCACTTTGGCCCTTTCAAACTGTAATCTTCAAGGGGCAAAGATATTGCTTGGCCCAAATGGGTTTCAGGTTGAATGTTGCACCAGCCATAATGAAGGCCATTGTGGACGCCGCGTCGTCGAAAGACGAGTCAGTTCGACAGGCAACCTCATCATATATTGATGATATTTATGTTGATGAGAGCATGATTTCATCAGCTCACATGAAGGAGCACTTGGCTGTGTTTAGTTTGACCTGCAAGGATCTGGAGCAGTTACAAGACGGCACATGTGTGCTGGGTTTGTATGTCGAGCAAGATAACAACACGCTTAAGTGGAAACGTGAAAATAGCATTCCATCAGTTCCTGAGGTCCTGACACAACATTACATCTTCTCGCGGTGTGAAAAACCTCTCCTGATCAGATACATGCCATATACTGCCAGAGTGGACATCCTGGCATCAGGCGAACACTGTATTTTGTGAGACAAGTTTACCCTACAACATCCAAGGTGGCCGTCAAGGCAGTGGTCAAAAAATGTAAAGAATGCCAGTCAATTGACCCAGCCTCAAGTCATTGGCCTTGTCGTAACCTAAGTGTGACTGAAATCTGGACCCGCTTAGGAATGGATATTACACATTATGGTGGGCAACACTACCTTACGTTAATTGATTGTGGGCCCTAGTCGATTTGTGATATGGCAACCCAAGAAGCGTCATTCGACATTTGGAAAGTATTTTTTTTGAACGATGCCTACCATCAGAAATCCTGGCCGACAATGACACTGCATTTTGCAGTAAGTCCTTTAAAGATTTCTTGGATGACTGGGGAGTCCAACTTTGTTTTCGCTGCGCCTGTGTTCCTGCAGGAAACGGTATAGTGGAAAGATCTCATCGGAGCATAAAGAGAATTGCAACAAGAAAGCAGAGTTCGATAATGGAGGCAGTATACTGGCATAATATCACGCCGAAGGATGATATATCGTCGACTAATGCACCTGCCAATATGATTCACTGTTACCAACTGAAAGTAAAGGGAATTCCTACAACATTACCACCTGATCGTTGTAGGTATCACAATATATACAAAGTTGGGAACAGAATATGGGTGAAAGCTCCCCATGGCCAGTGTACCTCCAGGTATCAAGTGGGTCGAGTTACAGACATTGTAAGTCCACAAACAATACTAGTTGACGGGATGCCATGGGATGTAAAAGATCTTCACCTTTTCGTTGATTCTGATACATCGCCGATGATGGTTCATCATCTGACAGTGATCGGATAATTGAGATCTGCAAATCCATTGCTTCCACAGACACAGAGTTTCCAGAAACTCAAGATATGTCTGATGACTCCTCAGGAGATGACTCTCCGACACACATAAGGGAGATAGTTCCATTACGACAAAGCACCAGGATAAAGAGAGCTGCTCCAAGCTGTTCAATTTGTGATAATGAGGTCAGGGGGAGTATAGTGAAGAAAACAGCGACTTACCTCGTCAAACCAAGTGACAGCACGTCATGTGTATCCTATGACAGAAAATTTTGGTGAAAAAGAAAATTACTTACCAAAAAAGGGCACGTATTCTGCATGACATGCTGAAGACGGAATATTTAAGTTAAAAAAAAAGTCCATCGCAGGAGTCGCTATAAAAGTATTTTTATATTCAAAAATTGAGCATCCTCTTCCAGCTGTTGACAAATGGAAAAATGCTCAGCCAATAAAAGCAGTTGATGTTCTCGAATCAGAACAAAATTCGGGTATTTTGGCTACTGCATTTGTTGGAGAGCGAGTTATTTTTCTGACTGGTTGTGTGCATTGTGAGATAGTATCTGCGAATCAAGTTTTCTGCATTTCTTTCTGCCCTTGATGTTCGAGTCTGAGTCGAGTGATTTATTCTCTGTTGTGGAAGTAATCTGAAACAAATGTTTCCTTTGCAATCCCAGATCACTTACAGAAGGTTATTGGGATTAGGAGGTGGGAGAGGCTTAAAGATAGGATTAGGTCCTTCACTACCAAATATAACCAGTGGCTCGCACTAGATAAGGCTAAAAAGGTGAAGACACTTAAAGATAGCTTGTCCCGGATGGAGGCTGGTGGGGATTCCCTAGAGATAGGTTTATGTAGGCAGGCTCTTGAGCAATTGACTAGCGAGCGCTAAAAGGGTCAGGTAGATAGGCATAGGTTAAACAAGATGTCTAACGAAGCCATGAACATGGACGCACAACTACACAAGGAAGAGATCCATCGAGGTTCTGATCATTACATTCATGATGTTAAAACCCCAGAGGGGCATACTCTAAGGTCAACTGATAATATGTGCAAGGCATTTTGGTGGCATTTCAAGAGCTATTTTTCCAAGGAGCCTGGTCTCAGTGGCAATGAGTTTTTCAGCTATTTGGCTGACTTTCCTTGGCTTTTGCCAACTGAAGTTGCTAGCTGCAAGGGTGAGATCAAGGAGAGCGAAGTCTACTTGGCATTGAAGAGGGTCACCAGTGTCAAGTCTCCGGGACTTGATGGTTTACACTTTGAATTGTACTTGAGGCTGTCACACATCTTTGTGCCAATTTTGACTGTTGTGTTCCACAACTGCTTTTGGAAGGTGTCCATCCCCAGTTGGATTACCAGGGGTGTGGTCACACTGTTGAAAAAGGGCAAGGATGAAGGGCGGGAATTAGATGATTACAAGCCCATAACTCTGCTAAACACAGAGTTAAAGATTTTAACCAAGATCCTGACAGAGCATTTGCAGTCAGTTGTCAAGAGTCTGTTGGGACCCTATCAGACTTGTGCTGTGAGGAGCTAAACAATTCAGAGCAACCTGCATCTGATCCACACAATCCTAGAGGGTGTAAAAGATGAGCAAGCCACACTGATCAATTTGGATTAGTCCAAGACATTTGTAAGGGTTGATCATCAGTACCTGGCTGCTGTCCTGCAGGCTGCCAGATTCCAACTCGACTTCTGTAAGTGGATTAGCCTCCCGTATCGCTCCCCCAGTACTGTGGTACAGGTGAACAGAAAGCAGTCGCATGCTTTTACGCTGTCTCGATCGGTTCGTCAGGGTTGCTCACTGTTGCCCCTACTTTACGCTTTGGCGTTGGAGCCTCTCCTTCACCAGCTGAGAGACGGGGTGAGTATTCCAGCCCTACATGGAATCACTGTCCCTGGTGGAGCTTGAATCAAGGTTTCTGCGTACCCTCATGATATATCCATTTTTGTGTCATGTCGCAGCGACATTGAGGTGGTACAGAAAGTGCTTGAATGGTACGAAAAGAACACAGGGGCCAAGATTAACTGCAACAAGACTTCCAGTTTGTGGTTAGGTTCCTGGAAGGGGGTTGCTCTTCTGGGGCCCTTTAGCTGGAAGGACAGTCCTGTCCGCATTCTTGGTGTGTGGTTTGGACCCAACCTCCAGCTGGAGAAAACTTGGTCAGAAGTACAGGCAAAGGTCAGAGCATTGGTTGGGACTTGGCTCCAAAGAAGGTTGTCCTTGAAGGGTAGAGCTGAGGTATGTGCCACTTACATCTTTCCTCTTATTTTTTTACCACTTGGCTGTAAAGAGGAAAGGTATAAGATTGCCTTTTCCCCCACTTCCCCTTTGGCCATGTGCCATAGTTATTGTATTGTATACAGTAATAAATAATTATAAAGTTCTAATTTACCAAAAGTTTAACTATGTGCATTATTTATTGTCAGTGATTTGTACAAAGTTTGTCCCTCCCAATATGAAATTATATCTTGCAACAGTAGAATCACTGTGCTTTAACAAAGCTTAACCTGGTTTTAATATTTTCTGTGATGTATTACACATACATCAGGTTAAAATAAGCACATCATATATAAATAGATTTTTAAAAGTTTCTCTAACATCGTTACAACTGAGCACCAATTTTTGACTTCCCTAATATTAGTACTAAATGCAGCCTTTCCTCACAGTTCAGACATCAACAAAGTATGTCTCAAGGGAATGTACTGAAACTGCTAATCTAGTAGGCCAATACTTAGAATTACTAACTGCTCACATTAAGTAACAAAAGTAACACTTAACTCGGTTAAAGAAAAATATTTCTTCTTTTTGTTTGCTTACATATTTAAATTAGATTTTCTTGCATTAAAATAAACACAAATTAACATTTTACTCTCCACTTTTCTTTTACTTTAAGAAAAAAAAAGTAGCTTAACCCTAAAGAAAACAAAATGTTTTCAGTCATTTGCTATCAAATCACGTTGAGTTAATATCAAAAGAAAAGTCTTGAAAACAAAACTCTCTACACTATTTTTCTTTTGTCCTCAGAAAATTTGACACACAACATATTGAAAGCAAGAGACAGAAGAAAGTAGCAAGTTATCTACCTGACCACCTTGTATGAATGGATGGCAGAAGAGAAAGTGGGAAAGATGATAAAAAACAAATCTTAGTAAGAGTTACAAGGGAGAGGAAGTTGCAAAGAGCCATGATCACCCAGGTCTTGAAGGGACAAGACACATAGATGATATAAAAACTGGGGAATAGTGAATGATAATGCAGCTTCAGTTCTTGAAGAAGTGATACTTGCAAATAAATAAACTCAATTACCTCATCTAAATTTAGAAGAATTAAAAAAAAAGCAAGAAATCATTATGTACTACATTTGATATTTAGGAATACGTTCCTAAAGACTTGCTTTGTTTATAGAGATGGCATCTTATAAAGACATTTGGCAAAACAAAACTATTATGTGAATAGAAAGAAAAAGGTAAATTCCCATAGGCTGGGGGATGACTCATTTGTTTTCTATGGCTTATCAATAATTTGCAGATTATTTAAAGCCAGAAAATAACATCATTGCTGCCACAGTTATATAACAACTCCAATATCCAAAATTGTTCATAAAATACAATATGTAATATTTATAAATTATAATTACATATTTCTGGGGAAACAACTGTTCTTGAAAAGCAACAAAAATAAGCCAGTAATTTTTTTTTTAATCACAGTAATTAATGATTTATAATGAAAACCTCATAATGCCATATTTTAAGTGATGTCAGCAGCCAAAACTCAAGGCTATACATGATAACCACTAGATAGCCTAGAATATATTTATTCTCTAGAATGAGATAATATTTTATTAAATTTACTGCAATGATTCACAAAATGTTCTCAAACAGCTGTTAAAAATACATAAAATAGTAGCTATGTGAAAATGAATGGCAATAACAAAGGCTTATATTGATACAGGTACAAAAATTCCAACAATTAATGGTTTGGTACATTAATTCAGACAAAAATGACACTTGATGTACTTGTTACCTGACTAGTTTACATAATATATGCTGATTTCACTTATTATCTTGCAATTTTGAATGGATTTTCGTTGTTTACTTATTTTTCTTGTAGTTAATTGTTACAGAAATCTACAAGAGAAATGACTGGATGAAGAAGAAATACCAGTCCATATCAATCCAAGAATTAGTGAAAGTGTTGAAAAGAAAACAGTGTATCAAAACTGTAATTCACCTATTGATAAAAATTAAACTTTGAAACTTCTATCAACAGAAATTTCAAGAAACAAAAATTATTACAAAAAGCTATGAAACTATTTAGTATAGAATGTTGCTAAATGCTGGCTCATGTGTGTAACCAACTTTAAATTTATTTAACTTCATTTGATCTAGCAAAACTGTTAATCCTGCATCTGTTTGGATAGCAGAAATTCTTTATTTTAACAATATTTCAAAGTTTATAAATATGAAAATTCTGCTACATTGGATATAAGAAACTTAAGTTTATAATCTCATGGCTAAAGTTACAGAGAAGAGAGAAAAATGTAAAATGGGGTGCTTTAGTAATAATTTGTTTTAACTAAAAATATAGGACATCATTTTGCTTTATTCATAAATAAAAAAACAAAGTATGTAGTTAGAATAAATCTGATCTACTCACAACATCAGTGGCAACTGGCTTCTCTTCTTTCTTGCCTTTTTTCATGATTGGAGCAAAATTGATTCAGCAACACTAAAAGAAAAGAAAAAGACTAGAGTTTTTTAAATCTGAAGCAGATCCCATTGATTGAGAAAGTTTGTTACTGGTTCCAGATATACAAAGAATATATTAACACATTATAAAATAAGGTATACTTGATAATAGTAATTTATGCACATGTGTGGGTGTATACATTAAAATAAGTAACTCCAAAAACTTTCTAAGAGCATACCACGATAAAAAAAAGCTCCAAACTTGATAAAAACAAAGTTTTATTGTCAAAATCTTTGTCATTATTAAGAGGAAAGGCCAAAGTATTTTTTGATTATTTTATTAAAATTTTTAATCCTTTCTAGCATGTTTGAAATTTTGGTTAAAAACCATGTTTTTCTTGTGACAGCAGGTGGACCAAAGATTTGTATAGGGAATTTTAACATCATTTTGATGTTAAAAACAGAGTTTTGAAAATTCTTACAAAACTCAATTAATTGTCAGATTTTAATTAAATTTTCAGGACTTATTCACAAATGAAATTATTTTTGTAATTCTTTTTAAAATCTTTGCAAAAATATTTTTACAAAAAATTTTTTAACATCTGTTACATTCACTTACTTAATTTTATGAAATTTTGAGAAATTAAAATTTCAGATTCTTCATATTTATAGTAGTTAAAAGCAGAATCCTTGGAGAATTTAAACCATCAATTTGTTTTTGTTGAACAGCAACACCATATCAAAAATCTGCCCAAAATTGTAAAATAAAAAATGCAATAAAAGTATGATATTAGAAAAGCTTTAATTGCTTTTCTAAATAAGATATATTAAGGGCACTATTGTCTTAAGAAAAAAAAAATGTTTTTCGATGAATAATCATTTTCATTTTTTCAATTAGAAAAATTCATTTAGTTTTAAATGCTTTAAATATGACAGAGAGAGTTGGCAAAATTAAAATAAGTGTTAATTAACAAAGCATAATGAGTTGATTAGGGTTCGTGTGGTAGTAAACTTGAGGCTATGAGTAACTTGATGAAATTAACAGACTAACTGAAAATTAAAAAGTGACTGGCTTAAGGAAAAGGTTGAAAAAAAAAAAAAAAAAAAGAGAGGAGAAAAGAAAAGAAAACAATTCTTCCTATTATTATTTCTATTTTTTTTTGAGTGGGGGAGGGAATACCAAAAATTTTATCTGCTGTTTTTTTTTTTATTGTGGATGTAAACAATGAAGTAGACATCCTGGCAACCAATAGCTCCGAACAAGTGACTGACCATTGTTGGAGAAGTTAACGCGTCCTGGTGAAAAGGCTACCCAGAAATATGTGTGCGGACAGGTTGGAATTGACCAGGAGTCGAAGGGTAGCAGATAAGAACAATTCTCATATGGTGATTGGCTGTCACAAGGACACCCGGAACCATGTGGGCAGCCAGGATATAGTTGGCCAGAGGTAAGAGGAGTCGAGGGTGGCTGATAACAACAATTCTCAGGTGGTGAGGGGCTGTCCCATTTGTATCTTGTATTAATTTTAGCATTTTAGATATTATTAAGTGAAAAACTACATTTATTAATCACAAATGGAAATGTTTAATACAAATCAAACACCAATATCTTTAAAAGAATTTTGAATTATTTTGTATGTGTATAAACGTGTCAATTTTTGTAAGTACAGGTGACCATACACAACATTATCAGAAAATAAGAGCAATAACTACAGTAAATTTAAAGTCAACATTTCTAAACTTCAATAAAACAGATACAGAAGTGGTTATTATGGAGATTTGTTTCATCTTATATTTTAATTAAAATTTCTTCAAGATAAAAAAAACAATATAAAACATTAACAACTTTGAATAATAGGCTGATATTTTGAATGTTTGGATTTGTGCTCCACCACCAATCTATGGCTTCACATACAGCAGTTTTTAATTCAGAAGTTAGAACATTAGAATGAAGATGAAAAGGTTAACAATTCAATACCAGATACCAAATTATTAAAACTTAAGTAACTAAGAAAATGAATTTAAAAAAAAAAAAAAAGTCCCATAAAACATTTAGGATTTAAGAAAAAATAAAGGATCAAAGTAAATCACAAATTGTCAGTTTATATAATTGACCAGTGAGGAATTTGTTTAAAGAAATAAATGCTATTACAGAAAAAAAAAAAGATTAAATACAAACAGCTGGGCTGAAAAGTTGTGGTTCCAACTCACCTCACAAAATTTGAGTATTAGTTTGTCACAGTTACAGGAAAAAGTTCTTTTATATTTGGTACACAGCCAATTTGCAAGATCCTTGTTTTTTATTGAATTTGCTTTCAATCATTGACTGAACTATGTCAAGAGAAAGTAGAATTTTTAAATATGGAACTCCAGGTCAGCCTGAAGTTTGTGTTACTGCAAAAAGAGTAAAAATTCCAAACAAAATCTATGTGCACAAAATACAAACATTAAATGTCAAGTGTCTCTCATACGTGACAAGACTAGCAAGCTGGTGATGGATACAATCTTGCTACTTATATTAACAGAAAACATCAATATGCCACCTTCCAGTATTGAAATTTTGAAATTCAACATACAACATGGTTTGGGAGGCATCCAACAATGTGAACTGCTGAAATTGTTGATTATATCTATAGCCTAATTTAACTGACAAATATTGACCAAAGGAATTGCTGAGGCACTCAAGATATTCAGGATATGGGTTAGACTTATAATTCAGTTGTGTATGCAAGTGTGTGCCATAATGTTTGATTTCTAACCAGAAATGATATTAAGTGGATACCTCTAAGTAGATTTTGCAGCATTTTCAGGGATCTTATGATTATTTAGTGAAGAACAACTTGTCACTGTTGATGAAATAGGGCTACATCAGTATGATCCAGAAACTGAACAACAATCCATGCAGTAGCAACACATGTTCTCCAGGACTAAAGAAAGTCAAAAACCCCAAAATCAGTAAGAAAAGTCATAGCTGCATTTTTTTTTTTCCAAAAAGAAAAGCATTTTGATGACTAATGATTTTCGGAAGGGTCAAACTGTTCATAAAGAATACTAATCTAACTTGATGTGCCAATTATTGAAAGTGTTAAAAGAAAAATGGTATGTGATGAAAGAAGCTGTAGAAAGCTGGAATGACAACAAATGTTTTCCAGAATTTGTAAGTTTATGGCCTATCCACCCAACTCATTAAATCTCATTCCATCTGACAAATTTCTCTATCCAAACAGTAACACATTTTTAAAAGTGGTGGGGGGATTTGTAATGTTACGGAATTAAAAATAGCAATGGAATAGTATTTGAATGACCAAAAATCCACACCTGCAGATGGAAGAGAAAGAAACTTGAGTAATGATACACCAAATGTGTTGAACTACAGAGAATATAGCACATATATTTTATGGTACACTAGGTCATTCCCTTCTTGGCATGGCAGAAAAATTTTGGCACATCATAATATCTAAATATCAGAAGACAGGTTTTGAGAAGTTGAACAATAATAAATGCAATAAGACTAAGATATTATTTCATTAGAAAAAGCTTTTAATTGCTTATATGAATATGATATATTATGAACACTTAAGTAAAAAAGTTTTTTTTTCAAATAATGAATTTTTACGATTTGTTTTCTTTTTTTAATATTAATTATAACAATTTATAAAATTTTAATTCTTTTTGTAAATACAGACATCCATACATGAAATTATGAGAATATAAGAGCAATAACTATAGTAAATTTAAAGCCAAAGTACCTAAAATTCAATAAAACATTAGTTTATGGAGAATATTTTCCAAAATATTTCAGATTACTGGGTAATTAAAAATTATATAAAAAAGGCACTCATGTTATATTCCTCAAGTAATTTTTACAGATATATCCACCATAGAAAAAAAAACTTCAATAAACTTCCATCTGTGAGTCAAGCTGTCAGCACCTTAAACAGTTACTGTTGTTAAAAATGCATTTCTGCAATATTTTAAAGTAATATTTCTTTCAAGTAATATTAATTAAACTTTAAATCAGCTAATATTCTTCAAATAAAGTTTCAGTAAATTTTATTTTTGAAAGATTTTTTAATAAAGAGAATTACAAATAATTATGATGACAGATGGCTAAAATGGAGCTAAAATCAGCTATTTTAGCAATTTCAAAACGAAAAGTCCTTCCAGTCAATTTAAATTAGTTGCAACTGCTGAAAGAAGTTTCAGTAAAGTAAAACTTATTCAAAATTATCTGTAATCTACAAAAGAGAGATGTCATGTTATCTGAGTTAGCAATAATTTCCATTAAAAATGAATATGCTCAAGCTTTTGACTGTGATGAAGCATTATATAAAATTCACTATTTTTATCCATAATGTTTAATGTATTAAAATTATTCAACCTTTTAACAAGAAAAATCTCAAGTTGATATTAAAAATTGCCACACAACATGGATTTATTGAAAATAGAATTATATATTTATAACATGTCAATAAATTGCATTTTTCAATTTTTCTTGTTGAATTGTTCACCTATATTGCATATGATCCATTATTGTACATAATTAGATTACAATAAAATTTATATTTTATGAATACTACCTTGAGATGTAGTAGAGTGGAGGAGCTCTGTATAATAGATTTGAGGAGGGGGGCACCTGACACTTACACTGGCCCTCTATCATGCATACATTGAATTTTTATATTCAAATACAGTTTCAATAATTATAAAGAAAAGAAAACTTGGCTATTTTTTTATCTTATTTTTGACAACAGTAATCCAGAGGAAGCAGTAAGATCAACTGGTTCTGCAAAAAAATTCAGCTATTTATCAGGAGTCCAATAGGAAAGTCCACTTTAAATATAGGCTGTTCATTCGTAGTCATCACAAATTGTGGCACTATAATTGTACTTGAACTATTAGAAGCACTGGAATGTGACCAGAGGTAGAAACATGTTGACTTTTTCTGGACATCAAAGCATGGGCTCGTTGGTTACAGAATATAAAATTCTGTTCTAAAATAAAAGGAAATATTATTTCTTGGGAAATTTAGTCACAACCATTTTTTTAGAAAATAAAAATAATCAAACGTTTATATTTTTTCTATGTCGAGAAACTGATATTTAAACCATATAATGCTATTCTTAAATTTTTTTTTTTTAATAACTTTTTTTTTTGCTCTTGAATTAATGCCTAGCAAAGTTCTAGGTCATTTTGTGGCAATTTGTAAGTCTCCATTAGTGAAGAGGAAGACTGAAGAGTAAGAGTTATAGAATTTTAAAATGAATGAAAGCTTCACACATTTGAAAACATCCAAGTTTTTAATTAAATTAATAATTTGTAAAAATCCTTTTGAGAAGGTGGATGATAAACAATAATTCCTCAAAGGTATGATAAAGACAACAAGGACTTAAAAGCATTGGTTTTAAACTCTTCCTCATTTCAAATGAAAGTATATGAAAAAAAAGACAGTTGCAAGAACCGTACATTAAATCTTATATCTAAAATGAATGGTAAGGAAATATATTTGCACTACTACCTCCTAAAAAACACAGATAAAAAAATACCAGATCACTTCAAAATACTTATTCATTTACTTTGAACTAAAAATCTACAAAACTCTGTACACAGACCGTACACTATTCATAAAAAAAAAAAAAAAAAGGGTACACTTCTGTTGGTGGGCTCACTTATAGACTGCACAAACACAGGAGACAGAATTTAAAAGTAAAACAGATCATGAAAAAGTTGGGGAGGTAGAAGATAGAGTCTTTAAAAAAAGACATGGATTAAAAAAAAAAAAAATAAAGATTTATTATTATGTTTGACAGAAATATATGGAGGAGAGTGTCCATATTGTTATCTTCAAAAGGTCATATCGTATAATTAAAAAGCAAAAAGAAAATGCCTTATATTTATATGCTGAAATTAGCTTAAGCTAAAAACTGCCTAATAAATTACATGTTCTTTTCCTCTCTCAACAATTATTGCCATATATAATAACAGCCTGTAAGCATTTGACTAATAAAGAAAGGTAAAACGTTTTTGAATTGTTGCATTAATAGAACTGATTCGTTTTTGTATTTAAATTTCATATTTCTTGTGAATTTTTTTTTTAACTAATTTTCTTGTTCTGATGATTTGTTCTCCAAAGAAGGTCTGAAAATTCAACCACTTATATCTGCATTTTTTTGCCAAAACTTAAATTATACTTCAACTTCATCTGCCTGTTTGTTTTTAATAAAAAAAGAAAAACTTTCAAATAAGGCAACATACAAATTAATTATTGCAGTGTAAATAAATGTTAAAATAAACGAATTACGCATTTAAAGTATCTTTTTGTGACTAAATTTAAAAAATAAAAACTTCAATTTAAAACAAACAAAAATTTGAAAACATTTAGTTCCCGCCTAAGCAATATAAAACCTGACCAAACTTAAACAAGTTTGGTAACTGCTTTTTCAGGAACACAAGCTACTGTAAATAAAAAAAAAATAATAATCTAATTATTATTTATCGATGATTTTTCAAAACTTTCCAATCCGGTTGAAAATTTCTAATGAAATTCGAAATTTCCCTACCAGCTACACAAGTTTTGAGGCTCCTGTCCTAACCATTGTAATATAATTTGATCAATTGTAGTTTTCAAGTTAAAAAATGATTTAGTTAGATAAAGTTTGTTTTTTTCTTTAACTAGTTTTTAAAAAAAAAAAAAAAAAAAAAAAAGGTTTCTTTTCTCCTAGAAATTGAAAATATGACATCTTTTTAGCCAGACCAATATGTCTCCCAGACAATTATTTAAAAATCTAGTAAATTTTGAAAAGTCGTACGTCTTCTTAAAACTAAAAATAAGCCATCAAATAAAAAAAAAAATGCTGGTCTGACAAATGAAAACTTACAAAATCTTTATAAATGCTATTTTAGCGGCTAGAATGGCATTTCTAAAAGTACCCTACGAAAACTTTCAGAGAATTTTAAATTTTCGTGCTGAAAAATTAAACAATTTCTAGAAAAAAAAATCTGTAACAAATAAGTTTTTCTGCGTTAAAATTCACTTATTTACAAAAATAATTATTTTAAAAATGAATTTCCAAACAAACTAAACAAGACTTTCAAGTTTAGAATTTAAAAATTAAAATACTCGCATCACAAACTTAGGAACTTTACTAGATGATGGTAAATAAAATAATGAAAAAAAAAATATATAAACTTTTTTTTTTTTTTAAGCACGAATTAAAATTAAATTAAAATTGTTCGAACTAATCAACATTTATAGTTTATACTATTATAGCAATTATTCACTTCACTTTCTTCTTTTTAAATCTTACGTTCTTGTCTTGCCTTGTGCTATCGATACCAATGTACGAATGACAAATTATCGGCACTCGGCAGTTCGAAAAGACAAAAAAATATCGAAGAAATAATGGGAATTGCAGTAGGAAATAAGGTTTCGCCACCAAAAATAGGTTTTGTTAAGTGGAAAACGAATGAACTAAGAAGATATGTTGACGCTTGTTTCGTTGTTTAGGTTTTTATCACTTACCTTCTTCTTTTTTTTTCTCACCAG